>CM052439.1:47163742-47258200 GCA_028533085.1 Varecia variegata | reverse complement strand
ATGGAATAAATTGCTCACTAATTTTCTAATTATCTGGTTATCAGGTAATATGTGCTCAGATAATATCAACTCATAACACCAGCCATATTTTTTAAAATATGATAATTACAGTGCCAAAAATCATAAACTAAAATCCAAAGCAAAATGGGATTTTTAAAGGCTTGCTGATTTGTTTTGTGCTACTTTTCAATTCAATCACTAATAAAGACAGTAGAGAATGCACTATAGTGACTTTTCCTTGTTCCAAATATAGGATACATGAGGAATTTAAAATGGAAATTACTGTCATCTTTTTTTTTTAACTAAAGGAACTGGGGAAGTAGCTATGGATTACCCGGTAATTGTGAGACTGGTGCTTGCTAACTCTGACTAGATATGATTATGTAAAAATGTTTGCATGTGGACCAAATCTGATAACAAAGGAAGCCTCAAACAGTATAATAGTTGTGTTAGCATGATAAGATTATGAATGATTATTTCTCTCTCTTTTCCAAACACTTTTTATGGTAAAAATATCTATTTAGATGAGCTTTAAGTAGCCTATATTCATCAGGAGAAATTTATACTTAATTGCAGTTAGCTCATTTGATTAAACTTTTAAATTAAAGAACCAAAGAACCCTATAAAAGAGTGATGAACAAAAGGCAATATCATTTAAGTACCACAAGTGAGAAGGATGTTTTAGCAACAAGATACCCACCTATAGGTCTTTAAATTATTGTTCTTTTTTTTTAAGATTTTTTTTTTATTTCAGCATATTATGGGGGTACAAAAGTTTAGGTTATGTATATTGCCCATGCCCCCCGCCCCACATCAGAGCTTCAAGCGTGTCCATTCCCCAGACAGTGCGCATCGCACTCATTATGTAGGTATATACCCATCCCCTCTCCGCCCCCCCACATCTACCCAACACCCAATTGGTATAAAATATTGTTCTTTTATCACATTCAGACTAAACATTTTAGGGTCAAATAGAAATGTTTGCTAAAACAGTCATGTAAATCATTACTGGTTACTTAGAGCATCACTAGTCAAATCAGTAGTTTTCAAATGCCCCTATAACAGAATCAGTTGAGGATAAAGGCATGTATTATCAGACCTCTTTCCAGACCTATTCATGTAGGTTCCTGTAGTTTAAAAATATCTCATGTGATGCAAATTTAAAGTCAGGTTTTGGAGACACTGGGCTAGATTCAGACTCAGCTAACCACCCATGGAATAATGCTGGCTATTGTAGAATGTATAGTGGCAATCCCTAAGAGTGTAGTAACAATCCCAAAACTCCAGGAATAATGATTAAGAGGAAATCACTGGTTTCTATAGGGCTGGCTTTTAATTTCAATCCTGTTAAGATAAACGTCACAATACTTAATTTAAAATAATCTGTATGTTTATTTTTATTTATTTATTTTTTTTTTTGAGACAGAGTCTCACTCTGTTGCCCGGGCTAGAGTGCCGTGCCATCAGCCTACCTCACAGCAACCTCAAACTCCTGGGCTCAAGCGATCCTCCTGCCTCAGACTCCTGAGTAGCTAGGACAGGCATGCGCCTGAGTAGCTAGGACAGGCATGCGCCACCATGCCCGGCTAATTTTTCTATATATATTTTTAGCTGTCCATATAATTTCTTTCTATTTTTAGTAGAGACGGGGTCTCACTCTTGCTCAGGCTGGTCTCGAACTCCTGAGCTCAAACGATCTACCGGCCTTGGCCTCCCAGAGTGCTAGGATTACAGGCGTGAGCCACTGTGCCCGGCCTAATCTGTATGTTTATAAAGGTAAAGTCCATCTATTTCCAAAAGGAGTGTGAAGCTTAATATAACGTAAAACATTAACACACAATAGAGTTGATAATTTTTAAAAAAAGAATTCACATTCAGACTATGACTTTAAATAACATGTCCATTTAAAATGACCAAGACTTCTTGAAGAAATAGCTAGTTTCGGGTCTGGGACCAAAAAAAAAAATACAAGACAAGTCTCAAACAACTTTTCCCAAGGGAAAACAAGGATGCTATTAAAGGCCACAGAATCCTGTCAAAAGCACTCTGGAGCCAATTTGAATAGCCCCACTGGCCAGTTTATAGGCAATACAGAGGACAGAACATATTCAATGACACCACAGGATACAATCAACAAAACCCACACTTTGGAAGATTCTATAAGACAAACAACCAGATTTCTTCAACAAGTCTATTGGGTGGGGTGGGGGGTTACTACTGCTTCTGGGTGAGATGCAAAAGCTAACAGCAGACCAGCAATCCCACCTGGACCTAGAAAACCCATATAAAATGCAAAACACAGAAATCACCTGTTTGTATGGGCTAAGATTCTGGAAATGTAAAAAAATCTGGAAGAAGTATTAGTATTTTGATCTCTATGGCCACTTTTACCCTGGGGACATGTGCACATTCTGGGCAAAGGGAGGAGGCAAGAATCCAGGTTTTACACTCATGGAAAGCTGATGCTGAAGGAGAGAGAAACCAGAAAAGCATTTGGAGGAGACTGGAGAATCTCAAGTGGAAAACCACCAGTTTTCCTCTCGGGATATTTCCCTTAAAGAGGCAAAACTACAAAAGTGTGCTCAAGTAATTGTTAACACAGACTGATCCACTCTCCATACCTCTTCCCTTCTCCATAAAAAAATAAATAAAAAATAAAAAGTGATAGTTAAGTTGCCAAGAGAGTCCATGAGTCCTCATTTATCTAAAATGTAATGAAAATACTATATACCTGCAATGAAAATATTACAAAATAGTGTTGCAATAAAAGTACTTAAACCAAAATTGAAATATGTTAATTTAAACATTTATAGAACACTTGGGCATAACATCATGAGGCCAAAATAAAGCGCTATTGCATTTTTGTATGCCATAATTAAAAAACTGCTTATTGCTATTACCACAATCAATCGCAATTCTACTATAAAAAGGCCATGGGCAGTTTACAAAGTTTTTTTCAAATTTAGGGCTATTACCAAGTATAGTATTTTTGATTGTCTACCTGGACAAAAGTAAGTATGTTTTATAATTTTAAAAAAAAGGTTTTCCCTTAAAACATATCATATGGTAAAATACAGCAAAAGAAAGTTCCATTATTTCTTAAGCAGAAAAAATTCCTCCATACATTCAAACTTGGAAGATAAATCTCCATTTTCACAGACTATCTCATTTTAGATGGATTTTAAATTTCATAAAGCCAAAATCATCTGTATCTTCCAATAGCTTTGTAAGTATAAAAAACTAAAAAGAAATAAGGAAGAAGGAAAACGAAAAATTTCTAAGGATTATTATTATAGGCTTCCCTATTATAGGCAACTTAAGACATTTTGATCTATTCAAATCTATGAAAGAAAAGTCTTGCAAAAGCAAAGAATTTGAAAGTTTTGGCCTAAGCCTGAAGTGTTAAAGCCCATGGGCTTTTTATGAAATGAGAATTTTATATACACACACACACATACACACACACACACGTCCCTTGAGGTTATTATTAAATCATGAAAGTAGGAGAAAGATTCAAAGTTGTAGGAATTTCTCTCATGTAAGAACCGGTTTACATAAATTATTTCAGCAATGATAACATTAAAAGAAAAAAAACAGTGGCCATACTTAATGTATGCCCCTTCTACTTAGGACCTAAACACTATTTTGGAAATTACATATTTTACTATGTCAAGTAAATCCGACTGAATAAGAAGTTTTATGTAAAACCTTATGCAAAATATTAATAGCAATATGTATTGGGAAGTCAGGATACCAATGCAAATTTCCACAACATTCTGAATTAACCATTTAAACAATATACATCCAAAACATGAGGAAAAAGTAAAAAGCCCTTTCAAAATGTTTTGAATTTAGTTTATAACTAAATTGTTAAAAGTATCTATCTGATACAGAAATAAATACCATTGCATGTGCATACACGGGTGAGTATAACTACATATATTCCCTAACTCTGTCACATAAGAGGACCTAAAAACTGTAACATCCCAGCAGCAATGATCATACCTAGAGAAATAAATGTCTATTCAAAGAAGATACACTAATGGCCAAAATGCATATGAAAAGATGATCAACATTACAAATCATTAGAGAATTGCAAACCAAAACCACAATGTGATATCACACATCTAATACATATATTAGGATGGTCACTATCAAAAAAAAAACCAGAAAGTAAGTGTTGGTGAGGGTGTGAAGAAATTGGAACCCTGTGTACTGCTGATAGAAAGTAGAATGGTACAGACATTATGGAAAACAATATGAGGTTCCTCGAAAAAAAAATTTTTTTAAAGGTAGAACTACCATATGATCCAGCAATCTCACTTCTGGGTATATAGTCAAAAGAATTGAAAGGAGGATCTCAAAGAGATATTTGTACACCTATGTTCATTGCTTCATTATTCACAATAGCCAAGAAATAGAAGCAAATGTTAATCAGCAGAAGAATGGATATTATTCAATGGAATGGATATTATACAATGGAATATTATTCAGCCCTTAAAAAGGAAATCCTGTCACATGCTACAACATGGATAAACTTTAAGGACACTACGCTGAGTGAAATAAGCTGGGAAGGAGAAATGGCAGTGAGTACAGAGGTTCAGATGTGCAAGATGAAAAAGTTCTAGAGATATGTTACACAACAATGTGAATACAGTTAACACTTAAGGAACAGTACACTAAGAATGGTTAAGAGGGTAAATTTTATATTATGCATTTCTTACCACAATTCCCCCCCCCAAAAAAGCCTGAGAAATAGCCTGAGAAAACATCAGACAAACTCAGATTGAGAGATATAATACAAAATACCTCACCAGTAATCTTCAAAAATAAACTTTTTTAAGGTCATGAAAGATAAAACACTCAAAAACTATCACAGATTGGAGACAAGAGGACTAAATACTGGGAAAGAAAAAGGACATTAGTGGGAAAACTGGTGAAATCCAAATGAGATCTATAGTTTTGTTACTAATAAAAAAAGTAAATATAACTGACCCTTAATGTGGGGTTGAACTGCGAGCGTCCACTTATACAGAGACTTTTTCAATAAAAGTTACACTGAATATGCCTGCCTACCCTACGTCCCCTTCCAGCTCCACCACCCGTGAGACAGTTAAGACTAACCCCTCCTCTTCCTCAGCCTACTCCACATGAAGATGACAAAGATGAAGACCTTTGTGATGATCCACTTCCATTTAATGAATAGTAAATATAGTTTCTTGTCATTATGATTTTCTTAATAACATTTTATTTTCTCTAGCTTACCTAATCATAAGAATATAGTACATAATACATACAACATACAAAATACAGGTTAATTGATGACTGTTATGTTATTGATAAGGCTTCCAGTCAACAGTAGGCTATTAGCAGTTGGGTTTGGGGGTAGTCAAAAAGTATACGTGGATTTTCGGCTGCGTGAGGGGTCAGCATTCCTAACCCCCACATTATTCAACGGTCAATCCGAAATTAATAAGCAAAAAAAAATCTATCTGAAATTATGTGGTGATGCAGCAATAAAGGCTAGAATTCTCAAAAAGGAACTTAATAAAAATGAATAGACTTAAAAGAAAATGCATTTATCTATGAAGTACTTGCAAGGAACACAATGACTACTAAATAACAGAAAAGAGTAAATAGGAAAGCAGATAAGAAAAACAAACTAAGCTCTACAATTACTCCCAGCTTACTGCCTAATGATGATTTAAAAGCCATGAGAAGAAGGAACCAACACAACCCAGTAGTCATGCCAAGTTGAGGACACTGAGATAAGAGTTAGGAGACCAAGGCAACCAGCCAGAATTTACAGGAGAGTGTACTAGAAAGTCAGGAACTGCAGAGGGTCCCCTCAAGAATATGGATGAGTAACGATTTACGCATGAGTAAGTTCAATCTCCACAAGGCCAAAGAACCACCCAAAAGTAGCAGGATGAATGATTCTCAGGGCTCACACAGAGATAGTTTATATTCCAATCTATTAGCCAAAGTGGAGAGATCTTGTAATATAAGGGAATTTGGATAGAGTCCTCAAAAGGGTCACATCTTAGTACTAGGGCTAACACAACACCAGAACAAAAAAATTATTTAAACCCATCATAAGAAAAATTAATGGGAAGCCTCAAGACAATTAAGATGATACACAAGTAACTACATGCCATACCAAGGTCCAACACTCTTTAAAGGAATACAACAAAATTCAGCACTCAACATAAAATCTACAGTGTCTGAAATCCAATAAAAATTATAAGGCACACAAAAAAGCAGGAAAATATATGTCAAAATCAGGATAAAACTCAATAAATACAAACAAACCCAAGTAATGACCAAGATGATGAAATTAGCATAAAAAAACCTTAAAATAAATGTTATAAATCTTTTTTAAATTTTCTGAAGGATATGAAGGGAAATATAAAGATAATAAAGAGGGAAATGAAAGACATGAAAAATATCCACAGACAAGTATTGTATGAAAAATACAATATCTGAAATAAAATGAAATGGAAATGAAAATACACTGCATATGATTAACAGCAGATTGTACACTGCAAAGAAAAAATATTGAAGATGGAGCAATAAAAACTATCCAAATGAAGCATAGAGAGGAAAAAAGATTGGAGAAGGAAATAATCAGAGCTTCAGCAGGATCCTATCTATTAATACATACATTTACATTCATGCATACCTTAACAATGGGGCTACATTGTGAGAAATGAGTCCTTAGACAATTTTGTCATTGTGTGAACATCACAGAGTATACCTCCACAAACCTAGATGGTATAGCCTACTACACACCTAGGCTATATGGTATAACTTATTGCTCCTAGGCTACAAACCTGTAGGGCAGGTTCCCATACTGAATGCTGTAGGCAATTGTAACACAATGGTAGGTACTTGCATATCTAAACATAGAAAAGGTATAGTAAAAATAGAGTTTAAAAAATGGTACACCTGTATAGACCATTTACCATGAATGGAGGTTACAGGATTGGAAGATGCTCTGGATGAGTTAATGAGTGAATGTGAAGGCCTAGTACATTCCTGTACACTACTATAGACTTTATAAACACTATACACTCAAGCTATACTAAATTTATTTTTTAATTTATACTTTCTTCAATAATACATTAATAATAGCATGCTGTAACTTTTTTACTTTATGAACTATTTCTTTTTTTTAACTTTTTGACTCTTTTGTAATAATACTTAGCTTAAAACACAAATACATTGTACAGCTATACAAAAATATTTTCTTTCTTTATAATTGTATTCTATAAACTTTGGTCCATTTTTAATTTTTTTTCTTTTTTACATTCTAAACTTTTTTGTTAAAAACTAAGACACAGGGCCAGGCACGGTGGCTCACGCCTGTAATCCTAGCACTCTGGGAGGCCGAGGCAGGCAGATCGTTTGAGCTCAGGAATTCGAGACCAGCCTGAGCAAGAGTGAGACTCCATCTCTACTAAAAATAGAAAGAAATTATATGGACAACTAAAAATATATATAGAAAAAATTAGCCGGGCATGGTGGCAAATGCCTATAGTCCCAGCTATTCGGGAGGTTGAGGCAGGAGGATTGCCTGAACCTAAGCATTTGAGGTTGCAGTGAGTTATGGTGATGTCACTGCACTCCAGCCTGGGTGACAGAGCAAGACACTATCTCAAAATAAACAAACAAAAAAACGATGTTTAGACAGATGAGCTAGCCAAACAATGAAAAAAAATGAAGACGTAATAAGCACATGAAAAGATGCTCAATATCATTAGCCATCAAGAAAACACAAACCAAAAATGTCACACCTTGACTATAATCAAAAAGATAATAACAAGTGGGCGACCATGTGGATTAGCTGGAACCCACATACACTGCTGGTGGGAATGTAAAATAGTGCAATCACTTTGGAAAATAGTTTGGCAGTTTCTCAAATAAGTATAAAGAAATGAAAAAATATGTCTACCCAAAAATTTGTCTATTATAAGGCTGAGACAGAGAGAGTATAAATAAGCCTGAAACACACTGTGTTACCAGAAAGGAGAAAGTACTCGAAAAATAAAAGAGACATGTCAAAGGAATATGAGTGAACATGAAGGCTCCTAATAACCAAATCTGGGCAATTTGAGCACCAAAATAAATAATAACAGTAATGGATTATAACCAACAAAAGAAAATGAGAATCTATACTGACAAAAATGATCAAATATTATACATGAATAAATGGGAGAGCACTTCTTTACAATTCTATACAATAGAATTTCCATTGCTCCTATAAATGTAGAAGAAACAAGAGAAATTTTTTAATCACCATTTGGTAAATACCACAATAATAACTGTTTCAAGCAAGATCATCAGTACACGCCAAAATTAGGAGGCTCTCTCTCTCTCTCTCTCTCTCTCTCTCATTCTCTCTGTCTCACCCACTCTCATCATGTGATATCTGCACCCACCCACTCCCCTTCTCCTTCTGCCATGAGTGGAAGCAGACTGAATCCCTCGCCAGAAGCAGATGCTGGCACCATGCTTCTTATACAGCCTGCAGAACCGTGAGCCAAATAAACCTCCTTATAAATTACCTAGCCTCAGGTATTCCTTTACAGCAACACAAACAAAGATACTAATGCACAGAATTATAAAAAATAATAAATTGTTGTTTTAAACTATGAACCTTTGGAGTGGTTTACTATACAACAAGAGATACCTAAAACAATGATGATAATTATCTGGTGTTTTTTTGTTTTTTTGTTTTTGCATTTCCTACCTTTTCCATCAGCAATAGTAAATATCTTTTACAGACTCTGTGACTGGTTTCTGTCAAATTGGGAGAAGGCAAGTCATGGGAACACTGAAAATACATTCCCAGAATCATCAGCTAAGCAAGACAATTACTCCCCTGGGGCAGTTCCTGAGTGTTTGAACAGAGTATACTAGCTGTCCCCAACATCTAATCTCCCCTTCTTTCAGTGTAATAAAATTATTAACTGAAATACAGCCATCAATAAGTACTGCCTTTCCTAGCCTTCCTTACAACTAAATTCTTATGACTAAATTCTGGACAAAGGGATGTCAGCAGAAGCATGACATAGCAGTTTACAGGGAAAAGAGACTACTGATCAAGTTTGGCCTTTTGACTCTGTGGATACCAGCTGCCTGGAATTCACAACACTTTAGACTATGCCTACGGACTGCATGCTCAGGTTCCTGACAACTTCACGAAGCAGATCCACCATATCAATCCATAGTGCAAAATGCACACTTTCACACTTTTACATAAAAAAGAAACTTCCATTTAAGCCAAGGTTATCTGGGGTTTTCTGACCTTGTTCTGTTGCCCAAACTAGAGTGCAGTGGTGCGATCATGGCTCACTGCAGCCTCCAACTTCTGAGTTCAGGCCATCCCAAGTAGCTGGGACTACAGGTGCATGCCAATATGCCTGGCTAATTTTTTTTTTTTTTTTTTTTTTTTTGAGGCACAGTCTTGCTCTGTTGCCCCGGCTAGAGTGAGTGCCGTGGCGTCAGCCTAGCTCACAGCAACCTCAAACTCCTGGGCTTAAGCGATCCTACGGCCTCAGCCTCCCGAGTAGCTGGGACTACAGGCATGCGCCACCATGCCCGTATGCCTGGCTAATTTTTAAATTTTTTGTAGGGACAGGGTCTCCCTATGTTGCCCAGGCTGGTCTCGAACTCCTAGCCTCAAGTGATCCTCCCATCTCAGCCTCCTAAAGTGCTGGGATTACAGGGGTGAGCCACATCACTCAGCCTGACACTCTTAATTGAACCTAACTCCATCTAATGCAGTGGTAGCAACAAGAAGAGCTGTCCTTGACAGAAGTAAAGAAGTCTAGAATGCTGTATCAAAATGTTGTTTCCTCCAACAGCCTCTAAGCCTCACACACACAATACACTGGTCCAAGAGGAGCTAATTTATAAAAGATCACTCAGGTAAGAAAAAGCAGTACAGAACTAGAAATCAAATCTCCATATTTTTTTTTTTTAAGAGAGAGTCTCACTCTACTGTCCAGGCTAGAATGCTGTGTTGTCAGCCTAGCTCACAGCAACCTCAAACTCCTGGGCTCAAGGGATCCTCCTCCCTCGGTCTCCCAGAGTGCTAGGATTACAGTTGTGAGCCACTGCACCCAGCGTCCATATTCTTTCCATATTCCTTCTACTTCACTAAAACATTTCTCCTTATCTTTAAATCTACAAACAGCCATCAAAGGGGAAATACTTATCCTATTCTCAAATAATACTAAATACCTACCTACACTATGTTCCTAACACCAGTCTAGGCACTAGAAATATACCAATAATTAAGAACACCACAATCCCATTCTAATTAAGGGGAATGTCAAACAGCTTATTAAATTAGATAAAATATATATAAAGTATTCAGAATAGTGACTGACATACAGTAAGTGTTACGTAAATATCAGATTAGCTATAAATATTACCTATAAGTTTCTAGACAATCAGCCTGATATCTGATTATCTAAAAAGCAACTCCTCTTCTTCACTCAGCTAAAGATCAAGAGATTCTTTAGATGGTTCCTGTAACTGAATATCCTTATTTTTGATCAGCAGGCCATCCTTTAGAGAACTGCTCCCTCCCCAATCTATTTCTTGTAGACCTACCCAGAGATAGACACGTCCAGTCAGATTTCCTTACTCAGGAATTTGAATCACAGGAGAGGCAGCCAGAGATGAAAAACACCCAAAAGTTTAGGAGTGCATGTGGCTGAGCTCCACACAGACCCATTTCTGCCAGCATCACCCTGGCTCCTGTCCCTCCTGAGGCCTGGCCGTTCAGCTCCTCTTCCAATTCTATCCTTCCAATAAACTGTTTTTGCTTGCTTAAAATAGCTAGAATTTGTGTTGCTTACAAAGAACCCTACTTGATATAGTTAGGTAAAATAAGATCATTCTACAAAAAGAAGCCTTTACAACCAAACACAATTGCCAAAATTCATCTAAAATGAGTGAAGTTTCCTGTTTGTAAAGTACACCTCGATGAAACTGGAGGGGGTAGTATCTGATTTAAAAGCATAAACAGCACATTTATACTAGATAACAAAATATTTTTAAGTTATTTTCATGTACACTGATTTTATTATACTCTATGACTAAAAAGCTTATACAGTCATCCCTGTACCTGTGGGGGATTGGTTCCAGGATCCCTGAGGACACCAAAATCCATGGATGCTCAAGCCCCTTATATACAGTAGTATAGTATAAAATTAATACTTAATGCAATGTAAATGATAGGCAAATAGTTGTTATACTGTATTGTTTTTCATTTGTACTATTTTTTATTGTTGTATTGCTGTGTTTTATTGGTTTTTTCCGAATATTTTTGATCAAAGATTGGCTGAATCTGAGGATGCAGAATCGCGGATATAGAGGGCTGACTATACATATAGGAAACGCTTAATATGGCCCGTTTTAAAGTGGTCCCATTTAAAGTCAAGTTGCACTGACTGCAGCAATTCTAGAATAAAAGTATTTAATATCTAAAAACTATGTCTTCTTTACTAGTGCAATAAAGCTCACAACATATATAATGATATATAATGAAACCTTGCTTTCAAGTTTATTGATAGCACCCTACGGTATCTTTGATTATTTGTTTTGTTTATATTTCCACTCCCTATTTAGACTTACTGTGCAAGCAGACTATAACACAGCAGGAAACCCCTTCAAAATGCAAACCTCTCCAGCTCCAGAAAAAAGACTGAAATTAGGATAGCCACACTTGTTCATGTTTTACACTACAAGAATTTAAGAAGTGCCTTACTTGGTCACACCATGCTGCATTCACTGAGGAATGTCTATGATAGGAGCTCCAAGGAACACAGGGAAGACCATGGTTGTCCTACTTGCCACTAATCTAAAAGCCCAAAGCACATTAAAAAAATAACCTCAGTCACCTCCACAAATCCATATTTGATCTGTTACCCATTAGTACACTCTAATCACTTTTGAGACACTTCATATTTTAAGGTTTGTGAAAGGTATTATAATAGAAGGATAAATAATGAAAAAAGCAAGCCAGGCAAAGTGTAATCCCAGCTACTTGGGAGGCTGAGGTGAGAGGATCGCTTCAGGCCAGGAGTAGGAGACCAGCCTGGGAAACATAGCAAGACCTTGTCTCTAAAAAAAAATAATAAGAAAAATTAGCCAAGTATAGTGGCACAAGCCTATAGTCCCAGCTACTAAGGAGGCTGAGGCAAGAGGATCATTTGAGCCCAGCAGTTCGAGGCTGCAGTGAGCTATGATCACACCATTGCACTCCACCCTGAGTAACAGAGCAAGAGCCCACCTCAAAAAAAAAATTAAAATAAAAGTGAAAATGAAAAAAGCCAACTTCGTATATTTATGTATGTATAGATGTGTATGATAAAGCTCTCATATACTTTCTATCACTCTCTTATTTGTAAATACATGATTCACTTTAATTTCAAAAGCATTACAAAACTCTAATTTTTGTTCTCACAACTTTCAGATTTAGATACTTTATAACGGTAACCATTTTATCTACCAAGTTCCAATATTAAGTTCAAAACTGTCACCTCATTCTCCAGGAAAAATTCACCCTAGTCTCCCAAGAATCTAATCAAACTTATAACGGGGTTTTTAAAATTATTTCCTAAAGTATCCGATGCATGGCCTCTAGTAGCCAACCTAGGCAGGTACCACACATAGCCAGGCAGCACTGACATCAATAAAATGTATCTAAACTAAAGCCTAATTTTGCAACATTAATATTCCAGCTTCCTGGCCTCTTTTCTTCAACTTAAATTTTAATTAACTCATGAGTTCCCATTTCTAGAATAAGACCCAAAATATTTACAAAATGAAAATAAGAAAAGCCCCAATGTTCACCTACCCAACATTTGGCAATCCAACAATACCAATTTTCAGTGAGGTTCCAAATCTTCCAATGATTGGGGGTGGTTTAATTCCATCACCTCCTTTTTTGGGGGGCATCTGAAATATCAAAACAAACATATGAACAAAACTTTTTACTATCCCCATGGAGTAAAAGCACATTTCATCACATAAAATATATTATAGAATAAAGGATTAAGAATAAAACATATTGCATAAATCAATCCAAAACTAACACAAAACTAAATCTACTTTATTTTTTAACAACAACAAAAAAAATAGTTCTGTAAACATAATTGATTCTGATGGTTGTCAAAGCAGTCACTCCTTAAAAGTCTCATAAAGATTGATATAAAAGTATGTGGTACCAGGAATCAAAGATAAAATTTAGCTACCAATTTTCCATCCAGATTACTCACAAAACACTTTGTTTCTTAACTTTACATATGGTTATATGAATGAAAGGTTTTGGAAGCAGGTAGAAAGATGAGAGTCAAAGAAAATCCATTCTAGAGCCACCAGCAACCAAACCATTCCTCTATAACCTGAAACCCAATCCTCCCCATTCATCCACAAGCGCTTTTTCACATGGATGAATATACATCAGGTATTGGGGTCCTTCCAACCAAGTCCCTTCCACCTTTGGCACTGCAGGCTCATCAGTCCTCATAAACATTAATCTCCAAAATCTACACCTTGGTTACTTCTAATCGTAAATGAACCCATTAAATCTTTTTATTTATAAGTTGAAACCTTCTCTGTGCCTTGCCAGTTCTGGCTCCAAATTTGTCCGTGCAGAATGAATCCCACTCTACTACTGCAAACTGAAATCATGAGGACTGCTAACCCCACGTCTTAGAAGCTGGGAACCAAACTGTCCCTGTCTTCTGGCTGTGAGTTGTGTACCTCCTGGAGCCACGCTGCGGCCCTGCTCCTGAAGTAATACTCCAACCTCTGATCTCTGACCTCAAGAGCCAAGGATTTCCCTCCTCTGGGTCTTGACACCTGTTCCCAGCCAAACCTCAGGCCTCCAAAGAACAGCTGCAAGAGTAGAGCCTGACCAGTCCTCTGGCCTACCGAGGGGTGGCCGGCCGCCCAGACAACGCGGGCCCCCAGGCAACATCTTGCCCCTGTGGACTGGGCCACTGGCAGTCCCGGGCTCAGGAGAAGGCTTTCCCCAGGGCTTTCCGGAGTGAGGCTGGGCTGCTCTCGGGACTCGCGGCCTAGTCCGGGAGCGCCTCATTCATCTACACACCCCACACCACCCGCCGCCTTCGCCCCATCCTGGCCACTGGGCCAGGGCCTCGCGCTCGCCTCAGAGCAAGGGGCCCGAGCGCCGAAGATTCGGCGGAGAGCGCGCCCGCGGGCTCCCTGAGGGCCTCACCGTGCTCAGGGTGGGCGATGACACAGGGTCCCAGCGGCAGCGAGAGACGGGTCCTGCCGGCAGTCGGAGGCGGGGAGGAAGGAGGAGAGAGCGCAGGCCCGGCCCCTCTCCCAAGCTGCACGCACGACGGCGGCGGCGGCGACGGCGGCGGCGGAACGGGCGGGCCGGGAGCTGGGCGGCACCTGCGCGCAGGCCGCGCGCCCCGCCCCGCCCGCGCGCCCCGCCCATTGGCCCGGCAGGCCGGGGGAGGCGGGAGCAGGGTGGGAGGAGCCGCGCGGCCACCGGCCAGGGGGAGTCCGCCAGGCTCTAGCCTGGCCCTCCCGGCAGTGCGCGTCTTCCGTCTTCACAGCACGTGGGGCTTCTGGGTCCCCACATCTCCGCTTGGGTCTGGCTGCGCGCCCTCGTTGCCTACCCACGCTCGCTCACGCGCCTGCAGGCTCACACTTCACGCACTGGACCTCGAAGCACCCTCGGCCCTAACCTCCCGCCGGAGATCGGGGTCGCCTGAGGTCGGGCGAACCGCCACACCAACCCCTGCGGACCGCCTGGCCGCCAGCCCGGCTCCGCGTGCACCACGGCACCTGTCCGCCATCCTTTTTCCTATAACTTTCTACAGTCAGTCCAGACGATGCGAAACTGTTACACCTTGTTGAAGGGAAAAAGGGTGAAGGGAAGCTTATGATCTAAGAATTCCTTCCTCATCTTATAGTTGAGTCGTCTCACACTGGCACTGCGTTTAATAGAGCCAATCTGCCCCCCTTTTCCTATTGTTGGTTAAGAGCAGGAGCCTTTGAAATTTGGGAAACAGTTTCCAATCTGGACTCCACCACTCATTAACTGTGTGACCCTGGACAAATTAACTTCTCTGGGCTTCCATTTCCTCTTGAGTAAAGTGAGGCTATTGAGACCCACCTTAGGAGGTTATTGTGAGGATAAAATGAGGTAATGTGCGTAAAGCTTGCAACAACAGTACCCGGCACATATAGGAAAGGCTCATAAATAGTAGCTATTGTTAATATTAGGGTTTCATCCCATCTCACCCATAACACCATGAGCTCCACTGTAGAAGGGGTTCTTTCACTTAAGTCCTGGCCTTCAGTTGGCAATTAATTGTTGCAATGAATGTCATAATAGCTGTCCAACGCTTGTGACACTTGAAGCTTCTTTCAAAGAGACTAGGTGCTAATAAAGAAAAGGGTGTAAATTGGTTACTATCCCCATTTTACAGATGAGAGAACAATATCAGAAAGATAAATTAATTTGGATGAAGTCACACAATTAGTAAATGACAGAAGCCAGATTTCAAAGCCCAATGTAACTGAAAAATCTGTTCCCTTTCAACCAGAATTCTTTCAAATAGGCACTCGCTATAAACAGCAACTGAGCCACTATTTATAATAAGATTGCATTAAGGATTTCCTTAGCCCTATGACAGTAACCTACTGAGGTAAATTAAAGACCTTTCTCTGTAATTTTGGAAATTCTCAAGAACACAGGCAACTTGATTTGGTTTCAGTTTTGTATTATTTTTGTTAATATCATTCATAAATATGCACTATTTATACTGTCAATTTTTTTTTTTTTTTGAGACAGAGTGTCACTGTTGCCCCTGGTAGAGTGCCGTGGCGTCATCATAGCTCACTGCAACCTCAAACTCCTGGGCTCAAGTGACCCTCCTGCCTCAGCCTCCCAAGTAAGCTGAAACTACAGTCATGCTCCATGCCGCCCAGCTAATTTTTCTATTTTTTGTAGAGACTGGGTCTTGAACTCCTTAGCTCAAGCAGTCCTTCTGCCTTGGCCTCCTGGAGTGCAAGCATTACAGGTGTGAGCCACTGCACCCAGCCAATACTCTCAATTTAGTACCTTTGTCACCAAAACCATGTATTTATAAAATAGGCATCTGGGTGCGCTTTAGCTACAAAAAAAGAGTGCTAACTAGCCCACATTGTGTGGCCACCATCAGTATAACGCTCATGAATAGCTCTACAAAGTAATTTCTGAATCGTTTACTGCTGTTTTAGTAGTGTGAAGTTCTATACTTGGGTTCACATTGCTGCTTGTGGAAACTGAAAGGAACCATTACTTAAAAAGCTCAAGAATCCCAAAGAGCCCTTCTGTCCAGCAACCAACCACTCCAATACTAATTGAAAACATTCTACAGTTGTGGAGTAGTAGAATCATCTTCAACTTACCACTGTCCTTTGGCCAAATCTAGCTATTTCTTCAATCTCAATATCTTTCAGATCTACCCATTCCCTTAAATTCACACTATCAAGTCATTGAGTCAATTACCTATTCCTGTTTGTAACTACATCTTTCTTACCAACATTGACCACTTTAAAGTACCTTGCCAAGGCAGGCCAGACAAATCTCAGTGAGGCAGGCAGAGTTTCAGGGTAGCCAACATGAAGCAGCAACATGTTCACCATGTGCTTACAGGGCTTAACTACACCTGTGGGCCAGCTCTGTCCACATCTGTTAGAGGCATAACAGAAAACAAAATAATTGTAATAACTACACTGAAAGGAAAATTGAATCCTGATAATTAACATCACAGGGGAAGGGGACAGCTTGCGAAAAAATAACTACCCTAGAGTTATTAAGTAGCATTTTTCTATTACCTGTGTCAGATTTTTTTCTCTCTCTACGCTAAGCTTACTATCAAATCCAGTGTCCAAAAAGTAGTCCCATGTGTTTAGAATATCCTATTCATATTTTTGCTGGTGTCGTTCACATAAAATTATGTTCTTGAGCACTTACTCCCTCCCAGGCAGTGCTCTAGGCTTTGGAGCAGTAAAGGATAAGATAAATATGGTCCTTGTCCCCAAGGAGCTTGCAATCTAATGGGTTAGACAAGTAATTACACAAATAACTATATAAGAACCTGGTAAAATATATAGAAGGATACCTAAGTGCTTTAATTACAATTTGAAAGCTTAAAATAAACCACCTCGATTTTCATTTATTTCTAGGACTTCTGATATTATATACCAGGCAGTGCTTAAAAGTTACATACTATTTCCCCAGAGGCAACATAAAAAAGCATATGCTAATCCAGAAAAGCAAATATATTGCCTGCATATTAGCTCAGTGATGCTTTTAGCTACAAGTAACAGATTCTGAGTCTATGAAAATTTATCCCGTATAACAAAGTACACAGAGGGAGAACTTCAGGGCTGATAGATTCAATAGCTCGACACTATTTCTAAGAATCCTGGTTCTTTCTATGTCGTGGCTCTATCTTCACTAGGCTTCCTCTGGTTTCATCCTCAGGCTAACAGCAAGAAGACTGTTGTAGCAGTTCTAGCAATATAACCAGAAATGCCAGTATGGGACAGGGTGTGGGGTGCAGAGGCAGGAACCATCTCTCCAGTAGCTCTCTCTTAGAAAAAAGGAAACATGTTTCAGAGCCCTCTAGCTGACTTCTTCCATTTCTCTGGGCAAAACTGGATCTCATGCCTATACCTGGACCAAACACTGGCAGGGAAAATAGGGTTACACTTAGACCATTTAGTCCATCCTAGAGGCTAAGGAGCTAGAGGGGCTAGAGGAGAAGTGAACTTCCTCTGAAGCACATGGCTGTGTGAGCTATGGATAGATATCAGAGCAAAATGAGGGTATAAGAAAAGGACACCAACAGTGTCCATTACACTTTTCAAGGTAGCACCTTGGGCAGAGTATGGTAATTCTGAAAGATGTAGTGGCATTGGTGGTCATCTAATGTAATGTATAAAAATTGTAATGTAATAAATGTTGGCACACCTAGTTCAGGAGGGAAACACTGAACACTTAATGGTGTTATAAAATGAGAGCATGTGAAAATAATATTTTTATTAATTTTTACAAGACACTGAAAATTTCCATCATGGAAAGGAAGATTGCTTACCAAAATATGTCACAAGGGTCCCATCAATTGAACTGGAAATTGGGGAATCTTATGCATGGGCCTAGGTCACCAAACTCATGGCCTCTCAATTTAACATCAGCTCAGCATAATATTTCATCTTCATTACAGTTTTGAACCTGTGTTGTTCATTTCAAAGAATATTTGTACTAGTCAGAATAGGCTAGATAAGAGTATACTACTATCTAGACAACCAGAATTTGAGGAGCTTAAGTACTTTTCTTATATTAAGACCACTGGAGATCTACCAGCTCTCCACTAGTTGGCTCAGCACTTTTAGGCTGCTTCAGTCTCAAAACACTTCCGTATCAAAGCTCTCTTACCCCAAAGTAGCATTTCATTGGCCAAATTAAGTCACATGGCCCCATCTAATTTCAAGGGGCTGGGAATCTTCCTTGTACCCAGAAGTAGAGGAGAATTAGGTATTGATAAATAGTGATAATGCCTAACACAGTATTCATGCCCATATAGATTCTGTGAAGAACTTTCTTTGTAAATCAATTTGGTATTATAGTACAGGTTGAGTATCCCTTATCCAAAATGCTTGTGACCCAAAGTGTTTTGGTTCATAGATTTTGGGTTTGTTTTGGGTCACAGTGTTCTGGGTTTCAGATTTTGAATTTTTTCAGATTTTGGAATATTTGCATGTACATAATGGTATACCTTGGGGATAGGGCCCAAGTCTAAACACAAAATTCATGTTTTATATACACCTCATACACATAGCCTGAAGATAATTTTGTACTCTCACTCTCTCTATCTCTCTCTCTCTCTATATATATATACACATAGGTAGATTTTTTTTTTCTTAAGAGAGACAAGGTCTCACTCTGTCACCCAGGCTGGAATGCAGTGGCATGATCATAGCTCACTATAGCCTCTAACTCCTGGCTCAAGCCATCCCCCTGCCTCAGCCTCCTGAGTAGCTGGGACTATAGGCGTGTGTCATCACACCCGGCTATTTTTTAAATTTTTTGTAGAGATAGGGTCTTGCTATGTTGCCCAGGCTGGTCTTAAACTCCTGGGCTCACATGATCCTCCTGACTTAGCCTTCCAAAGTTCTGGGATTACAGTCATAAGCCACCACACCCAGCCTCTATACAATATTTTTAATAATTTTGTGCATGAAACAAAATTTGTGTACATTGAACTCTCATGAAGCAAAGGTGTCACTATCTCAACCACCCATGTGAACAATCTATGGTTGTTTGGCATCACCATCATTCCTGACTCTGAATTTATATGCTACTGATAAGCAATCATTTTCTTACACTTATTCACACATAAATATTTAACAGTAAAAAATATGACATACCATTAATACAGTGAAAAAAAAAAATGTGTTCAGGGAAACTAAGCAGCACAGTAACATCACCAGAATGCCTGCTGTTCACAGCAACAACAAATGGTGGCTTTCAGTCTCCACTTACATTTTCACTGTGATGTATCACATGTAGTCAGGTGTGGAATTTTCCACTTGTGGCATCAGATCAGCACTCAAAAAGTTTCAAATGTTCTCAACACAAAGAAATGATAAATGTTTGAGGTGATAGATATCCCAGTTACCCTGATTTGATCATTGTATGCATGTATCAAAATTTCCAATGTACCCCGTAAGTATGTGCAAATATTATGTGTCAATAAAAAAAAGAAGAAGAAAATAGTTTCAGATTTTGGAGCATTTTGGATTTCAGGTTTTCCGATTAAGGATGCTTAAACTGTATATGAAATACTATAATCAAGGCTGCCCTAAGAGAATTCTTAGAAGTCATGACTGATGTTACTTTGGTGGTAACTATCATCCCATGGCCCCTTCACTTTAGAAGGATTCATTTTCCTCACTGAGCTGAGGAGGTAGGCCTAGGCCTTCCTGTTTATAGCACATGAACCCTTCAGCCACAGTAGATTGGACTAGGGGCACATGAAAACCTGACCCTAGCTGGGCAAATCAAGATTCTTTTTCTCTCTAGAAGCTAGACTTAGAACATAGCAATAAAAAATATCAGCTACTTAAAGGAGAACATAGAATTGGGGCTATGTCAGACAATTTCTTGACAGGAACAAAGAGAACTATCCAAAAAAAAAAAAAAGAGAAAAATGAAACAGGCAGGCAGGAAGAGGGATAGGTAATCAACCCTATATATGGTCCTGCGGAAATTGAGAGAAGAGAAAGTAATCACAAGTTCTGAGTTTCCAGTTTTAAAACCTAGGCCTCTTATAACCCTGTATATTTCTGACCTTGGACTCTGGGAGATAACCCCTGTATTCTACCAAGAACTTCCATTTTCTGTTTAAATGGATTTGCAGTGGGTTTCTGTTTCCTATAGCCAAACAATTGTTTCAATGGCCAAAGCAAACAAGAATTTATACTCTCCTGAAAACAGAGTGTATGTTGGAGACACATTGGTCCAATGTCCCTCTTACCTGTAGTTTTAAATTAATATAAGACATTGTTTCCCAGAATGTGTTCTGTGGAACAATGAATAATACTCCCAAGTTGCTCTGTGAAATAAGGGATCCAGGATCAGATAAGTTTAGGAAGTGCTGCAGGCCCCATTCGGAAGATTAATATATATTAGTATATTTAAGGTTTTGAGAAATTCTGCATAAAAGGACTCTCTTTAACTCTCTTTAAACCAGCATTACCAAATGCGTATATAGTTTTTGACGTAACATACATTTAAATTTCTTGGAACATGTGCTCTGTGGAGAACAACTCTGAAAGTTGCTATTATAGTGATTTAGGAGGAGTACTTTTGTTGCAGTAAAAACACAAAACTATTGGAGAATGCTCACTTCCCTTGCCTTTTCAACAACTGGAAAACAGTAAAAGGATTACTTACCAAGAAAAAAAAAAGTGTTAACCCTAAGGAAAGCATTGCTCCCACCAGAAGTCTGACTATTGAGATGAAATTAAGAATTGGAATTAAAAGTCTTATGCTATATTTTACTCTGGATGAGAAAATGCAATTTGAATTGGAGTAAAAGATCTCCAAAGAATGATATGAAACTTGTAGCTTTTCTTGAGCGACCCTGACAAATTCAGGATCTCCCTCTAGAAGTTCTTTTTTTTTTTTTGTAACTTAGAATGCAAAGTATTTTATTTTAAACTTCTAAGATTTGAAAACAAGATAGCCTAGCTTAAGTGAGATAGTTTTCCAAAGCTGAATGTGCTCACTTGGAGCTCAGTTTTTTCTGTCTGAAATACAAAAACAACTTCCCAAAACTCCAGGAGGTGGGAACACTACTGTTTTGATGATGCCTGATTAGATGAACTGATCAACCTCAGTTGGTAACGTCCCTTTTTTTTCCCTTGGTAACGGTTTAAAAAGTTCTAGAATCGATGCATTTTTCTGGTCTTACACTGCCAATTTCATTCCATACGTCTCCTAGGAGGCATATACCAGGTACAGGACCCCATCTTCATCCTTTTCGCTCTCCTACACCTCCAAGACGGGCGTGGAGACGCTCACCATGCTGTGTCGGTTCACCAGCAGGAAGAAGGCTTGATTAGCTCCGAGCTGCAAGTGCGCCTTCTAATTATCTTGATGAGTTCACTCATGTTGCCATGATCAGGTACGAGAAACTTGGTTTTATCCAGGATAGGAAGCTGCTTCTCACCCTTGTGTAGTTCTGTTATCACCGGGATTTTGGTAGGATGCTGCTCTCGGATAATCGAACATTTTCTACCCTTGGTTCGAAGTTGCAGCGCTGCTTGAAGGTCTCCTCCGACAGCCTGGCGCGGGGACTGGTTGGCGGAGCGGAGGGTCCCAGAGGTTCTGGGAGACCGCGGAGGCTCCAACTCTGACGACAGCGACTTCCCTTCCTCCAGAAACTCTTTAGGATGCCCTGTCTGACAGCCAGTAGGAAAACCCCTGATTGCAATAGCCATTTTTTTTTATCTTACCTCTGGACCCTCTATAATTTAGAAGGACTTAAAAGATTGCTTAGTACATTGACTTCCTGACCAACTGAAGTAATAAATAAGAGCTCAGTTTGCTACTCCTTTTACTGTAGAGTTGACTTACACAAAATGACCCACGAATGAAGAGAAGACGCAGAACCGTACTAGCAATCATCTTCAGGATAGAACAAATTTTTCTATTTATGTTTCTCTTAAAAGGTTTTTAGGTTGAAAGAAGGATGATGATTATTAAACCCCTGTTGTGGACCGGACACTGTGCTAGCCACTTTACATTTGGGACCTAATTTACTGCTCAGGATAACTCTCTGTAAGTAGGTTATTATTGCAACCCTTTTACAGCTAAGGATACCAAGTCTGTAAATAGTTAAGCAATTTATTACAGTTTTTAGTAACTTTTAGGCTGCATAAAACCAGCTCCATCTGACTTCAGCGTTCTCATATTTTCTACTTAAACATGCTTTTGCCACAGTAGTGAAAGGATGTTTCATACATAGTAAACAATGCAGTCTGGCTAACAATAGAGATGAAGAAAGAAGTGACTACCCACCTGTTAGAATGGCCAAAATCCAGAACACTGAAAACACCAAATCATGACAAGGATGAGGAACATCAGGAGGTCTCACTCATTGCTGGTGTGAATGCAAAATGGTACAGCCACTTTGAAAGGCAGTTTGGCAGTTTCTTACAAAACTGAACATACTCTTGCCATGCAATTCAGCAATTGTGCTCCTTAGTATTTACTCAAAAAAGTTGAAAATTTATATTCACACAAAAACCTGCACATGGATATTTATAGCAGCTTTATTCATAATTGCCAAAACCTGGAAGCAACCAATATGTTCTTCAGTGGGTGACTGGATAAATTCTAGTATATCCAGACAATGGAATATTATTCAGGGCTAAAAAGAAATGAGCCATCAAGCCATGGAAAGACATGGAGGAACCTTAAATGCATATTACTAAGTGAAAGAAAACAATCTGAAAAGTCTATATACTGCATTATTTCAACTGTATGACATTCTGGGAAAGGCAAAACTATGGAGACAATGAAAAGATCAGTGGTTTCCAGAGTTGGGGGGAGGAAGGGAGGAACAAGCAGAGCACAGAGGATTTTTTAGGGCAGTGAAACTACTCTGTATAATGCTATAATGGTGAATACATATTATTATACACCTGTCCCAACCCATAGAATGTACGACAACAAGAGTGAATCCTAATGTAAACGATGGACTTTGGTTGATAATGATGTGTCAATGTAAGTTCATCAGTGAACAAATGTACCACTCCAGTGGAGGACATTGATAATGGGGAGGCTATACATGTGTAGGGCAGGAGATATATGGGAAATCTCTGTACCTTCCTCTCAATTTTGCTATGAAATTAAAACCACTCTAAAAAATAAAGTCTAACCAGTAAGACTATTAACTTAAAAAAATAAAAAATAAAGTCTATTTTTAAAAAAGAAGTGTGTGTGTGCACACATGTGTGTGCTTTTTACCAAAGCAAAAGATTAATTCAATTTCATGTAAAGAAAAAATTTGACTTCAAAGGGAATTTCTGGCTAGGATTTCTTTTTCTAATCATGACTATTTCAGTTCAGTAAATATGACTATTAACAGTGTTGGAAGACATATTCAATATATCAGTAGGCTTTGGTATTCAAGAACAAACAGAGCCTTGAAACATTAAGGCTTCAATGTTCATGACATGACCAGGATTATCTAAATTGAGGCAATGATTAAAATGTTTTGTCAGGGAACAGTTTATTCGAGGATCCTGGATGAATTGCTGTGAAATCATTGGTGAACTATTAAATGATGCATATAAGTAGGAAGATGAGGTCCCAGGGCTGATTTTTCCCATTTCTTCTGTCTTTTAACCTCAATTCTCATTGCAGCTTAAAGAAAACTATTTTCTAATGATGCTTATAAAATAAAACAAAGAACATTGCCTGACAAAGTACCAAAAAGATTGTTCTAAAACAAATGAACTTAACTGTATATCAAGTTGACAACGTAACCATACAAAGAACAGAACTATTTTTAGCTTTTTTAGAACATAAGACATTGACTGTGTATTCTTAGAAATATGTATTCTAAGGACAAAAGGCAAATTTTGAATTTTTTAATAGTCTAATTGTTAGTAAAAAAAATCACTTTGAAACTTTTATGGATAATATAAAGCAAATGATTATGTTAATGTGTTAAGATCCAAAACTTTCTGTGTAAGAGATAAAAGATACAAATAGGAAAACAAGGCTAGATGAAGTGGCTCACATCTGTAACCCTAATACTTTGGGAGGCCGAAGTGGGAGTTTGAGACTGGTCTGAGCAGGAATGAGATCCCCATCTTTACAAAAAAATAGAAAAATTAGCCAGGTGTGGTGATATGAGACTGTAGTCCCAGCTACTTAGGAGGCTGAGGCAAGAGGATTGCCTAAGCCCGGAAGTTTGAGGTTGCAGTGAGCTATGATGAGGCCACTGCACTCCAGCATGGGCAACAGAGCAAGACCCTGTCTCAGAAAAAAAAAGAAGAAGTAAGAGCCTCATAATCTTTTATTTCCTGAAAAAGCTTAGATGCAGTGGCAACCTAGTAGCAATGAACAGCCATACACCCAGATTACATAGTAGTCCCCCCTTATTCATGGTTTCGCTTTTCAAGGTTTCAGTTACCCGTGGCCAACCACAGTCCCAAAAGATTAAATGAAAAATTCCAGAAATAATGCATAAATTTTAAATTGTGTACTGTTCTAAACAGCATGATGAACTCTCAAGCCAGCCTGTCTCACTTGGGATGTGAATCATCCCTTTGACAAGTGTGTCCACACCCTGTACGCTACCTGCCTGTTGTCATTGATATCGTCTGCTCCTAACATCCGACCATCGACGTCGTCATGGCCGCATGATCTGGATCACCCAAAGCAGACAATCCTCCTTCTCATCTATCATCAGAAGGTCAATAGTAGTCTAACAGAATGTCACAGTGCCTATATCATTCATGTCATCACATAAGCATTTTATAATCTCACATCATCAAAAGAGGTATTGTACAGTACAATAAGATTTTTGTTTTTAGAATTTTTTGTTTTTGTTTTTGTTTTGTTGTAGAGATGGGGCCTCACTATTGTCATTGCCAAGGCTGATCTGGGCTCAAGCAATCCTCCTGCCTTGGCCTCCCAAAGTGCCAGGATTATAGATAGGCATGAGCCACCTTGCCTGGCCCCAATAAGATATTTTGAAAGAGAGAGAGAGATCACATTCACATAACTTTTATTATACTATCTTGTTACATTTGTTCTATTAGTTATTGTTAATATGTACTATTTCTATTTTATAAACTAAACTTTACCGTGAGTATGTATGTATAGGAAGAAACATAGTATATATATAAGGTAGGGTTCAGTACTATCTTTAGCTTCAGGCATCCACTGGGAGTCTTGGAATGTATCCCCCATAGATAATGGGGGACTAGTGTACCATTTTTAAGATAGCCAATTCCAAGTCTAGGACAGGAAATGTACAGAATGAGCCTGAGATATCTTGTACCTAATAGCAAGGAAGTTACCAAAGACTGCTGGAGTCATATCAAAATGACACAAAAGTCAAATTCCTCTGGAGCTTCCTCTAGCCAAATATAGAAAAATTTAAACATCCAAAAGAAAAATGACTGCAACTGATTGAAATATATTGGATGTATAACATAAAATCCATTTTTCATAATGATATGAAAAAGAGAAAGAGGCCAATGCAGTGTAATCCTAGCACTTTGGGGGGCCAAGGTGGGAGGATTGCTTGAGCCCAGGAGTTCCAGACCAGCCTGAGCAAGAGCAAGACCCTCATCTCTACAAAAAAAAAAAATTAAAATAGAAAAATTAGCCAGATGTGGTGGTGTGCACCTGTAGGCCCAGCCTACTCAGGAGGCTGAGGCAGAAGGATCACTTGAGCCCGGGAGTTTGAGGTTACAGTGAGCTATGATAACGCCATTGCACTCAAGCCTGGGCAACAGAATAAGACCATGTCTCCAAAAAAAAAAGGCAGAGAAAGGAAGCTAATTGATTAGTTTTTTAAAAAGTCACAGGTTACCATTAGAAGTAGCTAGGGCATTATATTCATGTTCTTGGGCTGCCCTAAGAAAGTACCGCAGACTAGGTGGCTTAAACAATAGAAATTTATTTTCTCACAATTCTGGAGGCTAGAAGTCTGAGATCAAGTTCTCAACAGGGTTGGTTTCTTCTGATGCCTCTGTCCTTGGCTTATAGAAGGCCATCTTCTCCTGTGTCTTCATATGGTCTTCCCTGCATACCTGTCTGTGTCCAAATTTCCTTTTCTTATAAGGACATCATTTATATTGGATTAAGGTCCACCCTAATGACCTAACTTTAACTTAATTACCTCTTTCAAAACCCTCTCTAAATATAGGTACTGGGGGTTAGAACTTTGACATGTGAATTTGGGGGACACAATTCATAAGGACAAGCACCAAGTACTTACTTTGAAAATTAGAAATTAAAGGATAAGAAAAAAGAATTTAATCCTACCTGTCTTGTACAAACAGTATTTTAGAATCACTAAATAGCCCTAATTGAAAAAGATAAATCTAGTCAATAAATACAAAAGGAATGATAGATTTAGAAAACCATGATTGTGTGGGTTAGGCAGTGCTCATCAGTGGATGATAAAACTGTTAGCAGAAAGGTTGATAGTTCACTGAGCAATGTAAAGATTAAGCTGTTACCCCTTAAATCCACCAATTTTTTAAATAAGGTTGGTACCAATAAATCTACCAATTTAGCATAACTAAAAGTGGGACAACCAGATATTATATGCCTCCTGATGTGATGAGATATGAAGTATTACCAAAGTGTTTTTGAGATAACCAGAAAATTTTGATGATTATCAGTTAGATGATACCAAGGAAGTATGGTTAACTTTTAAGTGTGATAATACGTGAAAAGAAAGTCCTGGCTGGGTGCAGTGGCTCATGCCTATAATCCTAGCACTTTGGGAGGACCAGGCAGGAGGATTGCTTGAGCCCAGGAGTTTGAGACCAGCCTGGGCAACTTATTGAGACCTCATCTCTACAAAAAAAATGGGTGGTGGCAGGGGAAGGTGAGGCAGGAGAAGCGCTTGAGCTCAGGTGTTTGAAGTTACAGTGAGCTGTGATGGCACCACTGCACTCCAGCCTGGGCAACAGAGTGAGATGGTCTCTAAAAAGCAAAACAAAACAAAAAAACAGAGAAAAATGTGACTTGTAATTTTAAAGAGTACTATTCAAGAAACTTTGTTTATGTTATTAAGTATGAGCAAATCTTTATTTTATATACAATGTTAATTACATATATAGCCAAATCCTTGCTTTCTCATTGTCTCAATAGACTTTTATTGAACTTAATTTCTTGTTTTAGCATGTATTATTCAAATAACAGAATGATGTTTGTTGCTTCCTGTTCCATAAGAAATGGCCCATGTTTGAAGTTGAATAGTTTTCTCGGCTTCCTTCTTGCCCAGAGGGCATTAAGACTCAGAGGCCTCTTTAGGTTTTGAACTATCTCTGTCCCTTCAGTCCATGTTTATATAATTCTTTTAAAAAATAAACTAGCCATAGGGGAATTAACTTGCAGGAAATGTTTTATTTCTATGCAGCATGCCCTATGTGTCAAATAGAGCTTATTTTAATTTCTAGAAAACAGAACCAACAAGATGGATGGTGATATAGAGATGATATAGATATAGATATAGATAGAAGAGATTTATTATAAGGAATTGGCCCACATGATCATAGAGGCTGAGAAGTCCCACAATCTGGCCTCTGCAACCTGGAGACCAGGGATGGTATAAGTCCCACTCCAGCGTAGGAGAAGACTGATGTCCCAGGTCAAGCATTCAGGTACACAGAATGAATTCCCCCTTCCTCAATGGATTGCAAAATGCTCACTCACTTGGGGAGGGCAATCTGCTGCTGTACGCAGGCCCCCAATACAGTGCAAATGCTAATCTCATCCAGAAACACCCTCGCAGACACAACCAGAAATAGTGTGTAATCTGGGCACCGCCTGTCCCAGCCAAGTTGACATATAAAATTAATCATCACACTTAGCATACTGTTTTCAAGAGTCACCCGTGTTTAGCATGTATCAATACTTCACTTCTTTTTATTGCCAAATGATATTGGATTATATGGATATACCACATTTTATTTATTCATTCTTCATTTGGTAGACAGTTGGGTTGTTTTCACTTTTTGGCAATTATAAATAATGTTATGAATATTTATTTACAGTTTTATTCTCTTCAAAGATTTCTACAGACTCTTCTAAATACGGTTAAAGTTTTCATATTTAGTTTGGTTCTGTTTTTTACTTTAAGATTGTAGACATTATTTTAGAAAAGAAAGCTGTCTAAAGGAAAACTGGTTTCTGGAGGGAGAAATTAGGGCTATAATGAATACTTAGATGAAATGTAGAGTGTGAAGTTAGAAATTACAGGTCCACTCTACTAATCAAACTCATAACCCCAGGAGGATGACAAGAAGAACATAAAAGAGAATTCAAGCTGTTTTTCAGGGGCAGGGGGGATTTATATAACAAAACTTAAATAAAAGTTCTCTTGTTTCAAGATTTATAGGAAGTATAAACCAAATAAAATTGCCTTATGAAGATTTGGGCAAAGAATTCTTTTCTAGCTAGTTATTTAACATAGCAAGAGGAAGAGTGCTTACCTCCCTTGTCCTGTTTCTTGTTTTGAGAGTGTTTTTGTTTTTATGTATAATTAATAATCCCCAGATGTACTTGCTTTTCAGAGCTCTATCTTCTCACTTTCATCTTCCTTAAGGAACAGAGGTTTCCAATATTTCCCTAAACTCAAAGTTGAAAAGGACTAAACAATAGAGCCACGTTGACAGAACATTTAGGAAGTGTTTCCTTTAGGTCTAATATAAATCTGTCCTGTGCAACCTCAGCACATATCTCCTCTCACCTCATACTGACTCTCAGACCTTGCCACTACCTGAAACGGCTCTTCTGCTGAAATCTTTCATCAGAAACCCCATTTTTTCACCACCACACTCTCGGCTTCTTCATTCCACAAGTCTTTCCTGTCATGAAATCTGCTCTTTAGCCTCATCCCTACCCCTAGTGTCTTAGGTTTTCAGACTTTGAGCCCCCTCCTGGCTCCTTTCCTTCCCCTCCACACCTGGATCTCAAATTGTCAGCCACCCTCTCACCAGCCCCTCAATTCCCTCAGCCTGAGGCTTTGGGCTCCTCAATCCTGCCAGCCACCCTACCACAAAACAACCCAGTTCAATTTCTCTGTGCCAGGACTACTGTCCTCTGGCCTCTTGACACGCTTAGGAGAGCCTTAACTCTGCGGGAGTTTCAGTGTGGCTCAGATAGTGTTTCATTCCCTTTCTATTCACAGTGACTACTCGAAACATTTACCATTCTCCTCAGGTCTCAGACAGTATCCACCGCACTCTCCGCAAAAGCAAAACAACGGCAACAAAATAGAGGACATGGGGCTGGGATTCCTTTAATTCTCTCATCTACAAACTTACCTGAATCTTTCTTCCTCCTCTCTTCACTGGTCTCTTTCTCCGGGGCTTTTGTGCCCCTTCTGCTTCCTTCCGGACCTTATTCTGTCAACTTTCTGATTTACGGCCTCAGGTTCCTCCACACCGTCTAGTCCCTGACAATCTCCACATAACAGCCCCAAAACCTTCCCCTCCCAGCTTACCTGGTCTCTCTGGATTCACCCATAACTTCCTAATTAGTTTCCCTGCCTTCAAACACTTTCCCATCCCTACACTGCAGACAGCGCATTCAAAAATACAAATTTGGTTGTACCATTTCCATAATTTAAAACTTCCCATGGCTTCTCCTAGTCTCCAGGATAAAATCCAAATTCCTTAGCTGGGTAGATAAGCCCCTTCATCCTGTGAGTCCCATCTACCTGTCCACCCCCATCTCCCTGCACTCTCCAAGGAGCACATTACGCTTTTGCTATAGCAAACACTCAGGGACCATCATGTACTTTCATGTCTTCATGCCTCTGCCTAGAATGCTCTCTGTTATGAGCCAAATCGTGTCCCCTCAAAATTCTTATGTTGAAGTCCTAACTCCCCAGTACCGCAGAATGTGACTGTATTTGGAGATAGGGCCTTTTAAGAGATAGTTAACGTAAAATGAGGTCCTATCAGTGGGCTCTAAGCCAATAGGACTGGTCCTTATAAGAAGAGGAGATTAGGACACAGAGAGACACAGAAGGAAGATCATGTGAAGACAGGGAGAAGAGGGTCACCTACAAGCCAAGGACAGAGGCCTCAGAAGAAACCAACCCTGCTGACACCTTGATCTTGGACTCCTAATTTGCAGAACTGTGAGGAAAAATTTCTGTTGTTTAAGCCACCCAGTCTGTGGCATGTGATTCTAGCAGCCCTAGAAAACTAATACATTCCCCTGCACTCCTCCAGAACCTCCTTCTAAACACCTATTATATAAGCCACCTGTCCTCCCTTCAAACTTGGTGAATCCCATCTCCTAACACCCTCTTCCTACTAACACACGGCCCCTCCCTGTCTTGAGCTCCATTTCTCCAGAGGGCCCTGCACTACCTACAGGCACCATCACCTTATCACCACCACCTGTCATCAGTGTTCTGTAAGCCTCAGGTACTTTTTAACCCAGAAGCAGCAAAAGTAGCATCTATATTACTATTGTGATCAGACTCTTTCTCCCACACCAACTATCTAAGAGTGGGGGAGGAGGGGATGGGTAAATTCACACCTAACAGGTACAATGCACACTATCTGGGTGATGGGCACACTTATAACTGATTCAAACTGTACAAAAGCAATTCATGTAACCAAACATCTGTACCTCCGTAATATTCTGAAATTAAAAAAAGACTAGGAGCATATATTTCTTTTCCTGATAGAGACCCAAGTAGCCTTAGAAACTATCAAAATTTCACATCCATATGAAATTTTCTCAGTATCTTTCAGTAGACCAACAACTTGATGTGGTCTGACAATATACTGTGTCATACAAATGTTCATTCAAGAAGTTTCTGTGTTCAAAACTAGCAGCTTTTCATGAAAAAAAAAGTTTTTGTCGATTTTAAAGACTCTTGCCATGTATAATTAATAACATTTTCATAATTCTTAACATTGAGTTTTTCGGATCCTATTTGCAACATTGATGTCTCCTAACTATGTTTTTGAGCATACTGTTTAAGAACTTGAGGGAATTCTACATAAGGAAACAAGTAGTTAAAGACACCCCAAAATATAGAGTTGCAACCTTTGCCAGACCAGCTGGAGTTCTTACAAGATTGCAAAAGGCATCTTTTTAAAAGATAGCACTTTCTTCAGTAACGATGGAGACAGAATCTGGCTGCATGCTATCTGAGGTCAGAGGAGTAAAGAGAAAGGAGCGGTGACATGTGTCTGTAGCCTCACTCATTAGAGCTGGAAAGAGCGTCTTAGGCAGACATACAACAAAAGAGACTACAGGAAGATCATCTCTATCGTGATGAAGGCACTGGGAGAACCGTGTGCTTGCCATACAGTTTGACGTTGAAATCATCTCACTAAAGCTTGCCTTCAAGCACTTCTCAGGATAACTGTATGGCTCTCCAGCTTTCTTGTGACTCGATTCTTACATTTTAAAGGAAACAAGAATTTGGTACACACTTCAGCTGTGGAATTTAAGGGCAGAAATTCCATTTTGTAGGCAGAAGATAACACCTTCAAAAATCTAGTCTGTAAAAACAAACAATGAGCCAGCCCAGGGAATTATGGAGGAAGCGTTGCCACTGGTCATAATGCATGGGAGAGAGACTGTATAGCCTCATTTTCCTTGCTGCAAATACTCCGGAGCAATAAAGGAGGACGGTCCCATTAATCTTGGCCTGTACATTCCTCCCTTGTTGCTTAAGTAACTGTCCTACTCAGTGTCTAGCAAAAAATCAAAAAAAGTCTAGATCCATTGTGGTCCTGTCTATACTGGCTCTATTTCTTTGTCTGTTTCTGACTTCGCTTATCCATCTTCCACCCTATATAAATTGCAATATCTTGTAAATGTATAGGAGAACAGTGGCTTAAGCAATACGAGAAATCATGGAACAACCTCCCTTTATTGCTCCAGGGCTTTTTTTACAGCAATGGAAATGAGATTCCAGAACAATGCTCCTTCTTCCTTTGTGGTTATCAATGTCAAATTTCTCTCTTTCTCACTCTTCTTTTGCTTTCACTCACTATGAAAAAAGACCTTATCTCAAGTGCTGTGAATTCCTACTTTAACTCCTAATTGCCAAAAGTATAGTAGAAAATTTTGAGATGTGAGGAAAAAGGGGATATCTGGGGCAAAGCAACCAAACTGTGGTGCTACCCACCAGCCCTTTATATATATAATCTTATATTCTACACATGTCCCCATCCTGTTGGTAATTTTATATTGTATCTGTGGAAAAGACCCTAGACTCCAAACTGAACCTGGGTTTGAGTTTAGGTTGGTTGGACTCCACTCTTCTATTATACTCACCGCCCTAATTGCTGCCCTGCTGTGCCTTGCTGGTGGTGAGAACCAGCACATAGTCTCAAGCCTGCCCTACTCATTTTGTTAGTGCGACATGCAAACAAGGTGATATAGGTGAACATCACCTACATCTCACCTACACCTCTGCAAATTCTCAATTGTTATACAAATATTAGTACTCATTTTTATTGTTATTGTTCTAAATAACATTTCAGATATATCAGAAAGTGTCCTATAATTCTTCACTCATTCATTTATTCATTAAACAAACTGTTGACTTTGGAGATATTAATATAAAAGTAAATAAATATATGTTTATAATAATAGCTTCCATTTCTGCACCATTACTTTGTGCAAAAAATATAACTACTTTATATAATTTATTTCATTTAATTCTCACAAAAACTCTGTGAGATAGGTATTATTATTCCTATTTGTATATGAGGAACTTGTGGCTCCAATATAGCCCAAGATCTCATAATTTTTAAATGGCAGAAATGGTTCTCAACCAGGCATTTTGAAATTATTAATTGTGGTAATATATGTATAACATAAAATTTACCATTTTAACCACTTTTAAATATACACTTAAAAAGGTGGCATTAAGTACATTCACATTGTTGTACAACCATCACCACTCTCCATCTCTAGAACATTTTCATCATCCCAAACTGAAACTCCATACCCATCAAACAATAACTCCCATTTTCCCCTTTCCTCAGCCCCTGGTAACCTCTTTCTACTTTCTGTCTCTATGAATTTGACTCTTCTACGTACTTCATATAAGTAGAATCATATAATTCATGTCCTTTTGTGACTGTCTTATTTCACTTAGCATGTTTTCAAGGTTCATTCATGTTGTAGCATGTACCAAAATTTCATTTTTTTAAGGCTGAATAATTTATCATTGAATGTATATACCGTATTTTGTTTATCCATTCATTGCTTGATGGACATTTAGTCCAGGTCTTTTGGACAACAAACTTCTTAACCACTAAACCAAGATCAATTGTTATTCTAATCAATATTATTCTGTCAGAATAGATTAAAGCTAAACTATTGCCCTTAGAATTTTACTCTGGGTGATTCTAGGAATCATTTAATTTCCCAAGCATGGTTAGACTTTCAATTTAATAGGATTTCCAGCCTAATATAATAGTGCAAACTCAGATTATCAAGGATGTTAGAAAAAAATGTCTGGATAAATTGGATCATTCTAAAATCAAAATTTATTTTGGAGGATTATTTTTCTCATCTCAAAGTTAAAATCCATTGTTTTAGCAAAAGTGACAACTGGTTCTGATCACCAATTCCAACTGTATTCGGTAAGAAAAATTTTCATGTTCAAAGAAAGATAATCTAATGTTAACATCTGAATTTAGCTTGGTGGGAATTTACCAAGGGGAAGGATAGCCTTGATCAAACTCTGACCTCTTGTGTTCATCCATCCACAGGAGATTCTAACTCAGATGACATTCCAATTATGATTTGGAAAACTTTTGACAATATCACCCAACAATTACATGTTGGTCTTTCAGAATTGGATATTAATTTTTTAAGCAGCTATATTGAGGTATAAATGACATACAATGAACTGTACATGCTTAAAATGTACAACTTGATAAGTTTTGACATATGTATACACACATTTATTGGTTTACATGTAGATATCCAAAAGTTCCAGCACTATTTGTTGGAAAGATTATTTTGAATTACCTTTATACGTTTGTTAAAAAATCAGTTGTCCACATATGTGATTGTCTATTTCTGGACTTTCTATTCTATTTCATTAATCTGTTTGTCTATCTTTGTGCCAGTATACCTCAAAGTATACCTCAAAGTATACTGAAGTAACTGTCTTGGTTACTGAAGCTTTATAAAGTCTTGAAATCAGATAGTGTAAGTCTTTCAACTTTGTTGTTGAAACTTTCTTTTTTGGTTGTTTTGGCTATTCTAGATTATTTGCATTTCCATGCAAATTTTAGAATCAGCTTATCAATTTCTACAAAACAGCCAGCTGAGTTTTTGAGTGTGATTACATTGAATCTATAGATCAATCTGGGGAGAACTGACATCTTAGCAATATTGCATCTTCAACTCCATGAACAAAGTACACTTCTCCTTTCATTTAGATCTTCTTTAATTTCTCTCAGCAATGTTATGTCATTTCTAACATACTTGTCTTGTGTGTCTTTTAGCCAGAGAAGTATTTCCAATGCTCTTATAATTGCTTTTTTTCTTAAGAAATCAGATCTTTAAATTGTATTAATTCATCTTTGGCTATAGGATATTTGAGTATATGAGAATATGGCTATATGTTTTGTTATAATAGATAGGTTTTATTTTATTTTATTGTTTGTTTTTTGAGACAGGGTCTTGCTCTGTAGCCTAGGCTGGAGTGCAGTGGCATGATCATAGCTCACTGCAGCCTCCAATTCCTGGTTGCAAGCAATCCTCCTGCATCAGCCTTCTGAGTAGCTGGACTACAGGTGCACGCCACCACACCTGGCTAATTTTTCTTTTTCTTTTTCTTTTTTTTGTAGAGAGGAGATCTTGCTATGTTGCTCAGACTGGTCTCAAACTCCTGGGCTCAAGCAATCCTCCCACCTCGGCCTTCCAAAGTGCTAGGATTACAGGTGTGAGCCACCACATTCGGCCTATATGTGTTTCAATGTCAGGAATATGTAAAAGTTTTCATACTTCTGATTGTGGTTCTTATTGACAAGGAGTAGAATAAATGTTTTTGGTGGAAATGCTTCATGCAAATGGCTAAGCATTTCAGTCCTTATTTATGGGTATACGTTCCCAACTACAAAGAAAACTTGCTTCTCTCTCTAACTTTCCAACTAAGAAACTCATAAATAATATATATATTCCAGCTGGAATTTTGGAACTAAGTTCTATTTTTCCAGTGAATGAAAATATTTCCAGCTTTCACTCACAATCCCTGAAGCTGCTTAACAAATATTTGTTTTGAAGGAATGAATCATTAGCATATGAGGCACGAAGGCTCTCTGGGAGGATGCTTACTACAGTTGGAGAAGTCAGATTCTTTCATCTAAGCTTTTCCTGGGTTTTATAATTTCACTCAATTTAGTTGTACTCACTACTTTGTATTTCAAAAAACCTTTAAAATGAGAGACACTTGAAGATGCTTAAATGTCAATGGGAAGAAGCCAGTAGAGACAGACTAAAGTTAAGGATAGGAAAAAGCAGTAGCAGTTTAAGTTCTTTGAGAAAACAGAAGAGAAAGGAATCCAGGGTGTAGATTGAGGGCTTGGCCTTGCATCGGAGGAGAGTGGATGCCTCTTCCACTGATGCTGGAGGAACAGAGATTAATGTGTTGCCAAGACATTGAGAGAATTCCGGGCTAGTGGCATCTACTTTCTCTGAGAATGAGAGCTGGGGTAGTAAGGCAGAACAGGAAAATTTAGCAGGGGAGTCCAGTAGAGAAAGATAGAATCATATTCTAGACTGTCTGTCAATTACTGTGTCTTTAGGCTACAAAATTATTCTGTTTTCTTCTCCCCATCACTATCCCACCCCAAACCTTTGCCAAGATGTTGGCCAGAGCTACAGACCTCTGAAGGTTTACCAGGGCTAGAGGATGGCTCATTCACACTATTCTTAGCAAAAGACCTCACTTACTCCTGTAGACTGTTGGTGAGAGGCTTCTGTTCCTTGCCAGGTGGGTCTCTCCATAGGATTGCTTGAGTGTCCTCATGAGACAACTGTTTTCCTGAGAAAGAGTGATTCAAGAGAGCACAAGGAAGAAGCCCCAATGCCTTTTATGACCTAGTCTCTAAAGTCAGGATCCAACATTTTCATCATCTTCTATTTGTCACTAAGTCCAGCCACCTATCAAGGAGAGGGGAATTCAGTGCCACCTCCTGAAGGGAAGAGTTACAAAGAATCTGTGAACATAATTTAAAACCACCACAGTGCTAACATTACATTATTTCCCTGTGGTAGTGCAGAGAGCAGAGCTTCGTAAAAAGGCTCCCTAGTTTAAGTTCTCCAGAAACATCCCATAACTTCCCACCCATCTTTTTGGGAGAGATTGACAAAGCAACTGGCGTTACAGGCACTGTTTTGTGCCAGACATGACTTCCTTTTCTAGTTGTGAATGGGAAGTCATCCTCACTGTGTTCTTCCTTCCCCTCCAAACAGGCTCTGGCTCAGCCAGTGGTTAAAATAGCTCAACAACCTATAATCATAAATGTTGTAAAGCTATAGGAAGAGAAAAAAAAACTTGAAGTGAGTGTTATTTTCTCCTTCTGTGGTACACATAGCAATGGAAATGCCAAGTGGAATTGTCACAATTCGCTGCCACACAGCCCCTGGACCTGTCCAGAGATCAGCACTCCATAGCCCCATAACCAATGAGGTATGATCACTTGCCTTTTAATAACAACACCTTCATTTTATAAAAATCTGGACTATACCATTCCTCTAAGTAGCCAATGCTATTAGCACACTTAAACTACTTATTTTAAAATTTGATTTATATGGATGCATGAGAAATATACCTGCAGAACTCTAGGAGCCTATCCAAGTTATACAGCTTCCAAAAGCACCCAGTTTACCACCAGCAAGTAGTTTAAGAGTGGAAGCATGGGGCTGATTCCAGGGCTGCCTTAGCTGACAGTCTGAAGGGAAATTGAGTGCAATACAGGATGGAATCAAATTCTGATCCTTCTTTGAATGCCTATTGTCTGTTTTATCAAAGACATTCGATATTGACACAGTGCAGGCTATTGAGTCTCAATAAAATCTATTATTCACTTTCTTCTACCTCATCTGCAGACTGTTGACATTTTCTTTTATTTCAACACCGATGTTTTTCTTTTACATTGGAGATTTTACCACTGATGTTATAATTGCTTATCACACAGATGGCCCTGTTATGATGTTCTTGTGAATGTCCCTTCATTTTCCTGATGGTCCTGTGATCCAATCTACAATCCATTTAAAAACAAAACATTTCTGTGCCATTTTATGCTGTGGCTCTTTTGGAGTTCCATTTCAGCTTCATTAATATTGATGCTGTCTGTCTCCTTGCTTATTTCAGAAGATTCTTTGAAATTAATCTTCAGAATTTGCTGTGATTTGTTGCTGTTTTGTGCGTCAGCCCCAGTACAGCTTGTCTCTCGTTAATTTTGTTTTTCTTTATTTTTATGCGTCTGCTATGACTGTTCTCCTACTTGTACTACTGATGTGTGTCAGGTCCTTTATGGAATCCCGGTTTCGTCTCTGCCTTTCACTGTGATTTTCCATCATTAGGGACCTCTTGAATAAAAATGTAGCCCTTGTTTCTGACAGAGTCCATGTTCCTTTTCTTTTCTTTCTGTGTGATTTTCCATCATTATGGTTCTTAAATTTCTTGAATAATGATATATACTATGAACAAATGGACAGAGCAGTAATGGCTTCATCAGTGTTTTCTAAAATGTATCTGCAGCTTTGAGAACACACAGTGCCACAGCAGAATCTACTATGTATGTAAAAGAATTTTTAAAATAGATTTTGTGGTCTGTTGGTGACAATGCTCTTGTGCATTAATAATTCACATTCTTACTTACAGCATCTGCTTGTTAGAATGCCAGTTCCACGGTGGCCAGGTTGGAGAATAGCCTTAGGTCTGAAAGTCTTTGAGGAATATAGGCACAATGCTATCTCTGCTTTTTTTTTTTTCTATAGCATTTTCAAATGTAGCCAATATTTTCTTGACCAGGAATACTAAGTTGGCAGTTGCACTAATTTTAAAAATGAGGTAGTATGAAACCAAACTTTCCCAGTTTGAGATATTTTGTCTGTTGGGATGATTGATTTCATTGACCACTCTGAATAAAATAACTGCACACTTCTAGTTACAAACAGGCAAGAAAGCATTATAGGTGATAGAAGAACAGGATTCAAGTATAACAACTACAATTGACTAAAACCAAGTCAATAAATGCCATAAAATAAGAGGGTAAAACAGAAAATATTGGCTGTCCAATCATTGCTATAAAAATAAGAAGAGAAAGTAATGCTAAAATAAGACATATAAAATGTACTCTCCACTATTGGTTAAAAACTATGTTTGCTTCATGTTGAGAATACCAATTGTCAACTGAAGAATTCAGAGCAACTCAAGCAGTTTGATTTTTGAAAATGCCCTATTTAAACTATGAAAACCTATGGACAGTTGGTATTTCAGAGAGTTTTACTAAGCTATGATGCTCAAGTGATTACAAAGTGAAGCAAAAAAGAGTTAGTGTTATCCCTTAGATGAGAACCAGTGTAACTTGCACCGGAACCTAGAAACCTGTAAATTCTGAGTCCTCAGTTTATCATTAATACTGTATTTCATTAGAATTATATCAGTTACTTTTTAATACTTTCCATATTTTTAAATAGAAGCAAAAATTGCCTGGAAAATGCATAGATATTTGAATGCAAAAGAATGAAGTCAGACCCCTATTTTACAAGATATGCAAAAGTTCAAAATAGATCAGAGAGGCTGGGGATCATTCATGCTTATAATCCTAGCACTTCGGGAGGCCAAGGCAGGAGCATCACTTGAGCCTAGGAGTTTGAAGTTGCAGTGAGCTATTATGACACCACTGAACTCTAGTAAAGGTGACAGAACTAAACCCTGTCTATAAATAAATGAATAAATAAATGACCTAAATGTAAGAGCTAACACTATAAAACTCTTAGAAAAAAACACAGAAGTAAATCGTTGTGTCCTTGGATTAGGCAATGGTTTCTCAGCTATGACACATAAAGCACAAGCAACCCAAAAAAAAAAAAAAAAAGATAAATTAGACTTAAAACTAGTGTGCTTCAAAGGAAATTATCAGAAAAGTGAAAAGACAACCCACAGGAGAGAAGAAAGTATTTACAAATCATGTATCTGGTAAAGGTCTAGTATCCAGAATATATTAATATAAAGAACTCCCACAGCTAAATAATAAAAAGACAGACCCAGTTTTAAAATAGGCAAAAAATTTTCAATAAACATTTCTTCAAAGAAGATATACAAATGGCCAATAAGCACGTCAGTGATGTTCAACCTTAATCATTAGGGAAATTCAAATCAAAATCACAATGAGATACCACTTCGCAACTACAAGCATGGCTATAATAAAAAAGACAATAACAAGTGCTGGCAAGGATGCAGAGGAACTGGATTCCTCATACACTGATGGTTGAAATGTAAAATAATACAACCACTTTGGCAAATAGTCTGGCAGTTTCTCAAATAGTTAAACACAGCATTACCATATGACCCAGCAATTCTACTCCTAGGTATATATCTAAGAGTATTAAAATATATTTTAATACAAACACTTGCACCTGAATGCTCAGATAGCAGCATTATTTATAATAACCAAAAACTAGAAACAACCCAAATGTCCATCAACTCATGAATGGATAAACAAAATGTGGTATATCCATACAATTAAATACTACTCAGTCATAAAAAGGAATGAAGTACTGACTCATGTTAAAACATTCATGAACCTTGAAAACATTATGTCAAGTGAAAGAAGCCAGACACAAAATGCCACACATTGTATAATTCAATTTATATGAAATGTCCTGAATAGGCAAATCCATAGAGACAGAAAGTAGATTAGTGGTTGCCAAGGGCTGAGTGAATGGGGGAATGGGAAGTTGCTGCTAATGGGTACAGGGTTTCTTTGGGGGGGGTGATAAAAATGTTCTGGAATTATACAGTGGTAATGATAGTACAACACTGTGAATATTGTAAAAACCACGAATTGTAAACTTTAGAAGGGCAAACTTTACAATATTTTCTTTTAATTATTCACGAATTTTCTTTTGAAGAAGAAAAAGAACAAGGAGGAAGTGGAGACAGCAGCAACAGCTGGAAAGTGTCTTTGTCAAGCAAAGCATTATGAGGACAGAGATACCCTATTAACGTTAATAATGTGGATTTTTTTTTTGAGACAGAGTCTTGTTCTTTTGCCCAGTCTAGAGTGTGGTGGCATCATCATAGCTCACTGCAACCTCAAATGCATGGGCTCAAGCGATCCTCCTGCTTCAGCCTCCTGAATAGCTGGTACTACAGGTATGTGCCACCACAACCGGTTAATTTTTTCTATTTTTTGTAGAGATGGGGGTCTCTCCATGTTTGTTGGTCAGGCTGGTCTGGAACTCCTGGCCTCAAGAGATCTTCCCACCTCAGCCTCCCAAAATGCTAGGATTACAGGCATAAGCTACCATACCCAGCCAATAATGTGGATTTTTAACTGAAGTGTTAAATAGAAGTGATTATTTAAACCTGGAAAAATATAACAGAATTGGGCAGAGAGTGGAAATCAATATTTGTAAGCTACATTTACATTGTCCCACGATGATAACACTCTGGAAAATATTCTAGACATCTGGATGTTGGCCATTACATTTTTGACATTTCATCTGGACATTTTGTTACGAAGACCTTAATCTCTTTCCCAGCAGATCCATTATTTGGTTCACTTTTGAACCTATTTTTCAAGTACTATGTAGTCAATAAATATTTGTAGAGTTATAAGTGCAAACATAGTACTTAACTCATCTCCATAACATTAATCTCCATCTATCACTCAAAGGAAGAAATCCTGGGAAAAGAAATTGCCATTTCTGAACCAAGAGTATAATGATGCTATGATAGCATTGATCACTGAAAAAAAATTTCACTAAATTCTAATCAGATAGGAACAAAGATGTTTACCTGAAATAATTATATTAATGGCTCATTTTTTTTTTTTTTGAGACAAAGTCTTCACTCTGCCCAGACTAGAGTGCCGTGGCGTTAGCCTAGCTCACAGCAACCTCAAACTCCTGGGCTCAAGCAATCCTACTGCCTCAGCCTCTCGAGTAGCTGGGACTACAGGCATGTGCCACCATGCCCAGCTAATGTTTTCTATATATATTTTTAGTTGGCCAGATAATTTCTTTCTATTTTTAGTAGAGACGGGGTCTCGCTCTTGCTCAGGCTGGTCTCGAACTCCTGACCTTGAGTGATCCACTCTCCTCGGCCTCCCAGAGTGCTAGGATTACAGGCGTGAACCACTGCGCCCGGCCAATAGCTCATTTTTTTTGAGAATTCTTGGATCTAAATCATGTCATAAATCAGACATAAGGTATCAGAAAGTGGCAAATGTTTCCAGTTCCCAGTCTTCCTTTGAAGTTCCCAGGAATGCTCTTAATGTTACATTGCTTTCTTCCTACTCCCAACAGACAAGGTCACCAAATTAGGAGAACAATTTCTGGTGAACAGCTGAATTCTACCGTCTGGGCTCATGGCTCTTGGCACAAGGTGCCAGATTCTACTAGAGGTACATCCAGTGATCCCAGCAGTGAGCTCCCTGTCGTGACACCCGACATTATTGTGTTCCACTATCAAGTCTGAAAGCTTGAAAGTGGGTTCCAGGCGTAAGGTTAACGTCACCACCCTTTTTTGTTGCCATTATGACTAGAGGTCACTTCCTACCAACACAGATTTACTCCTTAAGGGAGCACTGTATGGGGAGAGTCTGAGCACTAAAGTGATTCACATGATGCGGGTCCCTCCATCTGCCACAACACAGACTGCAGAAGGCCAGCAGCAGACAAACTGCCTTCCCATGCAGCCCTTCAAAGGCGACAGGATAGTTGGGGGGCAACTTCCAGACATTTTGTCAAATTAGTTTGTAGTATTCACCCATCATCAAATGGATCTTCCAGAATTATGTGCCTCCTGGATACAATCTTTGCGACAGCAGGAATAGACAATGTGCAGGGAGCAATATATATTCATTATTCTTTGAAAGAAAAGCATGAGGGGATAGGAAGGGCTGTGGAACAGCTATTTTCTCCCCAGTTTTACACATAAAAGAATCCTATATGTAAAACACCTGTAGAGCATGGATTATCTAATACGTTTTCGCTACATCCACTGCCCAGTATATTGCTTATCCCATCATGAGCCCAAGCAAACACTTACAGCATCCGAGAGCTTACCATCTGTAGCCCTGCAATCAGGCCACTGCTGAACACTTTTGGTAGCTCTGAAAGCCCTGCCTTTTTTTCTTTGAGGTTGCCCATGGGAGGGTGAACAAAGTCAGATTGAGAACAGGTTCAGGTTGTTGTATCCTGTTCTTGGTAGAAATTTCTAGTGCACAAGAAAAAAACCTTTTTTTTTTTTTTTTAATTTCCTCTTCTTACAAGGACAAGGAAAAATTTTTTAAACTGCTTAAGAACGTAGGTAGGTTTATCTGGACCAAGAAAAATTACTCTCTTCCTGCAAGGTACTTAACCTAGGAACTAAAAACATCTAATTTAAGAGGATAGAGAGAAAGATGACTCAGCCTTCCCCAAGAAGGCAGCCTGAGCTCATTTTATCCCTTCTGCTGCGTCAGTGAGAGAAAAATACCCCAAAAGAGCAAAATATCTGCCTGCTTGAAGCAGAAGATCCATGCTATGGTATAAAAACAAGGAGGAGAGGAAAATTCATGTCTTTAATCACAGACTCTGCCCATAGGAAATTGTGATCTAATTAGTTCTTGGAGTCTGACTAAAGTATTAACTCCTCCTCCCTGGAGAAAGGAGCAGGAGCTTTCCCTTTTCCTTTTTAGAGTTTATAAAACATAAATTCCTTACTAGAAAACTAGCTTCGAGCCCCAGATTGGCTTTGGCTGACGCAGCCCCTTCTTCCATTCCTTGCTCATGCCCAGTCCAAGTTCAATACCTGGAGAAACTGCTTAGGCTGCTAGCCAGAGGGAGATCTGGACAGGTAGGTACCACACCAGAACTGACAATTTTCTGTCTCTTCCAGAAACCATCCACTGGTTCTTATCACAGGATGTGGCCCAAGGTCCTAGCCAGTGCCACCAGTCACTTTGTCTCTCTCTCTCTCTCTTTTTTTTTCTGAAACAGTGTCTTGTTTTGTTCTCCTGTCTAGAGTGCAGTAGTGTCATGATAGCTCACTGCAACCTCAAACTCCTGGGCACAAATGCTCCTCCTGCCTCAGCCTCCCAAGTAGGTGAGACCATAGGCACCTACTCTCCCACCTACACACCACCATGCCCAACTAAGTTTTTATGTTTTTTTGTAGAGATAGGGGTTTTACTCTTACTCAGGCTGGTCTTGGACTCGACCTCAAACGGTCCTTCCACCTCAGCCTCCCAAAGTGCTAGGACCACACGCATGAGCCACCATGCCTGGCCACCTTGTCTCTTGAATTCTGCCTTTTACTAACCCCTAGAGAAGGAAGGGAGAGAAATATATCTCTAGTTTCAAAATTCCTTGGTGTTTCAGCCACTACATCCAGCCAGTTTGTTCACTTTTTTGCTATTGAGTTGTTTGAGTTCCTTGTATATTCTGGATATTAATCTCTTGTCAGGTTAATACTTTGCAAAACTTTTCTCCCATTCTGCAAATTATCTCTTTATTCTGTTAATTGTTTCCTTTCCTGTGCAGAAGCTTTTTAGTTTAATATAATCCCATTTGTCTATTTTTGTTTTTGTTGCCTGTGCTTTTGAGATCTTCTCCATGAAATCTTTGCCCAGACCAGTGTCCTGAAGTGTTTTTTTTTTTTTTTTTTCATAGTTTTGGGTCTCACATTTAAGTCTTTAATCCATTTTTAATTGATTTTTTTATGTGGTAAGAGACTGGGGTCTAGTTTCATTTTTCCACATATGAATATCCAGTTTTCCCAACACCATTTATTGAAGAGATTGTTCCTTCCCCAATTAATGTTCCTGATGCCTTTGTTGAAAATCAGTTGGCTGTAAACACATGGACTTATTTCCAGGCTCTCTGTTTTGTTCCATCAGTCTATGTGTCTGTTTTTATGCCAGTACTATACTATGATGTTTTGTAGCATATTTTTGTAGCATATTTTAAAGTCCGGTAATGTGATGCCTCCAGCTTTGTTCTTTTTGCTCAGCTTTGCTTTGACTATTAGAAGTTTTTTATGGTTCCATAGGAATTTTAGGACTGTTTTTTCTATTTCTGTAAAGAATGTCATTAATATTTTGATAGGTTTTGCATTGAATCTGTATATCACTTTTGGTATTATGGTCATTTTCACAATACTAATTCTTCTAATCCATAAACAGGTATGTCTTTTCCTTTGTGTGTGTCCCCTTCAATTTCTTTCATTAGTATTTTATAGTTTTCCTTGTAGAGATCTTTCACCTCCTTAGTTAAACTTATTCCTGCATAATTTTTTGTGGTTATTATAAATGGTATTGCTTTCTTGCCTCCTTTTCTCAGGAGGTCATTGTTGGTGCATAGAAATCCTACTGATTTTTGTATGTTGATTTATATCCTGCAACTTTACGAAATTCATTTATCAGTTCTAAGAGTTTTTTGGTGGAGCTTTTAGGGTTTTCTATGTATAAAATCATGTTGTCTATAAACAGGGACAATTTGACTTCCTCCTTTCCAATTTGGATGCCCTTTATTTCTTTTTCTTACCTAATTACTCTAGCTAGGTAATTATCTTTTTAAAATATTGAAATAATAAGAAAAAACTTACACATTTACTTTCACAGTTACCACATCCAATGCTCTGTATTCTTTTGGTAAGTTTATATTTCCAACTGTTATTATTTTGTTTCTGCCTAAAAGATTTCCTTTAACATTTTTTGTAATGTCAATATGCTAGTGATGAAATCTTTCAGCTTTTTATGTCTAAAAAGGTTTTTATTTTGCCTAATTTTCAAAGGATATTTTAATATATAATTTTAGGTTGACAGCTTTTTATAAGTCCTTTAAAGATGATATTCCACTTTTTATTTTTTTTGCTTGCATTGTCTCTCACAAGAAATGTTCCATCATCATTATCTTTTCTTCCCCCCTTTGGTTACTTTTAATATTTTGTCTTTATAACTTGTTTTAAGCAATTTAATTTTGTTGCTACCTTGGAGTAGTTTTCTTTATGTTTTTTATGCTTGGGGTTTGTTGAACTTCTTAGATCTGTTGGTTTGTAGCTTTTACCAAATTTGGGAACATTGGGGCTTTTATTTCTTCAAAGTTTTTTTCTGTCACCACTATCCCTTTCTTTGAGGACTCCAATTGCATGATGATCTGTTTCTTTTTTCCTCCTTAGACTTATATTTTTGTCTCAGTTTCATTTTGCATGGTTTATATTGCCATATTTTCAAGTCCACTCATGATTTTTCTACAATGTCTAAGCTGTGATTAATCCTACCAGTGTATTTTTCATCTCAGTCATTGTCATTTTTATCTCCAGAAGTTCAATTTGTGTCTTTTTCATATCTCCCATGTGTTTTCTTAACACGTTCAATCCTTTCTCTAGATCAGAGTTTCTCAACCTCAGCATTGCTGACAATTTGAGCTGTATAATATTTTGTTTTGGGGAAGCTGTACTGTGCATGGTACAATGTTTAACGGCATCCCTGGATTCTACCTACCTCATGCCATTAGCACCACTACCCCCAAGTTGTGACAACCAAACTGTCTCCAGACATTGCCAAATATCACCTGGGGGGAAAATCACCCCTCTATTGAAAACTAATACTGTAGATTTTGAGATATAAGGAAAACAGTTATAATAACTGTTATAGTGTCCTTGTCTACTAATTATTTATTTTTTTAGGAGACAGGGTCTTGCTATGCTGCCCAGGCTGCCTTGGATCTCTTAGGTTCAAGTGATTCTCCCATCTCAGCCTCTCAAGCAATTGGGATTACAGGCACCAGCCACAGCACCCAGCTCCCTTGTCTGCTAATTCTATCATCTGTGTCCATTTTATTCAGTTTTGATTGATTGGTTTTTCTCCTTGTAATTTTTCTGCTTCTTTGCATGCATTATAGGTTTTTTTTATTAGATGCCAGACATTGTAAATTTTACTTTGTTGGGTGCTGGATATTTTTATATACCTATAAATATTCTTGAGCTTTTTTCTGGGATGCAACTAAGTTATCTGGAAAAAGTTTGATCCTTTCAGTTCTTGCTTTTAAGCTTCATTAGGTGGGACCAGAATAACATTTAATCTGGGGCTAATTTCCCCCCCCCTACTGGGGCAAGACACTTTTGAGTACTCTATCCAATACCCCATGGATTATGAGACTTTCAAGTCTGGCTGGTGGGAATTGGCAGTATTCCTGGCCCTGTGTGAGTTTCTTATGAGTGGTTCTTTCCAAGATCTACTAAAGTTTCTTCACATGTATGTGCTGATAAGTATCCAGCAGAATACTTGAGAAAGAACCTCTGGGCATTTTGGGTGTTCATTCTCTCTGAGAAGCTTTCTCCTTTCTGGTGCTTTATTCTGCAAACTCCAGCAGCTTTGGAGCTTCATCTCCCAGCTTCATGTCTTCAACTCCCAGATCCATCTCCTCAACTCAGGGAGATCACTGGCTTTTGCTTGGGTTCCCCCCTGCCCTGCACTGCAGCCTGGAATCTCTCTCCAGGCACTAAACTGGGACAATTATTGGGCTCCCTTGACTAATTCCCCCTCGGTCAGAGATCACTGTTCTTCCTTGTCTCATGTCCAATGTCTCGAAAACCATTGTTTCATATAGTTTGTCTGATTTATTTTAGTTGTTTCAGGCAGAAGGGTAAATCTGGTCTCTGTTATTCCATCTGGGCTGGAAATAAGTCTGAACCACACTTAAGTTTTTAATTTAGCTGGAATTTATATGGGTGTTAAATTTTCTGAGTTATTGAATTTCTGAGCATAACTGTGCTTTGCTCTCACTCTGTATTGAAAGTTTTCATGGAAATAAAGTTCTATACTTATAATTTTCACTCCAAACTTTGAAGGCATATTTTCTTTGTTTTCAAGCATCCAGTGTTTCTAATAGGAAGTCTAATATTCATTTAATTCTTGTGCCTTTGTAAATAACTTTTTTCCTACAGGATTTTAGCATCTTCTTTTATTCATGGTGTTCTGAAATTTCACGGTGATCTATCTAGGTGTGGGTTTTTTTTTTTTAAATAGCATCTGTGAAATCATGAGTTTGACAGATTAATTTTAATTTTATAACCTGCTATTATACAACTATTAAGATTAAAAAAATTGTCCAAGCCACCGAAAATCATCTCCAGTATCACCAATGTTATGTCTACCACCTACTGGGAAACTGTGGATTAAACATGGCAATAATAAAATTACAAAAGAGCTTGTCATGGTGGCTCACACCTGTAATCCCAGCACTTTGGGAGGCCAAAGCAGGAGGATGGCTTGAGGCCAGGATTTCAAGACCAGCCTGAGCAACATAGTGAGACCCTGTCTCTACAAAAAATAAAAAAACTAGCTAAGCATGGTGGCATGCACCTGTAGTCCCAGCTACTCTGAAGGCTGAGGCAGGAGGATTGCTTGAGCTCAGGAATTCAAGTCTACAGTGAGCTATGAGAACTCCACCGCACTCTAGCCAGGGCAACAGAGTGAGACCCCATCTCAAAAAAAAATTACAGTGGATTATCAGGAAAATTTCTTTCTTTCTTTCTTTTTTTGAGACAGAGTCTCGCTCTGTTGCCTGGGCTAGAGTGTCGTGGTGTCATCCTAGCTCACAGCAACCTCAAACTCCTGGGCTAAAGGGATCCTCCTGCCTCAGCCTCCCAAGTAGCAGGAACTACAGGTGCACACCACCACACCTGGCTAATTTTTTCTATTTTTAGTAGAGACGGTGTCTCGTCTTACTTTTGCTCAGGCTGGTCTGAGCAAAAGTGCTCAGGATTACAGAGTGCTAGGAGTGCTAGGATTACAGGCATGAGCCACCACACCTGGCCAGGAAAATTTCTGAATGAGTTAAAATTACTGGGTATCTTCTCAATGGGTGTTGTCTAAGACTATGGTCCTCAATCCCCAGGTCCGAGGCCTGTTAGGAACTGAGCCAGGGAACACTGTCTGAGCTCTGCACCACCCCTCGCCACCTCAGTCCATGGAAAAATTGTCTTCCATGAAACTTAGGAACCTGGCCTCACAGCAGGAGGTGAGCAGCGGGCCAGGAGCAAGTGAACAAGGGAAGCTTCATCTGTATTTACAGCCACTCCCCATCGCTCGCATCACCAACTGAGCTCTGCCTCCCCCAGCCCATTCATGGAAAAATTGTCTTCCGTGAAACAGGTCCCTGGTGCCAAAAAGATTGGGGACTGCTGGTGTAAGAGATCCTTTGAGGTTATGACTATATAGAGGTCTGTGGTTTTCATCACAGGCTAATAGTTATATACAACCCTGTAAGTTATAGAAAGCTGATGGTAACGCAAAGGAGTCTTGTCCATAGACATGACAATAAATTATGTCTGGTAAAGATGCAATTGACTACTACTCTGTGGAGAAGATGATTTCAAACATTATATATATATATATATATATTTTTTTTTTTTCTTTTAGAGACAAAGTCTTGCTCTGTTGCCCAGGCTGGAGTGCAGTGGTGTGATCACAGCTCACTGCAGCCTCCAACTCCAGGGCTCAAGCAATCCTCCCCTCTTGACCTCTCAAAGTGCTGGGATTACAGGTGTGAGCCTCTGTGCCTGGCCCCAAACATTATATTCTATTCTCTGTAGATATTGGTCAGTTTTTCATCTATTGGTAAATTAATTTCAGCATTCCTGATTGTCTCTATATGTATTTGTTCTTTGGATTTTCCTTTGAACTGGTTTTAATGTCTTAGCTGTTTTTTTCATTAATTAATGATTTAAATAAAATCTTTGCCTTTTTTTACATTTGTATGATAGTCATGATTTTGCCTTATTTTAAAAAGCTATCTTTTACTAACGGCATACCTGAGTTATAATACACATTATTATTATAACATTTGAGAGGATTTGAAGAGCACTTCAAACTGGAAGTGGAACAGAGAACAGTTTTGCTAAGTCCTGGCTTCTTATCAAATCCTCCACGACAAATCTGGCTGCTCACCTGTTTTTTAAATAAAGTTTTGTTGGCACACAGCCATACTCATTTATTTACATATTGTCTCTGGATGCTTTTGTTTTATGAAAACAAAGGTGAGAGTTGCAACAGAAACCATATGAACCCACAAGCCTAAAATATTTACTATCTGGCTTTTAAAGAAAAAGTTTGTTGATGCTGCTTTAAGATATGATGAACTACAAACAAAAATTATATTACCTATTAAAATTGTTGGTTTTTCTTGTACCTCCAAATGGATGCACAGTGTGATCTGCAGGGATAGAGGGATCTTCTACATTTTGGGAGACTCACTGCCTAGTGTGTAATACCTCCACCAGCTTTGAGGTCAGAGTGGACTCGGTTTGAATCTACACTCTCCAAGTTATACTTGAGAAACCTTGATTAGACTGTTAACCTTCCTAAGCCTCAGTTACCTTATCCATAAAATAGGGATAATGATATTTCATATGGTAGTTGTTAGGATTAAATGAGCTGCTATATGTAAAGAGCTTAATACCCAAAACTAGAAATCCATGTTGTTATTGGGCATGGGCAAACTTTGGAAAGCACAGAAAAATATTGTGTATGCCTGGTTTTATAAAATCTGCTATCTGTTGCTAGCCTGCCTGACTTCAAGCTGATCTCCGCTATTCCATTAAAGTCTTTCTCTTCTCCCAACTCAAGAGGTAAATATTAATATACAATATGCTTGGTTGGTTGGGGACACTCCAAGGGAACTTCACTAAAGTGCTCCTAGCAAAATCTCATCCTTATTGTGGTAGACTGATCGCAAAAATGGCCCCAATTCATCTCCTCCTAGTATCCGTGCCCCTAATGATGTGACTTTGCAGCTTCTCTCACTTGAAGATAAAGTCTATTTTCCCTATCCTTGATGTCTCCTGGCCTTGTGACTTGCTTAACTGATAGAATAAAGAAGTGAATGTGCCAGTTCTGACCTGAGACCTTAAGAAAGAAGCCTTGTGTGCCTTCTGCTTGCTCTTTTGGAACCCTGCCTCCTCCACAATAGCAAGCCGGAGACAACCTGCGGGAGTTTGAGAGTACAGAGGTGAGTCATCTTGGCTGTAGCCACCTAGTAGCCACCCTAGTCCAGTCAGCTCCCAGCTGACCTGCCAGCTGATCACAAACAAGGGTGAACCCAGCTGAGATCAACCAAGCTCAGCTCAGCTCAGCAGGACGGCCTGACCAATCCATAGGTTCATGAGCAAACATAAATATTTTTAATATGCCAAAATGAATAAGTGAATAAATGTCTGGTGATTTCCATCACTGAATCTTGGCTACTGAATATCTGGTGCTATCTGTTTGGGGAATATAGAGGATACATATCCCACATACCAAAGTAGATAGCTGGGTGCAGTGGCACTCGCCTGTAATCCCAGCTACTCAGGAGGCTGATGCAGAAGGATCATCTGAGCCCCGGAGTTTGAGGAAAGCCTAGGCAACACAGCAAGACCATATAGCAAAAGAAGAAAGAAAGAAAGAGAGAAAAAGAGAAAGAGAGAGAGAGAGAAAGGAAGTAGGGGGGTGAGGGTGAGGGATATAAACTTACCTATTGGGTACAAGGTGCAGTATTCTGGTGATGAGTACACTAAATCCCTGACTTCAGCACTATACAATTCATACACATAATAAAAACTCTTGTACTCCCTAATATTTTGAGATAAAAATTATAATTATATAGGTTGGGCACAGTGGCTTATGCCTATAATCCTAGCACTTTAGGGGGGCCAAGGCAGGAAGATCGTTTAAGGCCGGGAGTTTGAGACCAGACTAAGCAACACGGGGAGACCCCATCTCTACAAAAAAATAGAAAAAATCAGCTGGGTGTGGAGGCGTGCTCCTGTAGTCTTAGCTACTCAGGAGGCTGAGGAGGGAGGATCGCTTGAGCCCAGGAGTTTGCGGTTGCTGTGAGCTATGATGACACCACTGCACTATAGACTAGGCAGCAGAGCGAGACCCTATCTCAAGAAAAAAAAATCCTATAAATAGTGCAAATAAAAAACAAAAACAGTGTTCATCTGAAAATGTAATCCTAACTCAGCCCTGTTGTGTCGGGACATTGCTGACATAATTGATCTAGATGCATCTTCAAGTAGAAGATTTCCCAGGAAATATTTGGACAGAATTCACAGCTCTTGGCCACAAAGGTTATGTAACAGTATTATAAGAACTTTGAAAGAAAAGACTGTAAGTAGTTGTTCCCTCTACAGAACCAGTTCTTATAATTGGAATAATTAGAACCAAAATGTTAGCATGACAAAAGGATTTTTGAGTCCCCACTGGTTACCCTCCTGTTTGGAAACAGTAGTTAATAGAACAAAATCTGAGTACTACTAGAGAATGCACTGTTCCTTGGGACTATAACAAGAAGTGATGTGATGACATTATGGCACGTTTTGATTTTTTTAAAAAATTTTATTTTTTAATTATTATGGGTACATTATAGTTATATATCTTTATAGGGTACATGTGATGTTTGATACAGGCATACAATGTTAATTAATCAAATCAGGGTAATTGGCGTATCTATCACCTCAGGCATTTAATGTTTCTTTGTGTTAGGACCATTCCAATTCCCCACTTTTAGTTATTTTGAACCCTAACTTACTGTTGATTACAGTCACTTTGTTGTGCTATCAAATGTTGTTCATTCTAACTATATTTTTGCACCCATTAACCATCCCCACTTTATCCCTCCCCCCTCGCTACCCTTCACAGCCAGTGGTAACTGTCATTCTACCCTCTGTCTCCATGAAATCAGTTGTTTTTAATGTTTGGCTCCCATATATGAGTGAGAACATGTGAGGTGTGTCTTTCTGTGCTTCGCTTATTTCACGTAACATAATGTTCTCCAGTTCCGTCCATGTTGTTGCAAATGGCAGGATTTCATGTTTTTGGCATGTTTTTCTTGAAGTAGATAAAAATAGAACATTCTCCCTGAGTCTCTGGTGTTCCCCTGGTGTTTTTGTGGATGACTATGCTTCTGTCTCTTCCACTGTACTGAAACTCTGCCACCTGTGTCATTTTATGTCTGTCATTTAATTGCCCTGGGCCTCAGTTTCCTCATATGTAACATGAGGTTATAGGATGACTTCACAGGTCTCTTCTAGCCTTATGAGTCCATGTCAATTTCATACACAATTTTTTATATTATTTTTTGTTCATGTTTCTTTTTCTGAGCCAGGGTCTGTTGCCCAGGCTGGAGTGCAGTGGCGTCATCAAAGCTCACAGCAACCTCAAACTCCTGGGCTCAGGCTCAAGTAATCTTCCTGCCTCAGCCTCCCGAGTAGCTGGGACTACAGGCATGTGCCACCATGCCCGGCTAATTTTTCTATTTTTTGTGGAGAAGGGGTCTCGCTCTTGCTTAGGCTGGTCTCCAACTCCTGGCCTCAAGTGATCCTCCCACCTTGGCCTCCCAAAGTGCTAGGATTTTTTTTCTTAATTTTTGTTCTTACTCATCAAACATTTATTTCGTATCCATTATATAACAAGCACTTTACCAGTCACTGGAGATAGAGCAGTGAATAATGAGACATGGCCTCTGCCCTCACATTAATAGTAGAAATGACAGGTAGCACATCATCAACAATATCTGGTATCACACTCCATTATAGGTTCTGAAACGCTTTCACAGGCATTTTTATATTTGACCTTCATTGCAGTGCTATTAACTGGTTAAGACAGGTATTATCACCTGCATTTTACATATGAAGAAACTGAGACACAGCAACATTAAGTAAATTGGCCAAGACTACATGGAACTGATATTACCAATTAGGATTTAGAAATTTTAATCCTGATTATTTATAAAAAAATTTACCAAATATTCCAAACATACTAAAAAATTACAGTACAAAAAAATCTCATATACCCATAACCACAAATTTAAAATTATCCTTCATCTTCCTCCTTTTTTCCTTTGCAGAAGTATTTTAAGCAAATCTCAAAGATCATGTCATTTGACTCCTTCATACTCATTATAAATCTTTTAAAAGTAAGGGCATTTTCCTAACATCACCACAATGACACTTTCATACCTAATAACATAAATAATAATTGCTTTTTCTCATTTAGATATAATTCTTGAATTACTGATGTTCATTTGGGTAAAATGAGTCAGTATGTGTAGTCACATGCTGACTACCAAACACAGTATAAATTTGTCTCACCACAACAGTTTGTTTCCAGGTCATCCCTCCTTCCCCAAAATACTTACTTTGTGTTAGGGAATATTATCTCCCCTTTTTCCTTAGTGTCTTAGTCTGTATTTACTGCTATACCAGATACCTGAGACTGGGTAATTAATAAAAAACAAATTTATTCCTCACAGTTCTGGAGGCTGAGTAATCCAAGATCAAGGTTCCCATAGGTTTGGTGTCTGATGAGGGCCCACTCTCTGCTTCCAAGATGGCTCCTTGATCCTGGTTACAAAGTGGCAAAGGAAAAAAAAGATGGCGTCTTGCACACTGCATCCTCCAGAGGGGAGGAACACTGTTCCTCACATTGCAGAAGAGAGACAGCCCACTCCCTCAAACTCTTTTTATAGCAGCATTAATTCATTCACAAGTGCAGAGCCCTCATGACCAAAATACCTCCTATTAGGTCTCACCTCCCAGCACTGTTGCATTAGGGAGTAAGCTTCCAACACATAAATTTGGAGGGAACAAAAACATTCAAACTGTGGCACTCTGTTATAGAATTTTTAGTTAGAAATACGGCCATGAGGAATAAAGACTATATTTCCCAGACTTCCTTGCAGCTAGATGTGGCTACGGGAGTAAATTCTAGTACATGAGATGTTGACCGAAGTGTTGAGTTGAGCTTCTGGAAAGTGTTTGTAGCGGGAGAGAGTATGTTTTCTTTGTCCTTCCTCCCCACCCCCCTGACTAGAGTGTAGAAACAGTAGCTTCAGCATCTTGACCTATGAGGCTGTGTACTCAGTGAAGCAGGTGAAGCAGCCAGAGAGAGACACTCAGATTCCTCATGATCGTGGAGCCACCATATCGGTTTAGAAGTAAACTTTTATCTCTAAACATCAAGCCAATGTTATTTATCTTGGTTTCTGATTGTTTTGACACATGTAGCTAGATGAATTCTAACTTATACACATTTCTGTAGACTTCTTTCCCCGTTCCTCAATCATGGTAAAGCTAGACACACAGAAAATAGGTTAGCTCTGAGCCAATGCCTTCTCATCTAATATAACTATTAGCTGAGATGTATTCCATTAAAGTTAATGTTTTAAAATGCCAAATTTTTAACTTCCAAAACTCCTTTCCATTGAGTCTGTTCTTGCTATATGATCGACATCTTTTCTGCCTTCTTAATTAATAGGCTATCCTAATACACCAATTTCTTGGTCCTTAGAAAAAGTGTTCAGTTCATAAAATTTGCAAAAAGGATTGGAGAAGGCTGAAAAAGGCCTGAACTATTGAATGAGTAAAAAGCATTCGATACTGAAACAAGCCCAGCCTTGTTACCTTCTCTGATCTCTGAAAATACATCACTGATTTCAGAGCTAGTCTGAGTGAGCCACAGTGAGCTGTCACAGTTGATGTAGTCATTATCAGAAGATCACAGTACATGCACAGAAGTTCAAATATTGTCAACAGTTCTACATTTAAAAGGTTTCTTATGTAATTTTACAGCTGGTAAATCAACCCCTGGTGACACAGTGAAATAGGACCAGGATATTAAAGCATTTAAACATGGGTTTTTAATTTGTTAACCAAACATTAAGACTTTTCCTCAGTCTTTTTTCATATTTTAAAAAAAAAGGAAAAGGAAAAAAACCCTGCAGTGACAAAGAAAAGTATTAAGATTTCTTTCAAAGATGTAAGCTGATTTCCAATATTCCCAATCTTTGGATAATGAAATCAAATGGGAACTATAATATTAATAATAAAAGGGAATGCACACCTGAGTTGAACATTGTGTTTTTTTCTATTATCAATAATTCTCTATTGAAGCAGTCTATCAAATTTTATTTTAAAGAGATGTGAGTGATCGAGTTAGATGAACATCCTCAATTGTAATGTTTTCAGCCAAATGAAAAACTCCTGTAGATTTTGTAATTCTGGACTTGTGGCTGTTCATCTGCAAACGAGAAGTTTAAAAAACTCTAATGCATTTGCTAAATTATACATATGAGAGCAAAATGTTAGTCAAAACAGTGCAAAATTTATACTTTTAAGACATTTGGCCGGGTTTAGTGGCTCACACCTGTAATCCGAGCTACTCGGGAGGCTGAGGCAGGAGGATCACTTGAGCCTAGGAGTTTGAGGTTGCAGTGAGCTATGATGATGCCACTGCACTCTAGCCCAGGCAACAGAGTGAGAATCTTTCTCAAGAAAAAAAAAAAAAAGACAGAAAGAAAAAATTTTTGGAAAATAATTCCTAATAAAGGCAGCACAGGGAATATGTAAAATCCTGCTTTATATCTCAGTATTTGAGGAAAGACTTCAATTTCCAACTACCACAGACAATAAAAAGTAACTCTGAGATGTTGATTTTTGTACTACTAGGAAGCTCCCTTTATATGTACATACATATATTATTGTAGATTGTGTTTTCGAAAAGTGGCTGAAATACTATCTCCTATCCCAAGTGTTCTTTTTACAACGTGACCTTAACACTCCTCCCATGGAGAAGTAGCGTTTATGACATTTCCCCTTAAACTTGGGAAAACAAATGTGACTGCCTCAACCAAAGAGTACTGGAGAGCGATGCTATGTACATTTTGAGGTTAGATCACAAAAATGCCAAGTGTTTCATCTCGCTCTCTTGGGACATTCACTGTAGGAATGTGGATGCCTTTTGTGAGGAAGCCCAAGGTAGCCCACCCCAAGAGACCACATGGTAGGTGTTCCAACTGAGAACCAGTGCCATCTGGCAGATATGTGAGTGAAGACATGTCCAGATGATTCCAGCTCCCAGTCATTGAGTCACCCCAAGTCTTTGAGTCTTCCCAGTCGAAGACTGGTTGTTTTTACCGCTAAGTTTTAGTGTGGTTTGTTACTCAGCAGTAGTAACTAAAACATATATGTTGGCTGGGCGCGGTGGCTCAGGTCTGTAATCTTAGCACTTTGGAGCATTGCTTGAGCCCAGGAGTTCAAGACCAGACTGGGCAACATAGAGAGATCCTGGCTCTACAAAAAATTAAAAAACTAGCCAGGCATGCTGACATGAGCCTATAGTCCCAGCTACTCAGGAAGCTGGGGCAGAAGGATTGCTTGAGCCCAGTTTGAAGCTGGAGTGAGCTATGATGATGCCAGGGCACCCTAGCTGGGGTGACAGAGCAAGACTGTCTCGAAAAAAAAAAAAATACACACACATATGTTACCTATAAGCCATATTAATAACAATACTTTCAATTTCTATAAATTTCCCCCGGATGAAACCATATAATAAGTTTCACGTATTTTCAAAGTAGTCTTCAAACATGAAATAAGACTAATACCATATGATCCTGATCTTGCCCATCAGAGGAGACCAAGACATGGAAAAGGTGCAATTAACGTAACATCACAAGCCTTTTCATTGGCTAGAACTAAGACCTTCTGTCTTTCAGAATTAGGCCTTTCCTCCAAAACCATATCCTCAATCAAATTAGTCCCACTTAGTTTTTCTTTAAATTTGTATCTTTATGAGTAGTCTCTTGAGTTCTAGACTCTTGACTCCCAGCATCTGCTGAGCTTTTCTACTTGTATATCCCAACCTTATCTCAAACTTGGTTGGTCTCAAACCAAACCCATTGTCTTTTTTGCAGATCTGAATCTTCTGAGAGAATAATAAAGAAAATAATGCAAAATGTATAAAATCTGGTGAAATCTGTTAAAGGATAAACAGGGGTATTTAGTTGTTTAATTCTTGCAACTTCTCTGTAAGATTGAAATTGTTTCAAAAAAAAAAGCATGTTTAAAAAAAAAAAAGGAATAAGGACTGGAAACGAGAACTGAATCTACTGCATACTTATCTAATTTTGGTAGTGAATGGTGCCTAAACACTTCAGAGTAATTCTTCATTCTGGATTTCCTTGGCTCTTCTATCTAATTAATCAAAATTATTTTGTCTTTCATTTTGCTATCTGTAGTGGGCATTTGTTTTTTTGTCTTTTCAATATCCAATTCCCCTTCTTTTGCTAACAGTGCCAAGATTTTCCTTTGGAGAACCACTCTTCCCCAGTTTTAGATCTTATGTAAGGGAGGGACTCAAGGATGGAAAGGTAACCCAGGTGTAGTGTCTTACAGATGGTCAATAAAGAAGTAGTAGGTTCCTTTAATAATCCAAGTAGTTAAGAAAAAGTCTTAACTGATATTGCTGGTTCTGCTCTTTTTTTTCCTTTGTTTTGGAGAGGAATGTGCATATACTTGCAAATATATATATTAATATATTGTTCAGGCTGAGTTTACTACAGAAAAATTACATTTTCTAAAAATAAAATTTATATTCCCTCTTTTTCTCTCTTTTTTTAGTTCTCACCCTGGTTCAGAATGTAATTCCTGAAGTCAAAATATTATACTTAGGTAGGACAATCTAAAATAACCCCAAGGACTAGAATCTTCATTCTTTCAAACTTTTTTGAGTCATTATATTGCAAAGGACAACTTCCTGTTCCAGAATTTTTTGGCTTTTGTCGGTCTTCTGCAGAATGACTAAATAAGTGATGCCTGGGAGACTCATAAAAGGAAGCATTTTAGTGAAGGGAACAGAACCACTGAGCACTTCCTTTGCCATCTTTTGATTTACCCACATCATAGCCCCATGTCTTGAAACCAGCCTTCCTTCTATTCAAGAGAAAGGATATGGATATTTTTAATTTTATCGTATCAGTTTGTATGTGTTTTTTTTTTTTTTAATTTTAAAGAAAAGAAACCTAGAGCTATCTGCATTAGGGGCTTGATTGGGGGGTGGATTTTGTTCAGAAGCATGTGAATATTTTCACCAATACTCCAAGAGTCCAGTTGCTTCCAAGAAGTCCTGTGGTATACCTTTTTTCCTTGGTGATTCTTATCTACCTCACCTCCTTGAAATGTCAACACATGGTTTATCGAACCTACAAAACAGTGCATTCTGCATCACTCCCTTTCTTATTTCTTTTTCTAACTAACTAGCATCATTGCCCTCTTTGACAACTGCACATCTACCAGGTGTTTCCAGAAACATTCCATAGTAGACTATTGGCTCTTCTACTCACTTTTTTCCTCTTGCTAAGTTCCTAGGGACTGATCTAATGCCTTTTAACCATCCCCCCTCTTTTTTCTTCTTTTTTCCCCCTTCTTTTAATAAATGAAGACTTTAGATTTGTTTTAGTTTTTCTTCTCACCTAGAAGCTCTCCTGGCAGGTTGAGGCCCTTGTATGGTATCCAGTGATCAACACTGAATCCCATCCTTACTGGTATTTGCTCCTTGGAGGTGAAAAAAAATGTTTTATAAAGCTCAAATTGGCCTTATCAAACAAAACATCTGCTAGATCAGTGAATGACTGGTGACAGCAGGAGACAGCAGTGCTGGCCTCTCCAATAGAAGTCACTGCAGTTAATGGAAGCTATTATGGGAAAATTCTGGCAAGAAGTTTTCTTTTTCTTTTTTTTTTCTCCTCCAGACAGCTAAAATTTTTTAAAGAAAAATGTATTCAGTTGCTAGGGTAACTGTGGTTTCAAAACTACCGTAACAAAAGCCAGATATCACATATCAAACTACCAAATTGTTAATTTGACTGGTATTTTAAAATAACTATTGGAAAGAGATGTATTCTCTAGCTATAGAGAATACAAGGAAAGGAGAGAACAGGAGGAAATAAAGAAGAAGAGAAAAAAAATCTGGTAGATTTAAGAAAGGTTTTTGTTCTGCTAAATATTTGTTGGAAATAAAAATCCCTTCACTGTTATGGATACATTTGCATGTAGCATTTATTTAGTCAGATTCAAAACATAAGGAGGATACCAGGTTATTCTGTTTTCAATTTCTCTTCCCACATTTCAAATTCTGCTTGGGTTTTAAGTGAACAGTATTCTGTGGGTACTTGGTAAAGGAACTGGTTATTTAGGGGAGTTATGCATGTTCTGAAATCTTTTATGGGTGATTGTGTTTTTCCTCTGTCTTGCTTTTCATCACTTGATTTAAAAGGAATATAATAAAGCCGTTAAGTGTTTGGACTCTGGGTTTGGTAATAGCTAGGACTGAATTCTTTTTCCATGCCTTACTAAATTCCTTTAATCTCTCTGAGCCTCAGCTTCTTCATTTATAACAAGGATATCACTCTTCCATTTGGTATTCAAGTAAAAGCAAACATTTTTTTAAAAAGAGAAAGAAAAAAAAGAGATCAGCTGGACATGGTGGTGCATGCCTGTAGTTTCAGTTACTTGGGAAGCTGAGGCAGGAGGATCACTTGAGCCCAGGAATTTGAGGTAGTAATGAGCTATGATGATGCCACTGCACTCTAGCCCAGGAGACAAGACTCTGTCTGAAGAGACAAGACTCTGTCTTAAAAGACATGACTCTGTCTCAAAAAAACTTTTTAAAAAAAAATATATGAGACAACTGGGGAGACTTGAGCATTGATTGGATATCTGATGATATTAAGGAATTATTTGAAATGTGTTTAGGTATGATTATGTTATTGTAGAGGTTTTTAAAAGAGTTATCATCTTTTGATATTTTGATACATACTGTAATATGTACAAATAAAATGATATGATGTCTGAGATTTGCTTCAAAATAAGGCAGGGGGAAATGGATGGGGTAGAGATGAAACAAGTTTGGCCATGAGCTGACAATTGTTGATTCTGGGTCATGGAAATATAGGGGTTCAAGAAGTATTGTTTCTACTTTTAAATATGTATTTAACATTTTCTATAATAAAACTTTAAAAAAAGAGATATTGGTAATACTCACCAGATAAGATTGTGTGGATTAAATGAGATGCTGTGTGTAAAGCACTTCACTGAGTGCCTGGCACATAATAATTGCTCAATAAATGCTAGCTATTACTATTAGAAACAAGACTTCTTCTTTCCCTTGGGCAGAATATGAAAGCCAGACCATGAAATATATTGCTGACTGGAGCGGCTAACTTTACCGCTTCTGAAACAGGCAGCTGCAAGCTGTCATTGCATCCATCCTCATCCAACCTGATTCTGTACTGGGCCCTATGCTTCACACACACATACACATACACACACACACATTTTATTTTATAGTGGCTATTAGTTTTGCCTTTAGCTTCACAGTAAATTTTAGCTGGGAATGTTATTTCAGTAGAAAATGGAAGGCAAGAACTTTTCTTTAGCTAAACTGTTAGTAAGTATTGAGCACATTACCAGAAATTTCCCTATATAGTTTTATTTAATGATTCATTTTAGAGAGAAGGAAACACAAGTTTCAAGCCCTGCCCAAGGTCACAGCATTGTTAAGTGGTGGGTCTTAACTCACATCCAGCTCAGCCAGGAGCCCTCGCTGTCACCCCTCTTGCCTTTCTTTTCCTTGTCCTAGCTTAAAAACAAGCACAATCCAGAAAAGGTTAAGTTGACATTCCCATCAGAAGTGTATGAAACCACATTCATCTGTCCTGTGGACTGAGGGGCAGGACTGGTGGCAGCAGGTGGTAAAAGATCTGCCTGGCTGATAAGGAGAGTCACAGGCTTGGGAGTAGCCTGGGACTGGCAGAGGGGAGACTCCGGAAGGAGTAATAGAAAAAGGTTTTTGGAATTGCACTGACATTTGTGTTTAATTTCCCTGTTTTCCAGATGCGATTCAACTTTTAAGGGAAGAAGAAAGCAGGGAGAGATACCTTATAGGAGAACTGCTCAATCCCCAAAATTAAAAACACCCAGCTGCCATCAAATACCATGAGCCCTAAATTCAAACTCCAGCTATAATTTAGTTTGGAGGTTGCAATGACACCCTAAACTTGCAAATGATGAGTTGACTTTAGAATCCTGCTTATATAAAGCGGGACAATTCCATGCAAGGCAGGTATCTGGTTACAACTACAGTAATTTGTTGTTTACATCCAACCCTCCCGGGGAATGGAGCGGTGAAAGGCATCAGGAGAAACAGAAACTCTGGGCCTCAGAGTTGCCTAAGAAGTGTTAGTGCTTCAAACTTGAGGGTCAGTTTCTAGCGCCCCTCTCCAGGGTGTCGGGAGGGATAGAGTTCTGTCCGTCCCCAGCTGGAAGATTCTCCACTAACCCTTTCCCTGCCGAGGCCCAGAGCCCTCACTGTAAGGCCACTCCCGGAGCGAAGCCGCGGTAAGGAGCAGATACCACCCGCTGCGGGAGCGGACCGCCCCTCTCTCCAGACCCGCCCACCCCCTGCTGCGAATCCCTAATCCTCTCCCTTGCGCCAGGCGAAGGTCCTCTTAAATTAGGAAACAATAGCTATTTAAGAAGAAGCGCAAATAACCGGCGCCCTGCGCGCCCAGGCGTGGCATTCTTGGGAGATCCCCTCCAGCAAGGAACTCGGCTGCTCAGATCAGCCGGGGAGGAGAAGAGGGAGCCGGCGTGCGGGGGCCGGGGCGTCGGGAACACGGGGCAACCCGCCTCCAGGGCCCCGCCCCCAGCCTTCCTGCCTGCAGGGGCCCGCCGAATGGGGAATCACCCTCCGCACTGCGGCAGATTTGGGAGGGGAGGGGTCCAGAAGCCGTAGAGAGGGGGCGCCCAGAGCCAGATCCTGCCTCTCGGAAGTCCGGGACTGTCCCCAGTCCTGCCTCAGGCCCTGGCGTCCGGAGCGCGCTCCACCTAAAACGCCGGCAAGGCGCACAGTGTCACTGCCCTGAAGTCCTTTTCTTGTCCTGAAGGAGCCGGCCCTCCTTCAGGGGGGAGGAAATGGGAGGGTGGGGATTCCTCCCATTCCCTCCTCCCGCTCCCACGGGTCGGAGAAGAGATGTGGAATTAAGCTGGAGTGAATACTCCGCGTGCTCTGTAATTACGCACACACTGAAATCTTCACCGTTGACTTAAGTTACTTGGCGCTGCGAGGGCTGGGGCCCTGCATATTGATTAAATGCAGCCTCTATTTACCTAAACAATAAGTGTAGAGATTAGCAACGTTCACTTGATCACAATAATGGGGTTGACAATTAAGGGGCAATGCATCCCAGATGTAACGGAGCCTATGGAAGGCGTGCGGGCGGGCGGCGGGCTTCTTGCAGAAGGGCGCTGGGAGGGGGGCGGGTGCTGCGGCGGCGGAGAAAGCGAGCGGGTGCCGAGCTGGAAGCGGCGAGGGAGCACAGCGGGAGGCAGAGGGGAGGCCCAGCGCGGGCCACCCGACCCGGGAGGCTCAAATCTGGCTTTGGGGGACCTGAATACCCCGGATCCCAGGGAAGCATCTGGAGCTCGGAGCCAGCTTCCCTGCGGCGATGGCACCTGCCTCAAGGCCCTCTGGTTTGCCGATGCCTGGCTGGGAAGGATGATGGACGCCGCTGGCATGTGCCCGGGTGAGTGTGTCTATGTCGTCAGTGTACGATTCTGCACGCGGCAGCAGGGGAGAGAGGGACGAAGGGAAGGCACACGTGTCTAAAGTGTGCGGAGCCTCCCTGTACCCGTATGTGCAATGGCCATTCAGTACACCAAGAAGCAAGTCAGGATGGAAGGTGTCCATGTGGACTCTGGAAGGGCGTGGGTGTGACATCAGTGGGTGTGACAGGGAAGTTCAGCCTGCCAGGGTTGGGCTCTAGAGTGGCTGAAATCAAGAAAGCATGGACGTGTCAGCCCTGGGCAGGCCTGTTCCCGGGTATGCCACAGGAGTGCCTCGGTCCTTGCGGGGAATCTTATAACCGACCTTTTTTCTCAGCCTTTTACTGAACTGTAGGGCCCTGAGAAGAGATCTTACGAAGGAGGGGATTGAAAGAAAGTAACTCAGAGAAGAACTCAGGAGAGTGGGACATAATGTAATAAAGGACAGATGGGAGCAGTTGAGTGTGTGTGTGCCTGTGTGTCTGTGTGAGTGAAATCATGATCCACCTGGGTTTCCAAATCCTGGGCTCCCATCGCAGCCTGGCTGCAAAAGACACGTGCATGTTGTTTCTCTGCTCTTTCCCTCTTCTCTCTGCTCCCCATTATCAACCTGGAATGTTTCCCATTCCACATTTAGACCTAAACAAAAGGATTTGTCCCAGACGCTCAAGAACAAGCCAGGACCAAGGCCTTTCCCGCCAAACCACTAAGGTCGGGAAATAAACAGCGCCTGCCCAGGCTCTGGGGCAGGAGCCTGGGAGAAGACTTGGGTGGTAAGAGGATCTAGAAGAGCGGAAGGAGGAAGAGAGGGCGAGAGGAAGGGAGAAGGTTGGGAAAGAGAAGAGGGAGAAGGATGAGGAGGGACCAGCAGGGGCAAAGTTGGACTGGGGGTTCGGTTATAAGCACCTCCTCCCAGCCCAGGGTCGTTCCCACCCCTGTCCTCCCGGCTTCCAAAGCTGGAGGCAGACTGGGGGAGGAGGAGGTTAGACAAAGGGAATCCTCCTCCTCTTGGACGAGTGAAGTGCGTCTGTCCTCTCCTTGCAAGCTCTAGAAAAACTGGCAGCAATTTCCTTGTCGTGAGAAGACCGACGAGTGTCTGCAGCAGAGGAGACAACTACAAACAGACTTTGGCCGGGAGGGAAGGCAGGCAGGCGGGAGGGCAGGAGGAGGGCGGGCGGGGGCCAGCTTTGATCGCTTCAGCTCTGTTGTAATTTTGTCTTTGCCAGATTAGCTGAAATAGTCAGCCCTGGCAAGGAGTTCAGTCCCGCGGAGTCCCCTCCCTCCCCAACCCCCACGTCATCTCACGCCCGGAGCCTGATCGCAGTTCCTCCCGAGTCTCTCCAGAAACTTTAAGAGCTAATGGTTCTGTGTTCCTGCCGTAATTAGGAGGCCACACAGCTCTCCAACACTCCTTTAAACAAATATGTAAGTCATCCTCCTCCTCTCCGGGGACAGACCCGAGGAAAGGAGGCAGCTGGGACCGCTGCGGGCGGTGTCCTCCGCTAGGGGAGTGGCGTCACAGTGACCCTCCACTGCTCCTCTCGGCCTTGGTCTCTCTAAGCTCTTCTTTAGGAAGAAGAGAGAGGAGCAAAGAATATACATCTCGCCACCCACCGGACAAGCCAGGCGAACCTGTGTCTTTGCTTGAAAAGTTTTCTAAATAAATTACTTCGGTGAAGCTAAGCTGCGATGAACAGAGGCTGGGCCCAGCTCTTCTCCAGAACAGTGTGCGGATGTGAAGGATGTGGAATCTCCTCCCCCACCGCTTTCTTTTTCTTCCCCATATAAATCAGTCATATAAATCATTCGCATTGTTTAAGGTACATTGATCAATCTAATGGCTTGTAATAGGCTCCTAATTGCCACTTGCAGAATCCTGCAGGCTCTCGTTTGAACAGGGAAGGCTCCCAATTCTAGCCAAGTCCACCTTAGGCTTAAGACTGCGCGGTTGCAGAACCCAGAAAGAGCGCCATGATGGCCCTGGCACTCCAATCTCAGTGCCTCCGGGAGGGAGGAAAGGAGGTGTTACTGTGGATATTTGCTTTTCAATTTTTTTCCCTCAAATCTCCCTTCCAAATCAGCAATTCATTAATGAGCAAAGCCCAGCTGCAATTTATAGATTATTGTAGGCTGAAGATCATTTTGTTAATATCAGACAAGAAACTTTCCTTGTTTGCATCCCCTGTGTCTGTATTTACAGCAAAAACTTTGTAAGTCCACCAACTGATATGCTTTTAGTCATATCTTATCTTTTTATTTACTAATTTTTAACAGGGCAACATCAGGAGTTGTGATAGGAAATAATATGAGGGGAGGGGTGGTATGTTAAAGGGAAGAAAGGAAAAGCCAAAATTTGTCCAGTAGAGTCCTGGAGGTGTGCCTACACTGCTGTTTAACATCTAGTGATTGTAGTGCCTTCTCCAAGCCCGGGATGGAGGAGGAAGGAAAGAGTTGGAGGTCTCCTCAAAAGCTGCCTATGAAAGGGTAAAACTGAGGTACCATGGCAGGAGAAGCTGTCTAATGACCAAGATCCTCTGTGTTTCTGCCGTAATTAGGAGGCCACACAGCTCTCCAACATTCCTTTAAAAAAATACTACTTTTTTGGATACTAGTTCAGGGTCTATGTGAAAGGTTGCTTTAATGTCTCCAAAGATGGTTCCATTAGAGTTGGCTGAGACAACAAATGTGCATTTCAGTAGAGATGCTCTTAAAAGCAAGAAAGCCAACAGAGAACACCACTTTTGCTTAGGTCTAAAGACCCTTCTGTAGTGGTTGGTGAGGGAGGGAGAAAGGTAAAACCCCAAGCCCAATAGGCCCCCTATAGTTTCCGAGTGATGCAGTAAACAAATCTATGATGCTTGTTGAATAATCTTCCAATAATTGCAGTCATTAAAATCATCACACAGTCTACAGTCACCTTCCTTCCTTTGACACACCAGAATCTTTCCTTTAATTGTTAATGCATTTTTGGCTCAGATAAACAGATGGAGGCAAGCTTAAAATATATGGCCCAGATACATCTATCAGCAGAAAATTAGTTGTGTAGCAAACGTTTTTACTGTACTTAATAGAGTAGGGGTTTTCAATTTCTCCAGCAGACCCTACAGAGGCAAGAAAGATTTGCATCTTCTACCACCTCTAAATAGCAGTGGCACCTCTGAGATAGGAAAAATGATGAAAGTCCTATTGGCCTATTGATTCTTTCTGGCCCTTTTATTTGCTAGGGTTGGGATGAAATGAGGGCATTATAGAACAAATATTAAATGAAAGCTCAACGGAAATTGTGGGAGAGTTCCTCAATTTTCAATTAATTTTCTCCATCCATTTGATCTCAACGCTGGTGCTTTTAAAAATATAAATATGTGTTAACTATAAAAGATTCGCCTCTAATCAAAGGCTGCGTTTCATTTTCCCCCACAACTGACACAACTCCAACTGCGGAAAGGATTCACTCGACTCAACAGGCGCTACGGACCGTACTGGGCTTCCTTTTCCCTTGCTCATGGCAGGCAACGCTGGGCAGCTTTTTCTTATCTTTCTTCCTTTCTTTTTTTTAAACTCGAGTTATTAATGTATCTCCCCAACTCCCACACCGTGCTGACCCGATAATCACTGCTCTAGTGTAGATCATGCAAATGAAAAGCATAATTAATTGCGCAAATGATTCTAAAAGCGAGCGCTGTGGCTTAGCAAATAAATAAATAAAGGCAGTGGGAGGACAGGTCAGATAAATGCTTTTTACGGTCTGGGCTCCTGTACCTCCGCCCCCCCACCCCCCTCCCGCCTCGCGGTCCTGGTGGCCCAGGCTTTGACTGCAGCCAAGGCTAGAACCTTCGGTTTCTCCTCCCCCAATGCCTCTCCTCCCGCCCACATTCTCGTGTCTCCCCAACTCCACCTCACCCCACCCCAGTGGAATATATCCGCTGCTAAACTCTACGCCTGGTCAAAGCTCCGGGGAGACTGTGCAGCCACCTAATATTTAACCAGCTACTACATTGAGTTATTCAGAAAATAACTGGTCCTCCTGGTCGCCACCCTGCTTCTACTGCATCAGGGAGAAGCATTTTATCTGTGGCGTAGGAGCTCCCATCCTTCGGATCAGCGCTAATGACTGAATTGTTTCTCCGGCTTTGCCTTCTAAACACAGCAACTTGAGCAGTTGCTCAGATCAAAGCTCTCGGGAGAGGCAAGATGGGAGAAACAATATTTGTTCAAAGGAAGTGAACTCTTCCCTTTAATTACCCTATTCTTCTTTATTAGGATTCGTATTGAATTTTTTGCAAAAGATTATGTTGATTTAACCATAGTGTATTTACGATGTAAATATATTCCAAGACGAAAACGTCACGGATCAATTGTAAAGGACCCGGATACATAATTTTAAAAAATCAGTTTCAGTGTATATGAGGTTCTCACCCCACTTTCGCTGCTCAGTCAGATTTGTTTATGCAGAATCGACATTTAATAGTGCTAATTGCACTCCAGTTAAATTGCCCTGATTGCAGAAAGGGAAGCAATTTTCGTGCTCTCTGTCTGGGTTTGGAAGAAATTGTTTTATATTCACCTCTTTATAAAGAAGTGGAGATAAGGCACCGGGGCCTTTGCACAAATTGCACTTAGGGGCTGACTGGCAGCATTCAGGCGCTATAATAGAGCATTATTTGGCCGTTTTGAATAATGTAAAGCGTTTGCTGAAAGCTATTCTCCTGAAAATTGCTTTAACTTTTAAAAGGGTGATGATTCACTCCAAACCAGGCCTTTGTTACATTGTCATTATTTCCCCAAATGTTTTAACAGTCAGCTCAACACTTTAGCATAACACATTGATCTTTGTTTAAAAACTAGATTTTTCATAAGATGAAAAAAATCTGTCAGGCAAAAAAAAAAAAAAAAAACTGGACTTCCTTCTAAAGATTTCCTTGGGGCCCCACGTTAGAGTTGAAGTGGCCCGGGTGTTTGCCTGCGTTGGTTTGGAAGATTTCTCTAACTTTTATTGTGATGCGGACGCGTGTATCTAAAGGAATATCCGAGAGCCCACGTCGAGAGTCTGACAGCTGGAACTACGTGGAAAACTGAAGGGGGAGGGGAGGGGAGGAGAAGGAGAAGAGGAAGGCAAGCAGGGCGCCGGGCGCCCGAGGTGTCTGCGAGAACTGTTTTAAATGGTTGGCTTGAAAATGTCACCAGTGCTAAGTGGCTTTTCGGATTGTCTTATTTATTACTTTGTCAGGTTTCCTTAAGGAGAGGGTGTGTTGGGGGTGGGGGAGGAGTTGGGGGTGGGGGAGGAGTTGGACGGGGGAAACCTCGGCGCTTCTCCTCCGCGGGCGGCACAGGGTGAGTCGGAAACGCCTCGCTGCCACTTAACAATCCCTCTATTAGTAAATCGACGCAGAGACTCTATAGGAAGCCGAGGACCAGTCTCTCCTTCCAGGGCAGAAGTCACCTGTTGGGAATGGCTCCCGGGTCCCCCTGCTGGGCTCTTGGGCTCCTCCAGGCGGCCTGATTTCCCCTTCAACTCCTCACCCTGCGTCCCCCAAGGGCTCTTCACCCCTTCATTTCCACTACAGTCCCCCAGGGCACAGCGCTTCATTTATAGCTGTGCAGGTCTTCTCGCTGTCTTTTCTTTTTCTTTCTCTGTCATAATTTCCTTGGTGCTTTCGCCACCTTAAACAAAACAAAACAAAAAAGCATTATTAACAGAAATATTCCAACAAAAAGCGAAGAAAGCGACCCACATAGCCCTCCCCACCCACGGAGTGCGCAAAGATGCACACAGGCTCCATCTTAAGGTCGAAAAAAGTGCCATGGTTGTTGCACTGTTGATCTTTTGGGTCAAGAGATCTTGCAAAAGAGGAGAGAAAACCGAGGGGGCACAATTCCACGTCCTCCTCACTCCCCAACCCCTCCACGACAACTCGTCTTTTGCACCCGAGCATTTGGGTATTTGGGGTTGGTAGTTTTAAAACAAATTTTTTTAAGGAAGCAGAATGTTGGTTTGGAAGGGAATGTGCTCCATTAAAACCAGTAGCCAAGTAGGCCCGAGGGCGTTGGTATTTCTGGTTCAAACTCATCTGGTTAACCTGCAGAAGAAAGAGAAAGAAGGGCCCAGAAAGAAGAAAAACAGTTCAGCGTTTGCTGTGGGACTCTAGGACGCAGCCTTGTCTGTCTAAGGACACCTCTTTTCACACTGACAAGGTCCAGGGAGGACTTCAGGATGCTCCAGGGTGCAAGATGTAGAGGCGCCCACGTGTGGCCTGCTCTTCCGCACGCGCGGGTGAAGGTCTGGGAGAGGCTCCTCCGGCACGTCCAAGAAAGCAGGGCGCTAAGGGAGCCCACCTCTTAACACTGCGCCCTTGTCCTGCAGAGGAGCCTCTCTAGGCCCTGGAGGTCTGGAGTGGGAGTGGGTTGGAGCTGGGGCGAGAAAACTCTACTCCAAGCTAAAACGCGACATGCAAATCTTCACCGGGTTAAACAAACAGCCGAGCAAGCTGCAGCTTCAGCGGAGGTGGCTGTGGGGGCGGACGCCGCTCGCGCAGGTCTCTGTTTCCGAAGTTGTTACAATGTGAAAATAAGCGGCTTCGTGCAGCGTGTTGTATGGGCTGATGCCTTCCACCCCCACACCAGCCCCCAGCAAAACCCGGCAGATAATCAGTACATCCCACTATTTAGTCATATTTGACAACTGGGTTAACCTGGTATCTAGGCGCTGGCGAAACCGTACAAAGGGTGCCCTCAATTACCACTAGAAGCTTCGGGCGTGAGTGGCACTTGTATTACCCCCTGGGTCAGAGGCCAGAGCGACAATTAGGAAGTCACTTAGACCGCTGGGGGGAAATGGCGGGATGTAGCCAGGCCCTCCCAACAAGTCTATGGGTGTAGACCTGTACGGAGAGGCCGATTTCGCTCCTCTCTAAGAAGCTGTCCCTTCGCGCCCCCTCCTCAATGTGACTGTGAGAGTAAAACTGAATCAGTGGAATAAGGAACTGGGTAGAAGACAAACGACAATAATAAAACTGCAAGCGAGAATGATGGATAAAAGCTGAAGTTGTGCTCGGTAAGTAAGAGCATGGACACACAAAATGAGCGTTGACATTTTCCGTCTCCACTTGAGCCCTGCTGGTGTGGCCTCTACCTCGGCGCCCCCTCCCCTCCTGCCTCCTTTCCCACAAACGGGGAGTGGAGTAGGACTGTCAGCCCCAACTTGCAACATCTCAGGATGGTGGGGGGGGGGCTTGTGGCTCTGTCTCAACGGTACTTAAACCTGGCTTGGGGTGTGTGTGTAAATTTTTAATTGCACTGTAATTTCTTCAGTCCCCAGCCAGCGCCCCCTCCCCCTTCGGCACCCCCTCCCCCGCTGCCTCCCTAGCTGACTTGACTGGCACGCGCCGGGAGCCCGGGCTCGGGCCCCTCGGCGCGTCTGATTGGCTGTGGGGCAGCTCCCGTCTGCTCTGCCTGAGCCCTCATTGGGCGAGAGGCGCAGCCAGCGGCACTTCAAAGCGGGTGCTCCTCGCACTTAGGCTGAGTTTAGCCGGCGGGAGCTCGGAGTCCGCTCGGCGCGAGCGCGGGGACGCGGGAGCCGCGCGGGACCCGAGCAGTTTTTCCGAGCAGCCGCCAGGCTCAGCCCCGTTCCCGGCCCCGCCGCGCAGCCCAGAGACCTGCTATGGCCACGTCTATACTCGGGGTAAGTCGCAAGTGTGGCAACGCATTTGCTTGTTTTAACCGGAGTAATTTTTCGTTATGGCTTCTTGGGGTCCGTGGCTCCCGAGAAACTGTTGCTGCTGGACTGCAGCTTTAGCTTCTTTTAGCACTTTCCACATTTCCGGGACTGACTCTTTCCAAGTTTTTGATGCCTTTGCAAGAAAAGGATTTCTTAAGCAACTCCCTTTTTATTTGGTTTCAAAGAAGAGCTAGAGGTTTCTTTTCTTCCCCTGGTGATTTATACCCCATCCCCCCTTGCTTTGGGGATTGTTGCAATTATGCGACAGTGGTGGTTCCAGAAAACAGTCTTAATCGTTTTGCAGCCCATGTAGTCACGCTAATAAACATTTACATTTCCGCGGCTTCCCAGTTTGTCCATGACTTTGGAATCCGTCGCTGGGCGCTTATCCTTGGATTATTGTTTTCATAATCGGTGGTGTGTGTGTGTGTGTGTGTGTGTGTATGTAAACATTAAAACCAACATTTTCTATTAAAAAAGAAAAGTCGTAGCCACCCTTGGGAGAAGTGCTCCAAGTTTCCCCCTTTCCTGGGGGGCTGTTTCGGCCGCCTCCGCCCTCACCCAGTGTTTGTGGTCTATGTGTTTACCTTGGTGCTTCACCCCGAAGGGCGACTTGGGGGCTCCTGGGAGAGGAGCGGGCTTACGGCGACAACCCAAGTCCGGTTCTAGGCTAGGGTTGCAGCAACTGAGGCGTGGAACAGGGAGGCATCTTTAATTTATAGCCTCACCGAAGAACAACTTTCCAGTGCCTGGACCTTCGCCCTTGTGATCGCCTCAGCCCGGCGCCGGGCGCGGCGCATCGTCTGTGAGCGCGTGGGGAGGAGGCGCGAGCACGGGAGTCACGGCCCCCCGGGACCAGTCGAGGGGGACGAGGCTGCTCACGGGTGCACTTTGTTTCTTCCCCTCACTTCCTCCTGCCCTCCTCCTCCTCCTCGCTCCCTCCCTCACCCCACCCACTCTAGGAAGAGCCTCGCTTCGGAACGACCCCGTTGGCCATGCTGGCGGCGACCTGCAACAAGATTGGCAACACCAGTCCGCTGACCACGCTGCCGGAGTCGAGCGCCTTCGCCAAAGGCGGCTTTCACCCCTGGAAGCGCTCCTCGTCCAGCTGCAACCTCGGCTCCAGCCTCTCGGGCTTCGCCGTGGCCACTGGTGGCCGCGGCTCGGGCGGCCTGGCGGGAGGCTCGGGCGCTGCCAATAGCGCCTTCTGCCTGGCCTCCACCTCGCCCACGTCGTCCGCCTTCAGCAGCGACTACGGCGGCCTCTTCTCCAACTCGGCGGCTGCCGCGGCGGCGGCGGCCGGGGTGTCCCCGCAGGAGGCGGGCGGCCAGTCGGCCTTCATCTCCAAGGTGCACACGACGGCGGCCGACGGCCTGTACCCGCGCGTGGGCATGGCGCACCCGTACGAGTCGTGGTACAAGTCGGGCTTCCACTCGACGCTGGCGGCGGGAGAGGTGACCAACGGCGCGGCGTCGTCGTGGTGGGACGTGCACAGCAGCCCGGGCTCTTGGCTGGAAGTGCAGAACCCCGCTGGGGGGCTCCAGAGCTCGCTGCACTCGGGCGCCCCCCAGGCCTCGCTGCACTCGCAGCTGGGCACCTACAACCCCGACTTCAGCTCGCTCACGCACTCGGCCTTCAGCTCCACGGGCCTCGGCTCCTCGGCCGCCGCCGCCTCGCACCTGCTCTCCACCAGCCAGCACCTGCTGGCCCAGGACGGCTTCAAGCCGGTGCTGCCCTCCTATTCGGACTCAAGCGCCGCTGTGGCAGCCGCTGCCGCTAGCGCCATGATCTCGGGCGCCGCGGCCGCGGCCGCCGGGGGGAGCTCGGCGCGCTCTGCCCGCCGCTACTCCGGCCGCGCCACCTGCGACTGCCCCAACTGCCAGGAGGCGGAGCGGCTGGGCCCGGCCGGAGCGAGCCTGCGGCGCAAAGGCCTACACAGCTGCCACATCCCGGGCTGCGGCAAGGTGTACGGCAAGACGTCGCACCTGAAGGCGCACCTGCGCTGGCACACGGGCGAGCGGCCCTTCGTGTGCAACTGGCTCTTCTGCGGCAAGCGCTTCACGCGCTCGGACGAGCTGCAGCGGCACCTGCGGACTCACACGGGCGAGAAGCGCTTCGCCTGTCCTGTGTGCAACAAGCGCTTCATGCGCAGCGACCACCTGAGCAAACACATTAAGACGCACAACGGGGGCGGCGGGGGCAAAAAGGGCAGCGACAGTGACACGGACGCCAGCAACTTGGAGACACCCCGTTCCGAGTCGCCTGACCTCATCCTGCACGACTCCGGCGTCAGTGCCGCCCGGGCGGCGGCGGCTGCGGCGGCTGCAGCGGCGGCGGCGGCGGCGGCGGCAGCGGCGGCCTCGGCGGGAGGCAAGGAAGCAGCGTCTGGCCCCAACGATTCTTAGAGGCCGAGCGAGAGGCGCGAGCGAGCGAGCGAATAGAGACACCAAGAACGAACGAGAGAGGTTCGGAGGGCGAGTGAGCGGGGGACGGGAGGGCAGGGGCTCCAGTGACGACCCCGGGCCGGGACTGGGCGCGAGGCAAGTCGGGCTGCGGCTCGCCGGCCGCGCCAGGAGCTCCCTTCCGCCGTCCGCGCCCAGACGAGAATGGAACGTGTGGTCCAGAAAGAAAAGCAAACCATCCTCTGACACAAACACTTTTTAAAACTGTACACACACACACACATACATTCACACACGGAGACCTACAAGCACGTACACTCACGCGCACACACACATACATAGCACTCGCACAAACTTCTCGAGCAAAGAGCAATACACAGAAAGGCTCCCTCCTTCCCCACTGCCCACCTCCCTCCACTGCCCTTCTCTTTCCTTTTCTCAAAAAGCAAGCCACCACCCAGCAAAGGACTGTCAGAACATTTGAAAACAAACGGGACCTATAAAAACACCCTTTGTGTGGATTATATATAAAATGCTCCAAGTCCTGCTTGATATCTACTTACAGTGAGACTTTTTTCCTTAAAAAAAAAAAAAGGAAGCATCAAAAGGCTTAAGGTGAGAATTTAACTGGAAGTCTAGCGACAGTTTCTCTGTATTTCATAACATCTGTATAAATAGGGTTCAAAAGATTGTGTTCTCTTTTATTTTCTTGTAAATGTTCATTCAAATAGAGTTTTTTTGGTGAATTCCTGAAATTCAGGGAGTTTTTTTAATTTTCTGATGCACTTTGTGAAAGTCAGTATATATGTAAAAGATATTTAAAATGTTGAGTTATCATTTCACTCACAACCACGTAAGTTAAAGTCATCTAAAGAAATTAAATGCGTTTATCTGTATGAAGAAAATCTTGACATCATATTTTCATTTTGGTATTATTAAAGGACTCTGAACAATACACTTCCTTTTTTTTTTAAAATCCTGTTTCCCTCTCAATAACATTTGCGTGGGTTGACGTTTTTTGTTGGGAAAAAAGATTCCCTTAATGTTAGCTGTAGGTAATGTAAAGTTTATGTGGGTTATAAAAGCCATAATACATATACGTCTTTGAGAAGTCAAAATTATTTATTTCTATATCAACAGCATAAATTAAATTGGGTTATAAGAACGTGTAGTTGTATTACTTAATGGGAAGGCTCTCCAAATGTGAAATTTTAAAACTCTGGAGCACCTAAAATATGAGAAGGTGTTTGGCAGTTTTAACTGGGAAGGTGTTTACGCCTCCTGAAGGGGTCAGAAAAAAACTCTGGTGGGTTTGTTTGTTTTTAAAAAGCGATTTAAAAACAATCTGTGAAAGGAAGAAGCTTTTAAAAAAGAAGTCTTTTTAGCTCCCAAGGCCCTCTACGTTGGAAGGCAACTCAGGGGAATAAATCGCTAGAGTCAATACCCCGGAAAAGACATTTCATGCCTAAATGAAAATCTTGTTAAATGTTATTAATTTTGACTTAGAGCACACAGCAGCCCCCTGTGCCTTGTATTCCCTTATTAGGGATTCATGTCTTATCAAATATCTAATTAATCTCCTAGACATCATTTGTTCTGGCCAACTTTATCTCAGCTGGTCCGCGGGGAAAACTCCAAATATTCTCTGTGACAAAGCTCCCTTGAAGATCTTTTTAATTGTCTAAATTAACTGCACCAAATTTGCATGTCAAACGGTAAAGGGCAACCTGAGATAAAATGTAAACGTTTTAAAAGCCCCCAAACTAAGCACTTGATTTGATAACTAGGCTTTTTAATGTTATGGAAGACAACTGCTCCTTTCCTTTTCAAAGACGGCTGATCTATGCAAATAGTGAATTGGAAATGCCTAGGTCCCCGCGCCAGCAAATGGCCCTCGCAGGTTATTTGAATATCAGTGGCGCTGCTTCTGAAAAGGTTCAAGGATGCTCTCTGACTTCTTTGTGATTACTCAGTGCGGCGTCTTATTCTGAAGAAAAAAACTCAGGAATAATTAAAGGCTGGGATCAGGCCTGGGAACACGTTTGGGACAGGAATCTCATTTAGACAGTCTCTTTCAAAATAAGGCACAGTTAAATTGACCAGAAGGCAATTATTGAAATGAAAATTATTTTCACTCTCTTTGTCTTCTGACCACCAACTTAACAGCCCCAGTTTAAAAGAGGGAGAAAAGAGGGAGAGACGAAAAGAAAATTGGTAAATGAGATAATTTCGCAATTCGCAAAAATGTTAATTTAGAAAATAAAGTACATATTTACAGAATAAAAATATTTCTAAAAGGCTTCCCACACGAGAGGAAATACAAGCGAAGTCAGCAGCAATAGATTTTTTTCTTCTTTTTTGATTACTGTCCATCTTGGGAACTTGAATGAAGGTTTTGATTTTTAGGAAACAAAAAATAAATTATTGTTATTAACAATTAACAAAATGTTTTCTCGCAAACTGCTATGAAAAGCCAAGCAGAAAAGTAGCGATAAAACAGAACGAAGGTCCCCAGCAGGGCGTTTGCAGCGTGAGGTTCAGCGGCTTCTTCCCTCTCCTTGCCTTCCCCGCAGGCTCGGTTGCCCCGCTCTTCCTCCTGAGTTTTTCTTTACTCTGGCCATTTTCTCTCCCCGCTCAAACTGTTCGTAACCGGGACCCCCCACTCCCCAGGCGCCTTCTGGTTCGGGTCTGGTCTTCTGGAGAAGCTGGCTAGGAAGGGTGCGTTTACTCTGAGGGCTTTGGCCGACGCGCTGGAGGCCCAGAGGGTGCCCGGCGCGTTTGGGGGCAGCCGGCTGGCGGCGCGGAGTTGAGGGTGTGCTGGGGTTTCCCGAGGAATGAGGGCGCCCGGGCGTCGGGCCCAGGCAGCTTTGTTTCTCGTTGATAATAAGGCAGATCAAAGGGCCTGGCCGTGCAGGTCCCGCTGGCCGCGCAGCTCCCTCCGCAGGCCAGTGATCAAGGCCTCTACGCGCTGCCTCTGCCCCGCGGGTCAGGGGACGTCCATCACCGAGGTTCCCGGGAACGGCGGGCGGCGGCCCGGGCCCAAGCGACCAGACGGGAGACCCGAGTGCGCGGAACCTGAACCCGAGGGAGCGGGGCCCCCGCCCCGTGGCCGAAACCAACAGGCGAAAACACACCCCAGCCCCACTGCCCGCCCCTCCCCACAGCCCTAGGCGCCCCTGTGGACGCGGGGAACCTTGACCTGAGCGGGTGGCGAGCGACCGGCCGGGGATGAGCAAATTGGAGAGAGCGCGTGAGAGGAGAGAGCCCCTGAGCTTGGACACGAATTCGGTCCCCAACTGTGGTGGGGCCGCGCCTCCCCAGGGCCTCCTCCGGGCCCAGGCGGCCTGGGCCTCTCTGGCTCAGGGGCCCGGAGGAGCCGGAGGCCGCGGCCGGGGGCCCCAAGCGCAGACGCGGACAGCGGGCTGGAGGTCGGTGGGGGGCGGGGTTCGCGGCCGGGGGGCCCCGAGTCCCGCCCGGCCCGGGTGAGGGGCCAGGACATTTCGTTTCAGCCGGTTTCTCCCGGCGTTTCCTGTTCCGTAGCTTCCTGCGCTACACAGGAACGAAGACCAAGTTTCCTCGGCCCGGCGCCCACCCAGCCCCATTCCACCCCCTCCCCCTGCGGTTTCCTTTTCTGACGCTCTTTTTCTCCCCTTGGAGTGAGCTGGATCCTACCTGATGAGGAAAAAGAAAGAAAAAGAAAAGAGATTTTCTTTCCTCAAGGAGGGAAAACATTATTTTGACGAGATTAGATTGTGCACCTGAATGGCGTGTCTGGACATTCCGTTAAATCGTTACAAGTCGTGTAAAATTGAATTTCTTTTTATTCAGATGGAAACTTATTTATTTTAACTCTAATCTTATTTGCATCTATTATCTGTATTCACTAAGGCTCTCTTCCACTACAAAAATGCAGATGAAGTAAATCTCACATAAATCCCGCCCATTTGTGTAATTGGTATACTAAGTGTTTATTTTAAGTGAGAATAATTTAGCTACAAATTTTCTTAAGGAATAACATTCTTAACACATTAAAAAAGCTGAAAACTCTGATTTCCTTTTATGTTTGACAGTAGCTCTTGATTCCCCTAAGAGGAGCTTGGCGAGTGCGGCTCGCGGGCGCCATCTAGAGCCCCGAGACGGGAGGGCCGCGCCGTCTGGTCGGCTCGCGGCTATTAGCGCGGGGAGACCGGCTTTTGCCGCCAGCAGCCGCAACCCAGCGAATCAAGCAAAGAAAAGCCAGGGTTTGTGATCCAACGGGCGACGAGCCCCGCTATTGGGGGGCACTGGTTAGCAGTGGTTCCTAGGGAAGAGGGTCGTGTTTGGAACGTGCTAACGGAAAACCCAATCAACCAAAATAACGCCCAGTTGGCCCTGGTCTTAGAATTGTCGCATTTAATATCCTTTTCAAGGCAACTTCAGGGTCTTCCAACTTAGAATTGAGAACAGTGAGCGCTGTCGGCGGCGACGTGGGCCCCGCCATGGGGGCCCAGCCGTGGGCACAGCCCCCCTGCGACCCATGATCCTGGGCTCCCGGCCGCAAGGCCCGGGAGGACTATCCAGGACTGGCTGGAAGCAAGCTGATTTTAAAGCAGGCCACCAGACCATTCCACGTCCCCAGACCCCCTTGGAAGAAGAGGGAAGCAAGGGACCCAGAGCTTTCGCCAGCCCGGGCCCGAGACCGGCTGAAGCGGCCTTCCGCCTCGCCGTCGTCCTCCGGGCGGCCACCCCAGCCCGAACTGGGCCCCGGGTACGACGGGGCAGGCCGGATGGAGCCACGCAGGGCGCGCAGGGCCCCCCAGGTGGACGAGAAGCCCCCAAACTCCTAGCCCCAGGCCTTCCCGAAGGGTGCGCACACCCTCCCGGAGCAAACCGACCCCTTTTGTCCTCACCTTTTCCCTTGGAAACCCAAATCTGAAATCGGGTAACAGTGGGGGTGTTGGCTAATTTCCCCTCCTCTCTGCATCGCCCTCCCCCCACCAACTCTTTCCCTCCTCTTCCTAGTCCACTCCCCCACCCCCACCCCACCCCCGTCCTCAGACGTCTTGAAGTGACTTCCTCCCCCTGCTTTCTGGTCTCCCTCCTCCCCCTGCATTTATTGTATTTTAATTTTAAAAGCGACACCTTCAGACCCCGCGCCTGAGGCGTCGTAGGCGTTGTCGCCCGCTGCAGCGAGAGCCGGGCCAAGGCGCCAGGGCGCCGGGCTCCCCGAACTCGCGCCGGAGAAAAGCATCGCGTTTCCGGGAACTCGCAGCCACCTTTGCAGCGGGTAACTCGGCTGGGTTTGTATTTGCTGTTTTAATACAAACCCCGCCGCACTGCCTATTTCAAAGATGTGCTAATTACTACTTGGATAGCAGGGCGCAAAGTCCTTGTCCATTTCCCAGTACAAAGTAGGTTGCTAGAAAATTTGAAATTGCCTTTCAGCCTAAAGCTGCCTTACCTGAATGTCATAATTACAGTAATTATGTACATCCAAATTACATGCTAATTAAATTAGAATCAAATCGTTCTAAATCGAAATCAAATGAGGTAGTGAAGAATTAATCAATGACAACATAAATAGAGAGCTTACTTCAGAGATATTTATTGTAACGATACAAGGAGGAATTTGATCTGAAAAAGTCACCTGTTTATTTACTTTCAAATTAGTAATCAGTTATTATCCCTTCTCCATAATTTTAACCGTTCAGTGTTATTTACCCCCCACCCTTTCCAGACGCTGGAGTTTATAGAAATATGTATGAGGTAAATACATACAGACATACCTCCCCCATATAGTACTGATATAAATATATACAGTGTGTTTGCAACTCCAGTTAAAGAGAAGCTTTCAGAATGACACATCCCTTCAGGGCCGGTTCTCAGGGACCCGGGAATGCATAGTACCTAAGAGTTTTAGGTTTTCCAAAACCCTTGCACTCTCTACCTTTGGAAATCCATGCTGGTGATTTTGCATTGTTTTGCAAACATCTAACTATTTCTGGGTTATTCATTTATAAAATAAATGCAAAATGATAGGGTGTCTCCCTCAGTGCATTTTCTGCGCAGATTGCTGGCGAGAGTTGACATTTTCATTTTTTGCCCCAGGAGCGAGAGATTGGCACCGGCTTCACAAAGCGCCCTCTTCACCTGTGGAGCCCAAGCGGCCAGAGAAATTCTCTCGCTTTCCTAAGCGCTGAAGGCGAATCCGTCCTCCGACCCGCGCAGGGGAAACGCGCCGGAGGCCCGGCGAGCTTAGGCGGGAACTGGCGGGTGAGGGTCCTCAGCGGCCGGCCCGCAGCGCGACAAAGGCCTGGAAAAGTCTTCTAGGTGGGTTTGGGCCAGCGGGGTGCGGGGAGCGTCGGCGAGAGCTAACCCGGAGCCTTGCCGGTTACCCCTTGCGGCCAGCGGCCTCCTCGCGCGGGAGGCGCATCTTCTAGGGAGGGCATGCGCCCCCTAATTCTCAGTCACTCCCTTTGGGTTTGGGGTGTGTTCAAAAGGTTGCCAGACGCGCTTCCAGAAGGAAGGCACCAGAGTACGCAGGGTGGTGTCATGGGAAAGAGCGACCCCAGCCTTGGACTCACCCTATCACTCTACTCCAGCCCTCTTCCAGCTTCCTTTTAGGGCGATGTCCTTGGAAGCCCCGCTCTGGTCAGCACCGGAGCCCCCAGACCTCCACTTCAGCCCACCCCCTCGAGCCGAAGGGACTAGGGTTTTCCATGTCCCTGAGTGGGCAAAGGCGGCTCACGGGCAGTTGGGGCTGGAGTGTGCGTTTCTTTCCATTCCAAGCAGCGCTTGCATCCCGCACCTTAGCCTCATTATCGCTGCTACATTCTAGGCATTCTCGGGGTGATGTTAAGTGTGTCGTGAAGGGAGAAGAAAGGGGGAAGGTGGTGAAGAGTTATCTGCTTCCTTTTCTGTCAGCAGGAACTGGGTTTTAGAAGCCTCAGTTGGGAAAGCTCTCAGTGTTTCCAAACCTTGCGGTTCCCCCGTCTTATTTGTTCCTCACAACTTTTTAAAAGCATTTCTCCTTTTTGATCTGAAAACTCTCCCAAGGCCTACAGCTGTTGCATGCCTTTCTTTATCTCTGTTCAAGAAGTGATAACTATAGCAAAGATTTTCTTTTTCAGAAAACCTAAATAAGATTTTTAAATACCCTTTATCTACTGAAGCTAAAAATGCAGCTTTCTTCCTGGTCTTAAGCACAGGCTGTGGAGGATGCGGCCTCACAGGCCTCCACCAGCATCTTGGCCCAGTGGTCGTTAGGTAAGGAGGAGAGTGCAATGGCTCAGGTGGACTTTGAACTCTGAGCTTCAATGCTAAAGCATACTAAATGTTCGGTGATTAAAACTGGGAAACGCCTGCTCCCAGCAGCGTGGACTGATCTGATTCACTATCAGCAAGCAGTCTCACGGAACAGCAAGAAAGGTCTCTCCAAGCCTTTCAGATAAAAAGCTTCCTTAAGATGACACCCCTATGAGTCAAAACAAGATCTCCATTTCACATTGTAAGGTAAGCAGCCCTGCCACTATGCTGCAGCAACCTCTGCCTATTTTGGCATTTATTAAAAGAAATTATGACTAATTTACCACATAGACATTCAGATAAACAAGTCCTAACCCAGCAACTTGATCTTTTCTGGCCATTTGTAAATCGACAGCACCTCCTACAGGAATTAATTCGCTAGTGTTATGTTAAATGTCGGGATAGAGGAAGTGTGTGCAGAGGGGAGGAGGGTGGAATGCCCCAAAAGTGTGTCCCATGCCTCTCCCTGCAGTTCCAGGGCCATAGACAAATAAGAAATGCCTAGGTGTACCAAGATTTCTTTAAAATAACTTCTCTATTAAGGGTAAGAAGAATGACAAATTTCAGCAGACTGGTTTTCTTTTAAAAAAAGTCACTGTTGAGGACTTTTGTTTCGGTTTTTTTTTTTTTTTTCAGCCTAGTTCACAGCAATCTCAAACTCCTGGGCTCAAGCCATCCTTCTGCCTCAGCCCCCCGAGTAGCTGGGACTACAGGCATGCACCACCATGCCCGGCTAGTTTTTTCTATATAGATTTTTAGTTGTCCAGCTAATTTCTTTTCATATTTTTTTAGTAGAGACAGGATCTCGCTCTTGCTCAGGCTGGTCTCGAACTCCTGAGCTCAAACGATCCTCCCGCCTCAGCCTCCCAGAGTGCTAGCTGTTTGGGTTCTTAAATCATAGATTCATTAAACTTGGAGGATTCTTCTTTGGCTTTCTGTACATAGAGGAATCTCTATACATATTAGACATCCTTTTTATTATGAGGTTTATCTCTGGTTTCTACCTTCTCTGGTTTCTTCCTTATAAAAGGAAAAGTAGAATTACATGCTAATACTTTTATTTAAAAAACCACTTTCAATTATTTTACCCCATATCATTTAAAATATTACCCCATAATATTTAAAGCTGTTTGTTATTATGTTATGGTTGTGCATGAAAATGCTTCCCTTCTGTTTTTAAGTTCACAAGTTAGAATGCTCCTCATTACAGCTGTAGAGCACCCTTGGTGACCACGGCTGAAAGCAAAGCAGCAAATCAACATCTTCCACGACTACATGAAAATTTTTTTCAGAATTAGATGCGTAAGGCCGGGCGCGGTGGCTCACGCCTGTAATCCTAGCACTCTGGGAGGCCGAGGCAGGTGGATCGCTCGAGGTCAGGAGTTCGAGACCAGCCTGAGCAAAAGCGAGACCCCGTCTCTACTAAAAATAGAAAGAAATTATCTGGCCAACTAAAATATATATATAGAAAAAAAAAATTAGCCGGGCATGGTGGCACATGCCTGTAGTCCCAGCTACTTGGGAGGCTGAGGCAGGAGGATTGCTTAAGCCCAGGAGTTTGAGATTGCTGTGAGCTAGGCTGACGCCACGGCACTCACTCTAGCCCGGGCAACAGAGCGAGACTCTGTCTCAAAAAAAAAAAAAAAAAAAAAAAAAAGAATTAGATGCGTAAGAATATTAGGGCTTTTGATGTACTTTATAATTCCTCAATCTTAACAATGAAGGATAATTAAATCACAGACTTAAAAAAAATTCTATGGCCACTATAAGTTAAAAGTCAACCACACTTTTGTGAAAGTCAAATGAAAAGTGTAGGAAATGAAAACATTTAATTCATTTTGAATTACAGGATGCATTTCAACATTTTTCTTCATGAACACTATATTGCTTCAGAAACTCTTTAAGGCAGTATTGCATAGGTTTTGACATGATAAAAATTATAAAGTCTAAAAAGGTGTAAGGGAGAAAATAATCACTGCAACACTGATGAACTCAAGGTGTAAATTAGCAGTCTTTATCAATTTCAAATGCATGAAAGCTTTTTTTTAACACAAGGAAACGGATCTTTGAGGTACACTGTAAGTTATTAAAGAATACTGTAGAAGGAATTCAAGTTCCTCCCTCCTCCAACTCTCTTAAAAAGCTAAATCATCAAAGAGTTGCTTACACCTTTATTTAGCTTCTCTTAAATCAGAGGACATTTGTTTTGTGTGTACATAGACAAGGCAAAGAGTATGTGGAGTGGTTTTACTTAACTCTTTACTTTCTCACAGAATTTGTGAAATTGTGACTGCCAACTATCAAAATCATCTAATATTTTGTTTATTAAATAACAGATGTTTTAAAAATATTGAACTCTGATAACAAAAATATTTGTGTCCATGATGTGAAGTATGTTTTTTGGAATTTCATGTTACCTGTAATTTGTACTAATTTTTTCTATAGTTTTTCTTTACCACATCTTTTGAAACACATGGGAATATTTGCAGCTAAATTTAAATATGCCTTATACTCATGAAACATATCAAAACGGTTTGCATTGTTTCACTTGTGACATTATACAAATGCTTAACCTTTTGAAGTAAAATCTTTAATAGCTGTATGCCAGTAGTAGTAGTAGAGAGGCCGTTTGTGGTAGGCAGAATAATGGTCCCTCAAAGATGTATTAATAAATGGCCTAACCTCTGGAACCTGTGAATCTGTTACATTACATGGAAAAGGGGAATTAAGGTTGCAGATAGAATTAAGTTCCTAATCAGTTGCTCTTAAAATAGGGAGTTTATTGCAGGATTCTTCAGGTGGGTACAATGTAATCACAAGGGGCCTTAAAATTGGAAGAGAGATGCAGAATGTCAAAGCGTCAGAGTGATTAGATGTGAGGAGGACTTGACTCCCCTTTGTTAGCTTTGAAATGGAGGAAGGGGGCCAGGAGACAAGGAATGCAGGTGAGCAAACATATTCTCCCCTAGAGCCTCCAGAAGGAACACAGTCCTGCTGACAACTTGATTCTAGCCAGTGAGACTCATGACAGATTCTGATCTCTAGAACTGTTACAATGATACATGTAGGTTGTTTTAAGTTTGAGGTAATTTGTATGGCAGCACAGAAACTAATACCTCATCCAAATGTAAATAGCTTACTCTGTAGAACGAAACACCTAAAGGGAGTTTAAAGTCTTAAAGAGATACTAATCAATCTATTGTTTAATTCATACTAGTGAATTTGAACAATGATTATTAGACTTTGCTTCAAATTTGAATTGGAAAAAAAAGAAAATTAAATTATACCCATTCAATGTACTGTCATTCTTTTAATGATGTTTCAGAACAAAGAAAATGTCACAGAGTTATATGCAGTTTTTATCTGGTATAGGGCACAAGAAACAGTTACCAACAGAAAATATTTCTATAGCCCCAAAATAGATTACTTACAAATATTTGCAAAATTCATTCTTATGTTACTCATATACTTTTCTACTTAAAATGACAGAGATGAAAAATTAAAATAGAGCTTTTTTATTAGAAAGACAATAGTACATAATTTAGCCCTTGCTAAAAAAAAAGTATTCAATAAGAAGTGGAGATATTTTTATTCCCAGGTAACTGTCACATACAGTGACAGTTTATTCTCTTTATTCTCTCTCTACTTCTGCTTCGTTCTCTTTATGTCACTTTAGTATACTTATCTCCTGAGTGCTCTCTGTGCATTTTTTCCCCTCTGTATATATCTGTGCCACGGCTTCTGGTGTCATTTCTTCTGTTCCGCTCTTCACTGGGACTTCGCTGTGGCCGTTTTCTTATCTCCCTTTTCTTATAACTAGCAGGACTTCGGCTCCGGCTTCTCCTACTCTGCTCATCCCTGTTGCGGCTTCTACTGCTCCCCTCATTTCTTTCAGATCCTCTCTTCTCTGGGCTATGATTACGGCTTCTGGACTTTTTGTCAGAATCAGAATGGCTCCATTTGCTGTTCTCCCAAGAACTTTCTTGTTTTAAAAACCTAGGCTTTTCCTTGTTACTGTGACTGCTAGAAAGTTCTTCATCAAGTTTTCTCTTCTTAGACTTATCCTTCTCTTCAGAATCACTGTTGTTATGCCCTGAACACTTGTTTTTCTTTCTTTTCTTCTTTTCCGTTTTTTTTGACTTGTTGTCACTCTCACTCTCACTACTGCTTTCTGAAGTCTCAGATGAGGAAGAGGAGGATGAGGAGGATGAAGAGGAAGAGGAGGAGGATGATTTGCTTTTATGTTTCTTGTGTTTACTTCTACTCTTCTGAAACTTTTTCTTCTTTCTATCTTTTTTCTTTTTCTTTTTTTTCTTCTCAAGTCTATCCAATTTCCTGTAGTTGGGAAAAAAATAGTAACAGACTGGAAAAATAGTCCATTTACTAACTATAACATTATGAACAGACAATATATTTTCTTAGAAGCTATTAAAATAGTATCTACATATGAACACATTCACTTTATTAAATGACAAACCATTTTCTTCCTTTTAAATTATTCAAGGCATGTATACAGTAAGTTTAAATTAAAAAATTAAACACATTAACCCAGTTCTCTGATTATATTTCATCAATAGTAATGACTATTTAAAAAAAAAAATTAGCCAGGTGCAATGGCTTATCACTTGAGCCCAGGAGTTCAAGTTCAGTCTGGGCAATGTAGTAAGACTCCATCTCTAAAATACATAAATTCATTAAAATTTTTAAAAATTCTTACTGGGTCAGAATTTGAAATTATATAGCACTCTAAATAAATGGTCATTCTGATCTAGAGAAAACCTGTGAAAGGTATGTAACATCAGTTGGATCTACTGTACACTCAAATATATAGCTATAATCAGATGAAAAATTAATTTTACATTTGTACCATTTTAAAGCATGGAAATATTAATCAACATTACATTATCAAAATTCAAGAGTACAGTCTCCAGAAATTCTGAATAAGAATACACTTTAAAATTTTGGCACTCTTTTTTGGCTTTTTAAAATAATGTAATTACATACTCGTTTTCAACAATTGTTTAGTTTTATAATAAACAATTAGGACAATTCTGTTAAGGTATTCTGAATTTCTAAAGAGTATTTCACATTCTCAGAGTAACCTGTTTATATATGTCTGAGTTACTCTAAACATAAAACTCTGGGTTCTGTCCAGCCATTCTCCAAACTACACATACTAAAAACATCATGAGCTCCCTCTATTGGACTCAGCAGACATTTTTTGGGTTCTTTAATCCAGAGGCAGTATGTTTAACAAAATTCGTATTCACCTCAAATTTAAGCACTCTTTGAGCACTCCTCATAAAATTTTACAAAATGTAAAAAAAAAAAAAAAATACATGGCCAAAAATGTTTCCTAAGAACAAACTGTGTACAGAGACAAATCTATTATGAAAAGTAAAGCTACAAATAAGTCTACTTCCAAATTAATTGTTCTGAAATTGTTCTGAAAAGTGCAATAGTTTTGTGGTATAATCTAAGTATACAATCTTAAACTCATTTTCATATTATTGAAAAGAAATATAAAATTGTATTACTATAGCTGAAGAATAAATCAATAGATATGATGCATGATTTAAGTACCTTCATGAGTTCTTAGGATCAGAATTCAATATAATACTAAGATGAAACAAAGAAAAAATAAATCTATTAAGTATATACTTTCAAATTACCTGAGAAGTTTCTGTTTTTGTTTGGTTGTTAGTGACTTTAAAAATTCAACTTCTGGATCTTCTTCACCCTCACTTGCAACATACTCCTGAGTCAACAAAAATATTATTAAATTGCTAGATTTCAAGACAAGTTAACAGATAGGAAAGAAAACATTTATAAATAAGATGTTTTGTATTAGGGGCACACAGTAGATGAATATATTTTGGATTGGGAAGCGGGAAGGAATTAAAACCACTGTTTTGTAGTCTACCTGCCCAGGAGGATCACAATAGACTAAGATGTTAACATGACTGCTTTGCCAGCACTGGGAAACTTTATCAGGAAGAGGACAACAGAGAAACATTAATAAAACATTTATACGATGGTTTCCACTCTCTATCGCTTGAATTTAAACACTTGCCAGTTTAAATATTTTATTTTTAACTTAATAATATATAAAAAACAAGAAGATCATAAACCTTACAGGAAGGTCAAAATATCCACAGTTTTAGCTTTTATTATTTCAATAATACATTATCAAACATATAATATAGCATTTCAAATGCATTTTCTGGATTTATGTACAGTTTAATAAGTTAAAGAAGTTTAAAATGTTTTCTATAATTTTTAGGGGTTCATTTTTATATACTTCTTCCCATTCATTCTATTTAATGTCACCTCAGAGGCATGTTAACAGGAAGGAGAAAACAACAACTTTATCAGTTGTTCAGTTATATATTGTATCCACATAAACCCAGAGGAGCAGTTTCATTTATTAAAATATAGGTTTACAAACAATTTCTCATTTAGGTTAAAGTAATAAAGAAGCAAAATCAAAATACATTTTGGGCATTTTCTTTGCTCTATCTTACTTTCCTATGGATATATGCATATTGGAAAACATTAAGTAGCAATTCACAAGCAATCACATTTAGATTTATAGACATTTTCAGCTTACTGATAAAAAGATCATTACCTGCGATGGATCATTTGCGGTCAAGTTTCTCCCCAGTACATTTCGTTTCAGTGCAAACCCACTGTTTCTCATCTCCGCTATTAGCTCCGAGGGGTGCATCGATGGCCCTGTTCAAAAAAATCACAGTTTGAATGTATCATTTATATCTCTCTACCTTTTTCCGACTCCACAGTAGGAATGCAGTTGAAGCTTTGTTAAGTAAAATCACAGCTAAATCAACTCAATAATCTTCTGCTGAGCAAATAATCAGATATGATTTTCTAAAACAGCAGTCTGGAGATTCAGAATAGAAAATAATTGCATTTTTCTTTACGTGCAAGGGGAGTCTCTTCTTATGTAACTTTGTCATATTGAAAAAGATACATTTGTATCTTGTCTGGTTGGCAGTTTTTAGTATAAAATCAAAGCAAAATGATAAAAAAATCTACAATTAAATTTTTAATAGTTACTCTCTGAGTTCATTTAAAAGAAATACTTTTAAAAGTATATAAGCAATTTATTATTCTAGTTTCCAATTCAAAATCCATCAAGCTTATTTATCAAATACCAATACTGAATACATTGCCATGTGACTGCTAATCATCAACACATACACCCCCTGCCCTGTGAGTAACCATCAAGTACTTTAGTTAATCTTGCTTATATACATAGCCAGATTTTGAAATGTCTAATTAGTTTGAGGTTGGTGACAGGCAATTTTAGGCTCGCTATAGGTGTGTATGTTTTATGTTTTTCAGAAGCTGACTCCACTGTTGTAAAATCCCAAACTGAGAAGTGAGCTGCTTTTTGGTTCCCAAATATAAAATAACAATAGATAAATTTTTAAAAAATGTTTTTTAAGGTCTGTCCCCTTCCCTCAAACATAAGGTTTATGTTTTTTTTTTTTTTAACCACTAGAATTAATAAAGAAGTTTATCAGGGTCACTAAATACAACGTTCACATAGCAAAATCAATGGTCCTTTATTATTATTATTTTTTTATTTCTGCATATTATGGGGGTACAAATGTTTAGGTTACGTATGTTGCCCTTCCCCCCCCCCCACTTTTGTTTATTTTCATTTCATTTTGTTTTCTCTGCAGGTAGCACACTAATGATAACATTTCATGGCAGCTATTTAAAGTTTCTAGCCTAAATCATCTACATCGGCTTAAATGAACTACCCTAGGTGATGTATAGGTACCATAAGGAAGAATGAGACAGTTACTGCTGACAAGGAGTAAGGGAGGGTGGGGATAGAGAAACAATCAGAAACGGATTTTCTAGTTTGCTGATTACTTTGTCTATTTCTTTTTTTTTTTTACTGCTTTATTTTACCACTTATTTGCATGTTCACCTGCCTGTTACCATCGTAAGCAAAAGACACTCAATTCAAATCTGTTTACTTGTCAACAGCAGCTTTTGTAAAAAATTTGGTGGGAAAAGTTCAGGTGTAAGTTAATATCTTTTATTGAGTTCTCTGGGCTTTACCATTCTATTCATATGATCAAGAACAACTGAAAGTTTGTTCTAAGTATTAGGGAGATGACAGGAAAAACTGTCTAATAATGGAATATGGGGGAGTTATTAATGATGTGATGCTTTATTAGGGAAAGAAAGCCTTATTTAGTTACAAATAAAACAAAATCACCATAAAGCAGCACCTTTATTTCATTATATTATTTTAAAACAACAGAAGATTGATTTGATTTTTCTTCTATACAAGGCATTTAATTCCTATGGATTACTTTAACGATGCTTTAATTACTCAATTTCGTTGCTAATATTGACAATAAAATCTTAAATAAAATTAGATTTTAAATATTAATACTGGTTGCCTCTAAATGACATAAAAGTACTCATATAATTAATGGCTTTAAATGAATAACAGATGTTCACTTTGGTGGCTTCTCAAATTTCACATGTAAAAACATAATTTTATAAAGTAGAAAATATTTCTTCTTAAGTGTCAAAACTACATTTTCCTGTTAATAATTTTATTAGATGATAAAAGAATTCAAACAGCAAACATGCTAAGAATTAGGATAGAAACCACCCCAGTAAAAGGTCAAAGAGCTTAGCCAATTGTTGGAGGTTATACTAATTTCATCAGTTTTCTATCACAAGATGGGTAATTTATTTTTTTTGAGACAGAGTCTTGCACTGTCGCGCATGCTAGGGTGCAGTAGTGTCATCATAGCTCACTGCAACCTCAGACTTCTGGGCTCAAGTAATCCTCCTGCCTCAGCCTCCCAAGTAGCTGGGACTATAGGTACATGCCACCAAGCCCTGCTAATTTTCTATTTTTAGTAGAGATGGGGTCTTGCTCTTGATCAGGCTAGTCTCGAACTCCTGGCCTCAAGTGATTCTCACAAAGATGGGTAATTTTAATAAAACGTTTTAGAAAACATGCCTTCTTTACAGTACTTCCAACAAACTCAAGAAATGATCTCTTTCCCCATTGTTAGAGAGATTATAAAACAAACATTCTTCTTCTAAAGGCATTCTTATTTCTCTAAAACCCCAAATGAACTATCTGTATAGTACAGAAACTTATTATAGTAACTTCACATTGTAAGATTTAAATACAGTACTAGTGAAGTACCTGACAAAGAGTACTCAATAAATAGTAAATATTTTTACCAGTAGATACACAACTTTCATGAATATTTTATGTCTTCATAATTTAAAAAAATGCTTTTAAAAATGCTTTTAATAGTAATATTTTCCAAAATCCAGTCTTATTCACATATTTTTGTACTTAAGCCTTCTCCTATCATCAAGAGTTCTGGGTTTAGGAAATTTGACAAGTCAGGTTGAATGAAGATATATTTAGCAAATATCTTCATCCTTTCATGTCACTGTGACAGTGGCTATGTAGAGTTAAATTGATAGAAATGATCCCAGCTCTCTGAGAACTCAAAATTTAGTTGACATGTTCAAATGCAAAATAACTACTTTTATGTATGGTGTCTTAAAATTTTAAATCAGCTGCAGCTGGGTCTTAGGAATGTTTGGCTTACTCTTAAATTTACTATTACAGAATAATTCTAGAGAATTCAGAAAAAGGGCATTTGTTCTAAAATGCAGGTTTGTGAGGGCTCCTCTCCAGATCATCTCACCTAAGCTAGGCTAAGCCTCCACAGCATGAAAACTAATGTTCCAACTTAGAAAAGCAAGTCCGCTGAAGAAACTGCTATAAACATTTGTTTATTGTGCAAACTTTCCTTGCTCTGATATGGATAAGTATCAAAATACCAGTTGTGACAATGGTGTTCAGTTCCATGTCCCGATTAGACCCAGACTATTTTATACTAGAAAAATACCATGAAATCAGTGTCTCATGAAAGAAAAACTTCCCAGGTGAATTATGTTGTACAAAATTATGTATGTAAAAGGCTTAATCTACTCATTAAGAGGATTTATTTTTATAGAACTAAATAAAAACAATGAAAGGTTAAAAAATGTTTTCTAGTAAAACAGGTATTTCATTAGAGAATAATAAATGGTATCAAAAGTCCTGAGGAAAAGCCATATAACTGACCCTACAATTAAAGGATAGCAGTCCCAGGTAAATGCCACAGATGGCACAGGAAGGGGACTGATGCTGAAGGCAAAGACACTTGTTGCATTTCACTGCCAACACTAGGTCCACTTGTTCTTCCCAAGGGCAGATGAATCTTCCATTCAAAGTTCATCATTCTTTACAAACAATGCATTATCACCTACAATTTTACAGTATTAAAAGGGAGAAGAGAGAGCAGTGAGTTGTAGGTTAGGTAAGGCTAAATTAGAAATGCCTTTCCCTCCTTCCCCCAAATTTAACACATTAACCTACTGGATGCTGTTGTTTGCTGAAACCAAACTGCTATTCGTAAAGTGAATATAGTTTTGCTCGCTATTACAGTCGTGATCTATTTTTCTCCCTTCCCATTATATGTGTATGTGTGTGTTTGTTTTAATTTAACTTTACACTATGGAAAATTTCAAACCTATATCACACAGCTTCAACAATATTTTGCTATTCTTGTTTTATCCATTACCTCCAACTTTATTTTTGGTAGAGTATTTTAAATAAAATCTCAGATTATCACTTTGGTATAAAGTCACTAGCAAATAAGGACTAGTTCTTAAAACCACAAGACCTTTATTATACCTATCAATGTTGGTAATTTAAAAATATCTAATATTCAGTCAACATTTAGATTTCTCCAATTGTCTCGAAAGTATCCTGTTACAGTTGGTTTATTCAGATTAGGATCCAAACGAGGTCCACACATTGCTCTTGGTTTATAGATCTCTAAAGTCTCTTTTAATCTAAAAAATTTACCCACCTTTCCCCCTACAAATGCTATTGATTTGGGGAAGAAAATGGATAATTTGTTCTGTAGATTTCTCACATTCTGGATAGAACATTTAACATATTTTTCTAGTTCTCGTATTTCCTGTAAATTGGTAGCTAAATTCTAAAGGCTTATTATTAAATTATTTTGGTACTTTATACCACATCCTTTGGGGAAATATACAGAAAGTCTTCTAAAGGTTGGATTCAGAAAAATGACAGCTGAAAACAAATTTCTGGCTAATGAAAACAAATTTCTACCTAAAGAAAAAGGCTGAGACTCCTTCCTACCTGGTATGTTCTTGTAACCACTTTCATCATGTTTTTTTTACAGTCACAGTAATAGTAGTATAACCTCAAACCCCAAACATTATCACAAATATATGATTTTTCAATGAAAATACAACCTTCTGTCCTTTTTTTCTTTCCTAAAGTTAAATTGACTATATCTAGTGAATAAGGCAGTCCCTGTCACTAAATGTAAAAAGGATAACTAGAGACACTAGTATAGCATGTGATCAAGAGGGAGATCTGTGTCTAGTGGGAATTATCAAGAATTACCTTATACTTATATTTTATTCCTAATATTACCATAACCTTCCTTTTAAAAAAGCTTATAGAAAGTTATCTTTAAAAAAGACTAAAAAAAGGGGCACAGTAGGAACATGCAGCATAAGACCCAGGAAAAAAGTGAACAAAGCTATTAATAAAGTGTGTGGGTGATTTTTATTTATATAGATGAGAATGTTTTATGTATGATTTTCTAAAGGTTATGCAAGAACCATTTGTACTGAATTGTAATAAAACTGTTCCATACTGGGAATTTTCCTGACACACTGCCAGTTCGTCTGAGTGGAGGCTGGAAACAATAGGGTTTCTTATGCCCTTATCCCAAGTTCATATTGAAGACAGCTAATTGATCTCTATTAAAACACACAATGTAAAGAAAAAATTAAACATTTCATTTTAGTCTATGTGTCTGGAAAATATGTAAAGGTAAGGAAATGTGAAACTGTCCTTATTGTATACTAATAAAAATCAGTTTATTAAAAAAAACCTTGCCTTACAGAATCAACATAAAGACATGACATATATTTATGTCTTCATTACTTATATTTTCAACTTACTTATATATACTTTAGTGATGATACATCCAGCAATAAAGTTAATTCATAGCCTTAGAGGACTAAGGAAAGTGATTTGTATTGTGATGAATATGTCTTCAATAAGTTATGGGAACACAAATGCTCTTGAAAAGTTATGCACCCATGAACCTCAAAAACATGTTGAATCAAAGAAGTCAGGCCTGGTACAGTGGCTCATGCCTGTAATCCCAGCACTTTGGGAGGCAGAGGTGGTAGGATTGCTTGAGGCCAGGAGTTCAAGACCAGCCTGGGCAACATAGCGAGATCCCATCTCTCAAAAAAAAAAAATTAGCTGGATGTGGTGGCATACGCCTGTAGTCCCAAACTACACTCTGGAGGCTGAGGCAGGAGGATTGCTCCTTGCTACTGTACTCTAGCCTGAAAAACAGAGGAACACCCTGTCTTGGGGTGGGGCGGGAGGGGGGAAATCAGAGACAAAAGAGTACATACTGTATGATTTCATTTATATGAAGTTCAAGAACAGGCAAAATTAATATATGGGATTAGAAATTAGAAAAGTGGTTGTGGGAGGAAGCAACAGACTGGAAAGAGACTGGAAACAGACTGGGCATTTTCTAGGGTGAAGGCAATGCTTTATATCCTATCAGGGACGTTGGTTATCTGGATGTATACATTTGTCAAACTCTATACCTAAGACCAGTGCGTTTTACTTTAAAAAAAAAAGGTTACACATGATATTTTAAATCAGTCAACAGTAATTATTGAGCAACTGTGGTACTATAGACCAGCGGTTCCCAGCCTTTTTGGCACCAGGAAAAACAATTTTCGTGGAAGAAAATTTTTACATGGACCGGGGGTTGAGGGGGCTACGGGTGGGGGCTGGAGCTCAGGCAGCGATGCATTGCCTGGTTCCTAACACACCACGGCCAGGGGTTGGGGACCGTAGCTATAGACTCTCATTATATCTACACATCATATATCTCTCTAACTATGAGGAGAGCCCTGCATAGGGAATTTGAACTTATACGTCCCTAGTATATAACACAGAAAATGATTTTAAAAATCACTGTGTATTATTGAGAGAATCTGGTTTTTGCCTTCAGGTTTGTAATATTTTTGGGAAAATTAGTTCAGAAGAAAAACAAATTGTAAATTTGTATTATAAGATATATTCAGAAGAGATGTTAAACAGTACTTCTTAGAATAGTTAGCAAAGCCTTTTCTTACAGTCACTCACTGAACCAGTGAGAGGAACACGAAGGTTCATGTTAAGTTCATTAAGTATGATTTGGGTAGAAGAATTAATATTTACTAGGTGGACTAAGTTTTATTCATTCTCCTTTTCCCAGGTAATCAGAAGCTAATTTCCTTTACTCAAAACTGGCAGACCTTGAGCAGATGAAATGATGGTAATAGGAAGAATCATGCAAAAGAGAGTTATGACTGTGATGGGAGAATCATAATACTCCTTTGAGATTATGGGAAGTGTAGCCTCCACTAGTCCCACACATGCCTTTAACACAGGGCTGAGCATTTACTGACAAGACAGGATTGTAATTAATTTGTTCAAGTCAATGGAATTCAAGGAACAGCCACTCTAACAACAAATTTAATCACTAAATTATAATAATGCATATAAATACTTTGAAATAACTTAACCACTGGTAATCACTTAAAATAAAATAGCCAAAATTTAAAAGTACTACTGAAGAGCATCATTTTGATCCTTGAAGCACTCTGACTGAACAAGTTTTACTGAAAAATCTCTTTAATAGGTCAGTATTTCTTTTCAGCTAACTTGCCTCCTCTTGCATAAAATTTTTTTAACATAAAATCATCTACATATTATAAATGAGAGAAATATAATCAACTACAATAGAGCACAATCAACTACATATTACATAGGAGAGCAATGCTGCCCAACTTCACTTTTTTATTTGGAGGTCAATTCTTTTTTATTCGCCTGTAATCCTAGCACTTGGGAGGCCGAGGCGGACAGATTGTTTGAGCTCAGGAGTTCGAGACCAGCCTGAGCAAGAGGGAG
>CM052439.1:47125687-47163242 GCA_028533085.1 Varecia variegata | reverse complement strand
CCGTCTCTACTAAAAATAGAAAGAAATTATCTGGCCAACTAAAAATATATATAGAAAAAATTAGCCGGGCATGGTGGCGCATGCCTGTAGTCCCAGCTACTCGGGAGGCTGAGGCAGTAGGATCGCTTAAGCCCAGGAGTTTGAGGTTGCTGTGAGCTAGGCTGACGCCATGGCACTCACTCTAGCCCGGGCAACAGAGCGAGACTCTGTCTCAAAAAAAAAAAAAAAAAAAAAAAAAAAAAAAAAAATTCTTTTTTATTAGTTTCTATATCTGCCTATTTTAGGAGTTTAGCTTTAATGAGATTCTGGTAATACAAATGCTTTTTCTGCAATAGAATTATGTTGGAGGATTTTTAAAAAGTCTGCCGTCAACTGTAGGGCTATCTTAGTAGCTATGTTGGTAGGATGCAACCTTTTCAAGGAGTTGCGTAAGGGAACTCCATAGCAGATTCAGGAGTTTATCATCTTTCTTTCTATAGAAAATTCCTCCAGCATGCTCCTAGATGTCCTTCTAGCAAAGCTTATGATCAGATAATTATTTTGGTAAATTTCCCAAAGGTGTTCCCAAGCAACAAAAATGTCTTCAACAAGAAAGGCTGATAAAGAGACAGGGGAACAGCATGTGGGAGCGCCTGTTGTAGAATACTTCTATCAGTACCACAGCTTGGTGTAGCATTCTTCAAAAAACAATTAAACCAAGAGTTAGGGAAAATTAGGCAAGAAAAAGAGCACTGATACAAAAACAAATCTTTGCAACAAGTGTAAAATAAGACTTTCTTTAAACTATTCATTTTCATATTGTTTAAACGCACTGAAAGGTATAGTGTAAACAAGATTGGACAGAGGTACTTGAAATATTAATTACCTATGATCATTTTAGCCATTTGTGGCATGTCTGGAACTCAGACTTAGGCAATATGAAAAAAAAAAACCAATTCTGTATATGTCTAGTATATCTAGTGACACTATTTTATTTTTGAATTTACTTTTATTCAAATCATGAAATTTGTCAAATTATATCTAGTCAGTTCCAAATATTTAAAAAATTATAGCTAAGTAAAAAAGTTATGGCAAAGTAACCATAAATATATAACTTAAACCTAAAAACCCAGAACTCAAATAATTAGTAAATTAATTATCATATTAAAAAATATGAAGCAAAGATTAACAAATTTGGAGTCCATGTTTATTCACTTTTTGTTGCTTTTATAACTTCTGGGTTTCAGTTCAATATATTAACAGAAAGAGCTTGAAAATCCCCCTATGCTCACAACAAGAAGAAAGCTGAAAAAACCGAAAGTCAACAGTCTCAGATCCCTCAGAGAACTGAGGTCACAGGGCAAACCACTGCCCTGAAGACTGCAGAGACAAGAGGATACCGAGAATCACAGCTTACCAGAAGGAGAAACCACTGCTGGAAGCCAACAACTGGTAGGAATACTTAAAAGGTAACTTACTAATTGTTGGAACCTGAGCATGGACTAGCTTGAGAGAAAAAAACTCCTGGGCCCAACCTCAGTGGGATACCACAGTTTTGTGAGTTTCACTTCCAGGAGCCCCACCAGGTTCTGGCTGTGAAGACCAAAGAACAGTATCCTTGTGCTTCCCTTCCATCAGTGGGAAGGGAAAAATAACCATTTTGAAATATGACTAGAGCATTTTGTTGTCCTTAACAAATGCTTATTCTCAAGAGTGACTATTTTATCGGAGCCTAACCTACATGGAAAAATAAAGCAGAAAAGGGTGGGGAAAAAAGCTGAGAAGCACTTGTGAAGGTTACAGCCCAGGGACACAGGCTCACTAAAAGACTAAGTCCTAATCATAGGATTATAGAATGCTCCCCTTTCCCCTACATCTTATCACCACATCAAGAGGGCTCCGGTATAATATCAGGGGATTACAAACGAAAGAACTGCAAGGCTCAGACTCTTAGTATTAAAGAAGGAATCTCTCGGGAAACCCAAAGATAACAGAAGAGACAAAAACAAGGATATTAGAGGAAATTTTAGTCTCTGACATCTACAGCTACAGCAAACAGTAAACATAGCCTAACGCCTAGCCAGGTAAACCTAAAACCTCACGCTAAAGGCCTATTTACCTTAGTTCCTCTTATCCCAAATACACCATGTCTGGCTTTCAAAAAAAATTATAAAGCACACTAAAAACACCAAAAACTAGTCTGAAGAGAAAAGCAAGCATCAGAACCAGACTCAGATATGGCAGAACTTCTGGAATTATCAGACTGGGAATTTAAAATTAATATGCTAAGGGCTCAAATCGAAAAAGTAGACAACATGCAAGAATAGATGGCTAATGTAAGCAGAGGGACGGAAACTCTAAGAAAGAATCAAAAGGAAATGCTAGAAATCAAAAACACTAACAGAAATGAAGAATGCCTCTGAAAGGTTCATCAGCAGGAAAGATCAGTGAGCTTTAAGATATGTCAATAGGAACTCCCCAAACTGAAAAGAGAAAAAGAAAAGAAAAAGAATACCCAAGAACTTTGGGATAATCACAAAAGGTATAACACATGCATAATGGAAATACCAGAAGAATAGAGAGAGAAAGGAATGGAAGAAATATTTGAAATAACAATGGCCAAGAATTTTCCAAAACCAATGATAATACACCAAGAGTTATAAACCACAAATCCAGAGCTCGGAGAACACCAAGCAGGATAAATACCAAAAAATCTATATCCTAAGCTCATATTCGAACTGCAGAAAATCAAAGATGAAGGGCCATGCACGGTGCCTCATGCCTGTCATCCTAGTACTTTGGGAGGCCAAGGATTGCCTGAGGCCAGGAGTTCGAGATCAACCTGAGCAAGAGTGAGACCCAGTCTCTACAAAAAAATAGAAAAATCAGCTGGGTGTGGTGGCATCACCTATCGTCCCAGATACTTGGGAGGCTGAGGCAGAAGGATCGCTTAAGCCCAGGAGTTTGAGGTTGCAGTGAGATATGATGATGCCACTGCACTCCAGCCCAGGCTAGAGCAAGACCCTCTCCCAAAAAACCAAACAAACAAACAAAAAAAAACAAAGATGAAGAGATTTAATATCTGGTGAAATTATCCTTCAAAAGTGAAGGCAAGATAAAGACCTTCTCAGACAAATAAAAATTGAGGAATTTATTGCCACTAGACCTGCCTTGTAGGAAATATTAAAAATATTAAAAGAAGTTCTTCAGAGAGAAAGTAAAATGACATATGTCAGAAACTCAGATCTACATAAAGAGAGGAAGAGTATCTGAGAAATAAATGAAGGTAAAATAAAACCTTTTATTTTTCATATTCTTAATTGATCTAAAAGATAACTTTATTTAAAATAATATCAGAGATGGGACAGAGACAAGATCAGAATCATCAACTGTAGTTGAACAGCAATTGTCTGAAGCTGAAAACCTCCCTTTAAAAGCTCTGTATTTCTGCTTATTATTAGGATGATGGCATTTTAGACAAGAGTCTCCATCCTCCTGATTTGCCTGAAAATTAATAAACTCCTCTTTCCTTCTCCATAAAATAAAATAATAATACCAACAATATATCAGATGATTATAGCTTATGGATAAATGAAATATATGACGGCTACATTATAAAGGATGGGAGGGAGGAATTCAGTTACATAACAGAAATTGGGTTACTCTATTATAAGGTACATGCACTAACCATGAAATTGTATAGTGTTGTCTGAAAGTAGCCTTAGATTATTTGTAAATGCATAATGGAAATTCTAGGGCAACCACTAAAAAAAATTTTTTTTTTTTTTTTTTTTTGAGATAGAGTCTCGCTCTGTTGCCAGGGCTAGAGTGAGTGCTGTGGCATCAGCCTAGCTCACAGCAACCTCAAACTCCTGGGCTTAGGCGATCCTACTGCCTCAGCCTCCCGAGTAGCTGGGACTACAGGCATGCACCACCATGCCCGGCTAATTTTTTCCATATATATTTTTAGTTGGCCAGATAATTTCTTTCTATTTTTAGTAGAGACGGGGTCTCGCTCTTGCTCAGGCTGGTCTCGAACTCCTGACCTCGAGCGATCCACCCACCTCGGCCTCCCAGAGTGCTAGGATTACAGGCGTGAGCCACCGCGGCCTAAAAAAATTTTTAAACGAAGTATAATTGACATGCTAAGAGGAAAGAAAATGGAATCAATTAAATGCTCAATTAAAACTAAGAAAGCAGAAAAAGATCGACAAAAGTGAAACAAAAACCAAGGGCAATGAAAACAGTTACAAATATGGTAGATATTAATCCAACTATATCAATCATCACTCTTAATATGAATGGTCTTAAGACACGAATTAAAAGACAGTGACTATTTGAGTATATTAAAAAACAAGACCCAAATATATACTGTCCATAAGAAACCCACTTTAAATATAAAGACACAGGCAGATTAAAAACAAAAGGATGGAAAAAGATATACCATGTTAACACTGATCAAATAAAGCTGGAGTATCTATATGAACGTCAGACAAACAGATTTCAGAGCGAGGAAAATTATCAAGGATAGACAGAGGGATTACATATATGATAAAGGGGTCAATTCTCCAAGAAGACGTAACAATCCCAAATATGTATGTGTTTAACAGAGCATCAAAATATGTGAGGCAAAAACCAATAGAAATGTTTTTAGAAATACATAAATCCACTATTATAGTTGGAGACTTCAACACCTCTCTATCAGTAATTGACAGATGCAGCAAGCAGAAAATCAGCAGGATATAGTTGAACTGAATATGAATAGCACCATCCATCAACTGGATATAGTTGACATTACAGAATATTTACGTCAACTAACAGCAGCAGAATATATATTCTTCTCATGCCTGAATAGAACATTCACCAAACAGATCACATTCTGGGCCATATGACACACCTTAACAAATGTAAAAGGATAGAAATCATACAAAGTATGCTCTCAGACTGTGATGGAATTAAACTAGAAATCAGTAACAGAAAGATAGCTGGAAAATTCCCAAATACCTGGAGATTAAACAACATACTTCTAAACAATACAGGGATCAAAGAAGCCTTGAGAGAAGGTAAAAAATATTTTGAATAAAAGAAAATGAAAATTAAACTGCTGTATAATAAAGAATTTGGCTGGCCTTAGTCCCTAGAGCTCTTGGGTTACTAGGTACATTGGCAGTGAGCAGTATTATTTTGAAAGGAATTTCTTCTGAGCAGTAAGTCTCAACAATGGACTTAGATTATTCAGTAAACCACACTGTCAACAGATGTATCATCCAGTCTTTGTCAATGATGCTAAATCTTCCAGATAACTTGCTGCAGCTTCTACATGAGCCCTTGCTGCCTCACCCTGCACTTTTATGTTATGGAGACAGCTTCTTCCCTTAAACCTCATGAACCAACCTCTGCGGGCTTCCAACTTTTCTTCTGCAGCTTCCTCACTTCTCTCAGCCTTCACAGTATTGAAGAGCATTAAGGGCTTGCTCTGGATTAGCCTTTGGCTTAAGGGAATGTCGTGGCTGGCTTGATCTTCTATCCAGACCACTAAGACTTTCTCCATCTCAGCAATAAGGCTGTTTTACTTTCTTATCATTTGTGTGTACAGTGGGGGAGCACTTTTAATTTTCTTCAAGAACTTTTCCTTTGCATTCACAACTTGGCTGTTTGGTGCAAGAGGCCTAGCTTTCAGCCTGTCTTGGCTTTTGATATGCCTTCCTCACTAAACTTAATCATTTCTAGCTTTTGATTAAAATGAGAGACATATGACTCTTCCTTCCACTCGAACACTTAGAGGCCACTGTAGGATTATTACTTGGCCTAATTCCAATAGGGAACAGGGAGGATTGAGGAGAGGGAGAGAGATAGGGAATGGCCAGTCAGTGGAGCAGCCACAACACATACAACATTTATCAATTAAGTTTGTCATCTTCTATAGGTGTGGTCTGTGGCATCCTAAAACATTTATAGTAGTAACATCAAAGATCATTGATCACAGATCACCATAACAGATATAATAATAATGGAAAAGTATGAAAGATTACAAGAATTACCAAAAATGTGACCCAGAGACACAAAGTGAGCACATGCTATTGGAAAACTGGTGCCAACAGACTTGTTCTACCCAGGGTTACCACAAACCCTCAATTTGTAAACAACGTAATATCTGCAAAGTGCAATAAAGTAAAGCATGATAAAACAAGATATGACTATATTAGGGTTTTAGGGATGCTTCATCCACTTTCAATGCTGGTACAGAGCAGAATTCAATAGTGGGCGCAATGGGTGATGGAGAAGCAGGCTGAAGGAGGGCTGGCACTACGCACTGGAAGTACATCAGCAACTGCAGATCTAGCTCTCCTACACAGTAATGCTTTAGTGTTGAGAGAAATCTGAAATTCAGACATGGAAAGATGTGCAAATCTCTATTTATCTAGGGAAAAGAGGAATTTAATAAGTAGAGTTTTGCTTTATATTTTTTGCAGACAAGCTGATTAATATTAATCTGTTTTATAGGTACCTATGCATAAACTCTTATCCCCTTATGGACAGGAATTTTTAATTATTATAAGACTACTCACTCTGCTGTGTGTTTAAGCATCATAAGAAAATACATTTCATGGAAAAAAAGGGCTTGGGGAATGGTGGTTTTCATTGTATTAAAATGTGAAATTTAAAGGCAAAGAAAATAGTATTGAAACCACTTTCTTTACCAAAGATTGTATGATTCCATCTATATGAAATGTCCAGTACAGGCAAATCCATAGAGATAGAAAGTAGATTAATGGTTGCCTAGGGCTGGGGAGCGTAGGGCTAAGGGGTATGGGGCTTCTTTTTTGGGTAATGAAAATGTTCTAAAATTGACTGTGGTGATGGATGTATAACTCTGTGACTATATTAAAAGCCATTGAATTGTACACTTCAAATGGATAAACTGTATGTATGTAAATTATAGCTCAATAAAGCTGTTAAAAAAACACTTGTTCTATAGAAATATCCCACTGCAATTTAAAAAAACGTGTTTAATTTTAATACACATTAAAAACACAAGAAACTGACAAATCCTAAGAGTTAATGATAAGAATAAGGGCTACAGAGTATAGATAAAAGGCAGGTGGTCTGGCCATTTAATTATATTATAGTATAAAAATATTTTATAAAAATTCAGCCACTACTGAAGCTTGCAAGTTTTATGTATAATTTTGATATATTTGGAGTGGATGAAAACTTATAAAGTTAAGATGATCTTATCAGAAAAAAAGAGATTCTAAACCAGCTTAGCCCAAAGAAGCATTTTGATTGCCTAATTTAACTTTGTAAAGGAGAAGTAAATCTTATAGCTGGTCTCTGTAAACCTCACAGCTGGAACATTCTAACAGCACCTTGCAGTTTCCAGTGATCAAAGTAAGTTACTTTATATACTAAACTAAGAATTTCATAATAGAAATAATGTAACACCAGGGGGTGCGGTTATCATGAAATAATTACAATCCTGGGAGATTACAGGCACAAGGCTGTCCCCCGGGGGTGTGATTATCCCATGATAACCACATCCACTGAAATTGCTTTATTGCAAAAATAATCTCTATTCACTGGTGAGACATTATTCAATAGGTGATTTTTTTATATGAAAAGATTTTTTTTTAACTTGAATCAGCAAGTGGATTAGGAAATCGGTCAGTTTATTTTTCATTGCATTCAAATTCAGAATACAACATCATTATTATTTGCTTTCCTATTTGACAGAGTTTTGATTTTGTTTTTGAGAAACCTTTAAGAGTTTTATTAGTTTTAGTTAAGTACCACGGCTAAATTCAAGTCAAAATTTAAAGGCATTAACTGAGCAATACAATTTTAAATAATTTATTTCTATGTACATTTTTAATTCTTCTAAAACCGTGTTCATTTAAAATTTTATAAATGTAATTTACCTTCACTGATGGAAATACAGATAAGCAAAAAGATGAAACTAAAAATCTCAGGCAATCCTACCACCCAGACACAATCACTATTAATATTTTAGTCTATCTCCTTCCAATCTTTTTTCTAGAAGTATCTCTCTCTTGGTCTATATGTCTACCTAAAGATATAAAGAGAAATATAAATGTAACTACTATGTTTTATAATTTGCTTTTTAAATTTGAGCAAATGTTGTAGACAACATCTATATTATTAAATCTTCGTATCATTTTAAATAGCTGCATAGTACAGTATTTCATTGTAACAATACTCTATACTTATTCACTTAATATCCTTTTATTAGTTAGGTGTTTCTCTCTCTATTATACACAATCCTTTGTGACTAAATCTTTGGACATATATATGATTAATTCCTTAGGGCATATTCATTTCTCTGTGATAAGTAAAACAAAATTAAACACACAAACAGAAAAAGTACTGATTCTCAACCTTGATGGTGCATCAGAAATAGATCAGTAACTTTCATCATCATACACAATATCATAGATAGTGAAAGTCACTAATTTATCATAATTTTATCATAGAGTTCAGTGCCTTCAGATATTCTCAGATAATAAATGATTCAAGAAATTAAAATACCCTGTGTATTTACCTGTATTTGTTTTCATACCAGGTCAGTTTGAAAGGAAAAACTAGACATAGAAATTTTCCTAACACCTTACTCTATAAAGACTGAGGCAAAGAATTTAGTCTGCTAGTTATTTCTCATCACAAACACAGCCTTTACAACACACCAGTAACTCTTTGCTTTCTTTAGCTGTTCCAATTATTCTGAAAATAAATTTAATATGGGAGTATAAAGAAAAACATTAGCCTTCTGAAGAATATCATTGATATTCAATGTTTGAAAAGGCTGAATCTTAAGCTTCTTTTCCAATTTTAATTAATCACATATTTTAATATTAAAAAAGAAAATTACCTGTAATTTCACCAAATTAACATAGTAACTATTTTCATTTTTCCATGTTTCCTTCCAGTCTCAATTTATATGCATGTAGTTTTATATTAGAATCATAGTGTAAATTCAATTGGTATTCTTTAGTCTACTTATCAACTGTTTACTTTGCCACCCCCAGTTCTAGATATTTAGTCTGTTCACAATAGTGAAAAGTCAGAAATGATGTTGAAAATGTCTCCCCACCTTTTTTTTTCTTTTAAAAAAAAAAAAGCTCTTTTGTCTACCAGGGAATGTTTACTTTAAAAAAAAAAAGTTCCTTCAACACATTACCATCTTTCCTTTTCCTACCATCCTCCTTCCAAAAAGAAATAAATAAAACATGTACACATATACACTCTCACACACACAACACACACAATATTCTACAGCATCAATTTTGCTTACAACAGTCTTCTCAAACTTTAAGCTAATGAGCATTACCTGTGGGCTAAGATTCTCAGACTCTTCCTCTCAGAACTCTTATTCAATAGCCCCTCTGGGATAGGGGCTTGGGAACCAGTATTTAAGCAAAATCCTTAAGTGATCCTTTAGGTAAGTTTGGGAAATGCTGTTTGCAGCATCAGTGGCCAAACTCTTTTTGCCCAACTTTTTTGAGAGCCATTCAAATCTGATTCTACTCATTTAAAGTCATCCAAGTTAAATCTGTGCATTTTTTCCTAATCTTTCTTTTTTGGTCAACCTTTCTTTCTACCTGGCTAAATTTTAATTTTTCAAAGGTCATTTTAGTCCCCTCTCCTCTATTAACTACATAATTTAACAATCAGTTATTCTCTATTAAATAGATTCTTATATATACTCTACTTCTGCAGTCCTCAACCCCTGGACTGCAGACCCGTATTGGTCTGTGGCCTGTTAGGAACTGGGCCACATAGGCAGGCAGGCCAGCTAGTGAAGTTTCATCTGTATTTATAGCCGCTCCCCACTGCTCACATCACTGCATAAGCTCCACCTCCTGTCAGGTCAATGGTGGCATGAGAGTCTCATAGAAGCAAGAATCCTACTGTAAACTGTGCATGTGAGGGATCTAGGTTGTGCACTCCTTATCAGAATCTAGAGGTGGCAGTGATGTTAGTGCTGGGGAGTGGCTGCAAATACAGATTATCATTAGCAGAGAGGTTTGACTGCACAATAAATGTAATGCACTTGAATCATCCCGAAACCATCCCCCTCCAATCCCCCCTAACCCCCTACCCCCTGGTCCGTGGAAAAATTGTCTTCCATGAAACCAGCCCCTGGTGTCAAAAAGGTTGGAGATCTACTGCTCTACTTTGTTTTCCTAGCTAGACTGTAACTGGGAGTTACTCTGTTTCTTATATGATACAGTAATTTGATGTTTCTGATTAGATTGTAAACTAGGGGTAGAGCCTATATCTTCTATGAGCTTGGAACATAAAGTTCAAAAATAAAATTTATTGGCTTATGTATAAGATGTCAAATAAGTAGTTGCCAAAGACAATTATTTCAAAAAGTAAACGAACTTTAGTACTAAGAATTAATTTTCAAATAGGGCTGTTAATTCAGTGAGCCATCCTTTTAACATAAAAGGTAGAGCTTCTAAAACCTTACAGATTTAAAAAATAACTACATCCTAGAAGGCCCTTTTAACTTCAATCACTGAATGTCTGATATTTTGCTGTTTATCCTTACATACTTTTAAACGACGCTGTTTAACTTTTTTTTTAAACTTGATATATCCTGGTATATCCTTATATGCCAATATAGATCTATAGCTATATTTGTATTTGTATATCTTATGGCTGTATAGTATTCCATTTGGGGATGTGAGTATTTTTTAAAAAATACTCATAAAGTGCCTACTATGTGTCAGGCACTATTCTAAGCACTATATATATACTAACTCATTCAATTTTCATAAAAACTTTACGAGGTAAGTGCTGTTATATTAATAATACCTACTTTATAAGCATTAGCCAGGAGTGGCAAACCTGTGGCTTTAAGGCTCTAGGTCCTTAAGTGCAGCTTTTTGACTGAATCTCAATTTTACAGAATCCTTTTATTTTTATTAATACATTTTGTTCATCTTTTATATTTTTACTTTATTTTTAAAGTGAATGTATTTAAAACACCAAAGAATAAAATAAGTTTCAACAAAATAATCCTCCCAGATTGACTGGCACAGTTACATTAGTAAGCCATAAGGGCTAAGTTGACGGCTGCTATGCCCATAATTTAGTTCTAACTTTCCCCACCTGACTGGCACCACTACCACATGAGGCTGGTTGGCAAGAGTTTATGGGGGTCGAGTATGCCAGTCTGTTATTGGCTTTTGACAATGGTGCACTGTGTTTCTGTTTGAAGACAAAACAAAATGACTTGAAGTGGCATTTGTCAATAGTTGCACAGCTTGATGGTATTTTTTTATTCTATCTGCTTAATAGCCTATGATGTCAAAGAAGACCAAGAGAATGCTGAAGGAAGAAAGCAGATTTTTTTAATGAGGATTGGGAATTGCAATATTATCTTGTTTTTGCTAACAATAAGATGATCTGCTTGCTTTGTGATACTGCAATATCAACATTAAAGAAATTCCATGCTCATCACCATTATAACACTCATAAGGGCCACAAATATTTTAAATTAGAGGGAGAGGTGCAAAAGGTTGTATTGCAGAAATTAAAAGATGAAAAGCAAAAGCTAAGGCAATTCTTGCAAGCAGCAATAAGACCTGGAAATAATAATGCCACTGAAGCAACTTATAAAGTAACTTATATGCTGGGGGGGCGGGGGGAGGGAAGCCATTCAGTGATGTAGAAATTGAGAAAGGATACACTGTAGAAGTTGTAAGATGCATAGACCCCAGCAACGGTTCAAAGTACAAACAACTACCTCTTTCAAGGAGAACTATAACTGACTGGCAGCATGAATTAGTCTTTAACAGAACAACTTCATGCAATACTTCAAAAGGAAAATATGTATTAATCGTCTTGTATGAATCAACTGATACTACTGACTCGGCACAGGTTTTATACTTCATTTGGGTCATAACAGAAGATTTTCTTTGCTATGGAGAGTTACTTGCTTTGGGCACTTTTGCGAACAGAACATGGGGAATAGATATCTTCAACAACTTTCAAGATAAATATCGTGAAGTACGACTGAATTTGGTAAATTTAGTGAGTGTATGTACAGACAGTGCACCTTTCATGACAGGAAAATATGAAGGGTTTATTGCACAGATAAAAAAAAAGTAGCAACAGATCCAGATGCTCTCATTTCTTTGCATTGTATCTTGCATCAGCAAAATCTTTGCACTAAAGCTACTATTTTAAGTGACACTTTGCAACAAGTTATAAGCATTGTTAACTATATTCGAGCAAATGCAACATGGCATCATCAGTTTGGCAACATGCTAAAGTTGAATGATGAGGTATTCAGTGTGGATTTGTTGTATCTTTCTAAAGCGCATTGGCTATTGCAGGGACAGGTGTTAGCCAGTTTTAACTCTGCAAGAACAGATAGTTACATTTTATGAAGAACAGAATCAGCAATGTGAATTATTGAAAGATGATTTCTATAGGAATGCAGCATTTCTGTGTGATATCATGTCAAAACAAAATGACTTGAATATTTCTCTGCAGGGTAAAACTAAGTCTATATATGATATGTGGCAAAAAATCCAAGCATTTTGAAAAAAAGCTATCTTTTTTCAAAACACTACTTCTTCAAAAGGAAATTTTGGATGAACGTTTTCCCCAGTTAGCAAAGGTCACTGGTGAGCAGGATATATGCAAATCATTTGAAGAATACACAGCTGTTACAGACCTATTAATTGGAGAATACAATGAAAGTTTCATTGAATTTGAGAATCATGACATCACAAATTATTAACAGCATTTCAGCCTCACCTAGTTGATATCACCAATGCATCTAAAGAACTACATATGGAACTGATTGAGCCCTCAGTAGATAACAATTTAAAATTGTGTTTTGATGCTAAGAAAGATCTGATTGAAATATGGAAAAATGCAGTATCCACGCCTTTGGCAACATGCCTGAGAAATGCTTTCTTGATTTTCAACAACTTATTCTTGCAAATCTATGTTCTCCTACCTAACCCAAATCAAGATGCCCTTAAGGTAACAAATGACTGATACCCATCTAGATCAACTGGAACTGCGGACCTCCATGCTGCAACCAAATATTCAAATGCTTTCCAACAAAAAGGAGACACAACAAAGTCATTAAAAGATTAGCTAACTTTAAAATTAACAAATAGTTTTCATTTTTTGAAGTTATTAAGCACATAGTAGTTAGATTTTTACAAAACAATGTACATTTTAAAGTCTATGTAATTGAAATTTCTTGAATGCAGCCTTATTTGATTACAGCTAAATTAATGCGGCCTTCCAACATGAAAAGGTTCCCCACCCCTGGACATTAGCAAACAGGCAGAGAGAGGTTAAGTAGCTTGCCTAAACTTACATAGCTACTGAACAACAGGGCAGGGATTCCACATCAGGCATCTATGTATCTCCATAGCTCCCCAGTCTGTGCTCCTAACACTAAGTACTTAAACCACTAAGTATTAATACATGGCCCCTCACAATTGATGGTTCCCTCTATATGAAAGGTGGTTCCTTTGGCCTGAGATGCTAAATGCTCTTTGCATGGCTGTATACTTCTTCTCATTTAGATTCAGCTTAACATTATACTTCCTCAGAGGAGCCCTTCCTGACCACTTAATCTGAAGTAATTCTTTAGATTCTTATCACAATATCCAATTTAATTTTCATCCCAGAACTTACAAATACTTGTTGTTTCTGATTTATTAGTTTTCTCTATGTCACTCCCAATATAATGAAAGTAAAGACCTTTTCTGTCTTGTGTTCCTAGAGCCTAGAACAATGCCTGGCACAGAATAAGGGCTCCATAAATAAGTTTATTTTACCCATCACTGATGAACATTTAGGGTTGTTTCCAATCTTTAACTACTATTAATCTTTGAAAATTGCTTTATCACTTTATTATAACTTACTGGAAGGTAAATTTCTAGGTAAAAGGATATGCATGTTTTTCAGGCTTTTGATACATATCATCAAATGGCCCTCCAAAAAGGTTGCTCTATTTATCAACAGAGGATTAAAAACCTGATAAACTATGTTTAATGTATCTTACTTTTAAAATTAAGTTAATAGGGCCTTTGGTTGGAAAAATGAAATTTTATCCTATTACACAACATTTCAAATTCAACATAAATGATAAGAGTTCCCCATTAATCACCATATTTTGGAAATGTGCCTTAGTCTAGGGGGAAAAAAAACCCAAATAAAACAAAACAACATCCAGAGAAAATAAAGAAAAATGTTATATTTTACCTTTCCTTGTTTGTCCTTAATATAAATTCTAAAACAAATAAATCACGTCTATGTCTAGTGCCTACCTGAGCCATCAGTGGGAACTGAACTTGCATTGATTCCAGAAAGACCAAACAAAGGACATTCTCGATCTGTGTTGACATGACCCCATTTGTGACATTTAATACACCTCACATTTCGAACCTGAGAAATAGTAAACATTTTGGTTACTTAAATACTAAGAATCTAAACAATGTTCAACTTCCTATTCCTTCATAGAGTTTAAGTTAAATTACATTTTTAAAATACCTTCAGGGAAAGAGACTCCATAATTACACTTGATAATTTAATTCAAACACTAAAATCTTTCACTATAAATTCTGCCTAAAAGCTAAGGTGAATTCCATTTCTTTTTGCCTCTTAGTGGGTGGCAATATATACTTACCAAAAAGAAATGGTAAGAATTATGTCATGGATTAATCTTAAGTTTTCTTATTTTATTTTTTAGGAGATAGTGGTGTGATCATAGCTCACTGCAGCCTCAAATTCCTGGGCTCAAGCTATCCTCCTGCCTCAGCCTCCCAAGTAGCTAGTACTACAGACATGCACCACCACACACCTGGCTAATTCTTAAATTTTTTTGTAGAGATGGGGTCTTGCTATATTGCCCAGGCTGCTCTCAAACTCCTGTCCTCAAGCAATCCACCCATCTCAGCTTCCCGAAGTGCTGGGATTACAGGCATGAGCCACTGCTCTCAGTCAAATTCTCTAATTTTAACAAGTTAACATTTAAAGCTTCAAATTTCTAAACCAGGGGTTGGCAAACTTTTTCTGTAAAGGTACAGATAGTAAATATTTTAGGCTTTTCAGGCCAGATGCTCTGTGTCATAGCTATTCAAATTTGTTGCTATAGTGGGAAAGCACCAAAGATAATATGTAAATGAACAAGCAAGGCAGTGTTCCAATAAAACTTTATTTATAGGAATTGGCCCTTCAATGATAGTTTGTCCTGGTTCTAAAATGGTTTTAAATATTTTCTTGACCTTAAGTCTCCAAATTCTTTGAAAACTGCAGACACCAATATCATTATAACATTTACTACAAAGGCTTGATCTCTTTTTGTCAGTCTACTACATTTTATGTTTTCTCCCCTTTTCCTTAGAAACCACAGTGCCCCTTTTCAGCTTAAACATCTTTTGGACAACAATATAAAGATATAGTTATTAACTAAAAATTATTCTTACAGAGTAAAATATATGTCACTTGCCTGAATACCAAAGGGCTGATCTCTGATGTTCATGTCATCTTTTGCATATCTATCAAACAGAGAAAATGTACAAGCATAATATTAAGAATAACTTAATAAACTGAACAGCAGTTAATCTGAAAAATAGTTTTATAGTTCTAAGAACATTATGAAACATATTACTTCAGTAAGTATACAGAACTATAAAATCTAATATTTCCAAACACTATTCAGTTAAGTGTCTAGTTTGATAATTTGTGATTTAAAAACAACAAAAACTTATATAAAACAAAAGACTATGTTCAAGCTGATTAGCTGCATAAGATAACCAATTAAAATCATTAAATTAGGCCAGGTGTGGTGGCTCATGCCTATAATCCCAGCACTTTGGGAGGCCGAGGTGTGTGGACTTTTTGAGGCCAGGAGTTCAAGACCAATCCAGGCAACATAGCGAGACCTTGTCTCCATACATACATATACACACACACATACACATAAATTTAGCTGAGCATGGTGGCAGGTGCCTGTACTCCTAGCAACATGGAAGGCTGAGGCAGAAGGATCACTTGAGCTCAGGAGTTGGAGGCACAGTGAGCTATGATTACACCACTGCACTCCAGCCTGGGGAACAGAGCAAGACTCTGTCTCAAAAAGAAAAAAAAAAAAAGAGAAATCACTAAATTAAAATCAACTGAATCACTAAAATAAAAATCATACCTTTCCATATTAGTAACTTTCTCTAGTGAATGAAAAGGAAATGTAAGATGGGACATCAGATAAATTTAATGATATATATCTTAAAAGTAAACCAGTCCTTACTTTTCTCGCGGAGCTCCTTTCTGCCATTCAAATTTGTATTCAGTCTCTCCTTCTGTTTCTTCTTTCTAAAAACATTCATTGAAAATTCTTTCAATTTTTCCATAAAATCACAATCAACTGCAAGTAAATTCAAACATAGAATAATAGTCCTTTACCTCTTTGTTTTCTTGATTGCATATCAAAAATATGGGGGGAAAAGAGAACAAGTTAAAAACTTCAATATGAAAGTGTACTGCATACTGTACTATGATATTATGACATTTAATTATAATTTGGAAGAATTTATTGGTTTGACTTTTCTTCTTTAACATGATAAAAATTCAGAACACTGAAGGATACAACACAATAATGAATAAGACATAGTACTTAATAAGCACGTTTCATTAATTCCTAATTTTAAGCTTTTACGCTGTTCACTGACAGTGAATATTATGTTTTATACTTACAAGTTTATTTAGTAGGAAGGACTAAAGATATATATACAAATTATAAAAGAATAAATGCACTTCTGCTGGTGTTGAGATTTTTTTCTTCCCAAAGGACACAACATGAAATATTACCAGATAAGATATTTGTAGTATTTATTTTATTGTATTGGTTACAGTATTTTAAAAATTGTCTTCACACTGAGAAGACTGTTCATCTGGCAAGAAACAAAAGAAAAAGAAAAAAGAAAAAAAGGAAAAATTGTCTTCATAGAATAATAGCAATTTAAAAAGATGAAGAGCAACTTTCAAAAAATATCTGTCATAGCAGTTTTTAATATTTAGTTGTAAACATACCAAAGAGAATGAGACAAATACCTTTTTTAGCTCCGGGTGGAGCCTCATACATGAAATTAAGGCCATTCTTTACACGTTCATCTCCCATAAGCAATCTAAGTGAAACAAGACATAAAGTTAACAGTTTTATGTAGCAGGAAAAAAATTACAGACTATCCCTCCCCAAAAGTCTAAGAGAAATAAGATAAAAGATTTGTGTTAGAGGTTAAGTTCCAAAACTACTCTACTGACTAGGTGAACATTTGAAATATCTGAATGGTGCTGCCTTTTTAGTAACTGGTTTTAAGTTCTGAGACTTTCTTACTACCTGAGAGATCCCAGCCATACCAACAGAAAAGGGGGAAAATGTTGCAGAATTTTCCTAAACTTTGAAATGCTGTGGAAATAGCAACAGCTCTGAAAAATCTATATGCCATCACAAATCGGGAATTAAAAAGTGCCGACACTTTTTCTTAATTGTGAGGAATCAAATAGTTTGGAAAAAATGACTCCTCTAGGATTTCTTTAGGAAGTCAAACCCAATTAAGGCTTGTAAGAGTCAAAAGTCAATCAGAGAATAAAATTCTTTAGTGAGGCCAGTGAAGAGAAAATAGTTTAAAGAAATTCTACAACAGGCCAATTAATATGATGGAATCAGTATCTGTGGCACCTCAAAAATCATATTCTTTATAGTTCTAACACTGAAAGTTTCCTGTATGAGTTCTTTTACAAACAGAGATACACAAGCCTTTTTGGGGAAAAAGCTCTGCAACAAATTAAATGACTGGTTGAGTTAAACTTTTAATTCATAAGGTTCTAATGAAGTACTAATTATAAAGCAGGAGGTTAAACACTAAATAGAATTTCCCTTTATATTTGCAAAAGGCAATCACCAAGGATATTATAAACTACATGATTGTAATTCCTCTCTTCTTATTTCCATTGGATTCCACAAAGAACTATTTAAAAGAGCAGCCAAAAAAAGTAGCAATCTACATCCATACAATGGAATATTACTCAGCAATAAAAAGGCACGAAGTACTGATACATGCTACACCAGAGGTCTCCAACCTTTTTGTCACCAGGAACCAGTTTCACGGAAGACAATTTTTCCACAGACCAGGGGGTAGGGGGTTGGGGGGATCGGAGGGGGATGGTTTTGGGATGATTCAAGTGCATTATATTTATTGTGCAGTCAAATCTCTCTGCTAATGATAATATGTATTTGCAGCCACTCCCCAGCACTAGCGTCACCACCTCAGCTCCACCTCAAATCATTAGGCATTAGATTCTCAGAAGGAGTGCACAACCTAGATCCCTCACATACACAGTTTACAGCAGGGTTCACACTCCTTATGAGAATCTAATGCTGCCACTAATCTGACAGAAGATGGAGCTTATGCAGTGATGCAAGTCATGTGGAGCAGCTGTAAATACAGATGAAGCCTCCCTAGCTCCCCTGCCCACCACTCACCTCCTGCTGTGCAGCCTGGTTCCTAATAGGCCAGTGACCAATACTGGGGATTGGGGACTGCAGTGCTATACAATGGGTGAATGTCAAAACATTATGTTACGTGAAAGAGGCCAGTGACAAAAGACCAAATAATGTATCATCTAATTTATATATGTCCAGAACAGGCAAATTCATAGAGACAGAAAGTAGAATGGTGGTTGCCAAAGGCTGTGGGGAAGGACACTAGGGAGTTATTATTTAATGGTTAGAGTTTCTGTTTGAGATAACGCAAGTTTTGGAAACAGTAGTGATGGTGCAAGACACTGAATTGTACACTTAAAATGGTAAATTTTATGCTATATACTTTTACCAAAAAACCCACAAATCAAGTCATTTATGTTGAAACAAAAATAGTGATAAAACTCAAACCAGATCATTTTCCACTTCATGTAAAATTCAACAAGTATACAAAACAAAAAGTAAAGGTATGATACTGGCATTTTTTTTTTAACTTTAACACCCTGTACAAATTTTTTGATATCTCATTAAATCTTTTTGTCTCTCCAGCCAGAAAAATAAATGCAAATGCAATTGTCATCTTAGGAAAAAAGTATGTAGTGATCAATATTCATAAACATTAAGAAATATCTAGGACAGTAAACATTTACAATGAAAAAATAGATTACTAAAGAACAGAACTGGCTATCAAGGACAACACTTTTGAATGAGGAAGAAAAAAAACACTTTGTAAATGACCAAGTACTCATAAATTTGCATTAAAATGACCAAACCTAGAAGCAGTTAATATCCCAGTAGCAATGAACACACATAGTGCCCAGATCCTGATTTCTAAACATAATTCTCAAGAAAACCACGTATACCCCTTAAATCTATTGAAATAAAATAATAACAATAATAAATATCATACTCCAAGAAAAGGAACCAGGGTTCCTTGGAAAACTGGTTGATTCTAGTGCTGTAACAGGAAAAAATAAAAGACAAGTCTGGACTATCTCATGGGGCCAGAAGCAATTTTATAAAAAACAGGGCAGTTAGATTTATTCCCCCCACACCTCCCCAATCCCTAGCAAAATAATTGAAAAAAACAGGAATGGGGCACGTTAAATGGATTTAGAAGCCAACCTGGCAGAGCTATCAATGGCCCAAATTGGAACAGTTAGAGCAAGAAGATAAATAACAATAGTATTAGATAACAATCCAAAGAATGAAATAAATATCCATGAATCCGACTTGACAGCAATAAATGATTAAGTAACTAAATAAGAGAAATTCTTCCTTACAGAGGAATTCAAATTAATATAGAGGGAATGAGAGACAGAGAAAATCATTAAAACACCACAGTAATAAAAACTGACGCAGGCAGGATCTACTGACGAATGCTAAAATTAGTGGACAAAAGTTCTAGGATAAACAGGGTATTTACACAGAGCTTCAAATATTAATCACAAAAGGAAAAATAGTAACTCACTGTTTTCTAAGATAAAGAATAAACATGAATAGTATGATCTGTTTCAAACCTACTTTTCTACTTCCCCTCTCACTCAACTATTGGCTGTTTCCTGAAAACCTTCTCTATTTTCCCACTGTGCTGATCTTTAGTAAGTTTTTACCGTATGTAAATCAGGGCTTTTCAATAGTAGTGCGATTGACATTTTGAACTAGATAATTTTTTGCCACGTGGAGCTGTCCTGTGCATTTCTGGCTGCTTTATAGCATCCCTAGCCTCCACCCACTAGATATTGGTAGCACCCCAGTGCCCCAGTTGTGACAATCAAAAATGTCTTCAAACACTGCCACATGTCCCCTGGGAGGTAAACATGGCCCTTAGTTGAGAACTACTGATCTAAATCCTTATCATTCTTCATAGTTCAGCTTCAATGTCACCTTTTTCATGAATTCTTCCCTTGTTACCCCAAATGGAATTATTCTGTCCTATGTTAACATGCTGTATTTTTTTTTAAAGTGATGTGTGTGTTTAATACATCAGTTATATTTGACCTTGAACTATATGTACATATCCTTTATTAGAATTTCTTAAAAGTTGAAAGAAACTACATTTCAGACACTTTTACAGGCCTCTACAACATTTATTGTCTTGCATGAAGTAGGTATTCAATAAAAGTTAACCAGATTGAATATAATTAGTGAGAAAGCTACTTAGGTGAACTGAGTTTCATTTCTTTAATTATCCTCTCAATATACATTTTTTAAAGAGCAAGAATAGTTTAGTACTACTTTGCTTAAATTCCATATTTTGATTAAAAAAACAGGACTTTGTGGAAAATTTACTAATCTGTTCTAGAGTTTCAAATGAAAGCAAGTGTTCTTTATCTCAGAGCACAGTCTATGTAATTAAAACACCACTACTAAGCTGCTTAACCAAAATAAACCAGCTTCAGTGTTAGATTTGCAATATAAACATAAAATCACAATAGCTAAAGGGCAGGTACCATGCTGAAAGAAACCAATCAAGAACTCCTGCCATGATACTGCTACTAACAGAATAATGACATGGATGTTAAATAAAGAGACTTTTCTTCTTGAAGGTGTCCTATGTATCTTTTCATTTGAGTGTATGTTAAAGAAATACCTTTGTAAGAGTTCTCAGCAGTTCAAGTATAGACATTTATTGTTCTTCTAAGCTTTGCCTAATTTGAGTCTTGCTCACAGACTGTACATGAATGACATGAATCTATATTTTATGTGAATTATGGGTAAAGGTGGAAAAAGTGGCCATCTACAGGTATAAAAGTAAAGAAGACAGTTCACAAGGAAAGAACAGAATCTTACCATTGGGGCATTCAATCCCCCAAAACTAACTTAATGTATGATTCAGTAAGGAATCATTCTCATAAAATTGGTTATTCTAAAAACACCAGCATAGTAGAATTTCTTACCTATTATCATATGATTCTTGTTCTTTAAGATATTGTTGCATCAATTCTTCTTGTTTCTTCTTATCATATGATATTTTCTGTTCTGCCATCCATACCTAAATTAGTGAAGTTAAAAAATGTAAATTAGATAGTTGGATTTAAATTAAATAGAAGTCTGCTTTTCTTTTATAATAAAATATAAAATGCTATTGTTTACAGTTTACAACATAACCTAATTTGGTCATAATGACATCATCACAAAAATAACCCCTAAAGATCTGACTTGTACCTTGATACAAGTTCTTAAACCTAACCATTCAAAATAGCCAAACTTCCAGGCAAAAATGTCAAACTTGAGAGCCATTCTGAGCATATGTGGTACAATAGCTTCTTATGCTCAGTCTCTGCATTATTTCAGAGAACAGAACAAACATCTCTCTGCAAGGAATATGTCTGGTCTAGATAACTCTTCAGCACATGGTACAATCAGTGGGGTTAAACAATGGCCCTGGATGCCAGTGGGTGTCACTGACACCCTAAGAGAAATGGAAGAGGAATAAGAGAAAAAAGAGAAAGGAAATAAAGAGTAGTTATAGAAAAAAGCGAAAAGACAAGAGAAAAATCAGTTAAGACAGAGGTGTATCAGATGTTCTGGAGTAGCTCAAGGGCACAAACACCACAGGCTAAATGTGTCCCTATGTGAAATTCTCAAAATCGTAAGAGTGGTGAAGGCAGAAAGCCCACATAACCTATGCTATACATTTAATCATGTTACTTCCAGGTTTAAAAGGAATCAATATCTCTCTACCGCCTTTTTTTTTGGAGACAGAGTCTCGCTCTGTTGCCCGGGCTAGAGTGCTGTGCCATCAGCCTAGCTCACAGCAACCTCAAACTCCTGGGCTCAAGCGATCCTCCTGCCTCAGCCTCCCGCGTAGCTGGGACTACAGGCATGCGCCACCATGCCCGGCTAATTTTTTCTATATATTTTTAGTTGTCCAGCTAATTTCTATTTTTTTTTTAGCAGAGACGGGGTCTCGCTCTTGCTCAGGCTGGTCTCGAACTCCTGAGCTCAAATGATCCGCCCACCTCAGTCTCCCAAGTGCTAGGATTACAGGCATGAGCCACCGCGCCTGGCCCCTACCACCTTTAAAATAAAGCACAAGGTGTTTGACAAACATTCAACATAAACAGCAAGTCAAACCTTTCTCTTCAAACATGCTAAGTTTTAAGACTGTAAATTTGGTCAGGCATGGTGGCTCAAGCCCGTAATCCTAGCACTCTGGGAGGTGAGGCAAGAGGATCCCTTGAGCTCAGAAGTTCAAGACCAGCCTGAGCATGAGCAAGACGCTGTCTCTCCTAAAAATAGATAAAATTAGCCAGGCGTGGTGGTGTCCCAGGTACTTGGGAGACAAGACCCTGTCTTTACAAAAGAAATAAAATAGAAAAATTAGCCATGCATGATGGCGAGTGCCCATTGTCCCAGCTATTTGGGTGGCTGAGGCAGGAAGACCACCTGAACCCAGGAGTTTGAGTTTGCAGTGAGCTATAATGATGCCACTGCACTCTAGCCAAGGGGACAGAGACTCTGTCTCCCAAAACAAACAAACAAACAAACAAACAAAAAAACCGATACTTTGCTAAGGAAAAAACAGGACAAGATATTACTGGCAGAGGGAACAACTTAGACAAAGGCATAAAATAGAAAATAAGTAATTTGATATTACTATAGTATAAAACTGAGAATAACAGTAGGGGATAGAGGAGAAATACAATGGAGCCAATTATTAATACTTGGACTTAATCCTGTAATATCTTAATAAGGAGCTGAAAGAGATCAGATTTTTGCTTTAAAAGACTACTCCTATGTAAACTTATATCCATACAAGGAAATATTATTCAGAAATAAAAAGGAATAGAGTACTGATACGTGCTATACCATGGATGAACTTCAAAAACGTTACACTAAGTGAAAGAAGCCAGTCACAAAAGATCACATATTGCACGATCCCACTTATATGAATGTCCAGAATTGGCAAGTCCACAGAAAGTAGATTAGTGATTGCCTAAGGTTGGCAGAGAGGCGAGAGGGTTAAAGAGAAATGGGGAGTGACTGCTAACAGGTATGGGGGTCTCTTTTGGGGGTGATGACAATGTTCTAAAATTGTCTGTGGTAATAACTCCATGAATATACGAAGAAGCCACTGGATTACATACTTTACATGGGTGACTGTATGGTATGTGAATTGATCTCAGTAAAGCTGTTAAATAAAAAAAAGATTATTATGTTAGCTATGTAGAGAATGGATTTGAGGGAAGTTAAGACTGGAGGCAGGAAAACTAGTTAGGAAATGCAATAATCTAGGCGAAAGATGATGAGGGTCTAAACTAAGACACAGGCAACACTGACAAAGAAGAGAGATGGATTCAAGCAAGAAGATATTTGGAAGGTAAGACCAAAAAATTTATTAGCTGACTAGATAAAGGGGTGATGGGGCAGGGATGAATCTTGAGTTTCTGGCTTGGGTGGTAAGATAAAGGATTATGTTACTAGCTATGAGATAGTAAGTATAAAAAGAAGAGCAGATTTGGAGTGAAAGGTAAGTTTATTTCAGATACGTTGAATTTGAGATGCCTGTGGGACATCAAGATGAAAATGAAATGAAATTAGATGAGATTGCTTGGGGAAAGCATAAAGAGTAAGCAAGAAGTAGGTCAAGGATGAAACTCTGGGGAACGAATGCCTGTATTTTAGAAGCAGCCTAAGAATAAGGGTCAGTGAAGCTGATGGTAAAGGACTAGTCTAACAGGAGAGTTGGAAAATCAGAAGAGAGCAGAGTCGCCACAGCTAGAGAAAGAGTTTCACAAGGGAGTAGTGTACAGTGGTGCTGCTGTGAATAGCAGGTCTGTGAACTGTTTGCCAGTCTACAAGGAAATATTATAAGTAAGGAAATTGTACCACGATGTAATTTAACTATTTCCTTCATCAACAAAGTCAAGAAAAAAGACCGTCAGAACTAAACAGTGTACCTGTGTCATAAATGATTAAGGCAGTGCATAACAACACATAACAGAGTGACCAGGAGACATACAACATTCACTCATATTTTTGGTGAACAAATGAGACTTTAAAACCTACTGAACTTTAATAAACCTAAAGTACCTAACTTTACAATTAGAATTTTCAGGGTAGAACACGTTTGTACTCTTTGGTAAAACTCCTTTGTTTCTTCTTTTTCCTTTTTTTTTTTTTTAATTTACTCGGGTATGATTGACATACAAAAAGCTGTACCCATTTAATGTATACAACTTGATGAGTTTGGAGATAAGTATACACCTGTGAAATTATCCCCACAATCTTATGCCATAAACATATCACTTCCAAAAGTCTCCCCCCCTTTTTTTTTTGAGACAGAGTCTCATTCTGTTGCCCAGGCTAGAGTGCTGTGCTCACAGCCTAGCTCACAGCAACCTCAAACTCCTGGGCTCAAGCAATCCTTCTGCCTCAGCCCCCCAAGTGGCTGGGACTACAGGCATGCACCACCATGCCCGGCTAATTTTTTCTATGTATTTTTAGTTGTCCAGCTAATTTCTTTCTATTTTTAGTAGCGACAGGGTCTCGCTCTTGCTCAGGCTGGTCTCGAACTTCTGAGCTCAAACGATCCTCCCGCCTTGGCCTCCCAGAGTGCCCCCGACTCTTTATTTATTATTTTTTCTATTTATTTTAAAATAGTTCCTCTATCCTTGGTTAACAAAAAAGGCTAACGATTACCCTCTCCCCCAATAAAGTGTTAATTACCTAGAAAGGTCTATTAAACAAAACCAATTCATTCTTCTCCTCTAACCTGGGAAAGGTGTGAAAGATCAAAGAGGCCAACAACATTTGGTCGCTTTGCATGACACTTTACATAGATGAAAAGAATGTAGGTTCTAAGCCTGCAACTGAATTTCTCATAGTGGATTTGCAAAAGTTATTCTCTGTACATTTCTTTTTTCTTGCATGAAAGCTGTTTCACTGAATTTTATAAAAGCTAAATGTCAAAAGTTCCAGTAAAAAAATTATGCTTTCTCAGGTATATTTGTCTCTAAATGTAAAAAAACAGAGCAAATGAAACCAACCACCTGAATTCTCTCTCTTCATTCCTGTAAAAACAGGAACAGCTAAACTTTTGAGTACATAGAGGAAGAAAATGTCTGTGTTTGGTATCAAAAGCTACTTGAGCCAACCAAATACAAGCAAACTTTTCCCTCCTGTAACCATAAGCATGCCAACACAGCCTAGTATAGTCATAGTGGAAAAAGCCTTGGGCTAATAAAGTGTCCTACATCCTAGTTCTTGTTCAACCTTTAACTAGCTGTATAACTCTTGGCAAATTTGTTTCCTCATTTATAAAATGAGGAGATAGGGCTAGACGGTTACTAAAGACCTTTCCAGGTATAAAACCCTGATCCTATGATTAAAATGATGCAGAAATAAGTGAGATTCTGATTAGTCAGTTCTGGGAGAACAAACTCACCAACTAAAAACTAAAGAACAATTTATTCTGACAAGAGTTTTCTCGTATGTCATCAATATCCCCTCCTGTTCTTTTCATCCTCATGCAAACCCAAATTCCTAAGACTTTCCCCAAGACTTATCTATGAGATGTGGCCAACTAGCTCTACTGCTTGCAGCAGGTTAAAATAAAGATGCACCCTGATTCCCAAATAAATCAGTAAGCTCACCTGTTTCATAACCAGGGGTGCCATTCCTACGCTACTGGTATGAATTATTTGTTAACAGAATCCTCTGATTAGAGCAGTGCTTCTCAACACAGGCAATTCTGACAATGTCTGAAAACATTTTTTTTGGTCACAACTCAGGGTGCTACTGGCATCTAGTGGGAAGAGGCAAGGGATTTAGCAATACACAGGACAGTCTCCCACAACAATGAATTACCTAGCTCAGAATGTCAGTAGTGCTGAGGTTAAGAAATTGTTGTCTAGAGTATAAATTCTTTTTCTTTTTTTCTTTTATTTTTTTAAAATTTTTTAGAGACAGAGTCTCACTCTGTTGCCCGGGCTAGAGTGCCGTGGCATCAGCCTAGCTCACAGCAACCTCAAACTCTTGGGCTCAAGCAATCCTACTGCCTCAGCCTCCCGAGTAGCTCAGACTGCAGGCATGCGCCACCATGCCCAGCTAATTTTTTCTATATATTTTTAGATGTCCAGCTAATTTCTTTCTATTTTTTTTAGTAGAGACGAGGTCTCGCTCTTGCTCAGGCTGGTCTCCAACTCCTGAGCTCAAACGATCCTCCTGCCTCGGCCTCCCAGAGTGCTAGGATTACAGGGGTGAGCCACCGTGCCTGTCCAGCATAAATTCTTAATAGGGGGAATATCACTAATCCCCAGTGGGTAGACAATTGTTACTTGGGGGAAGCAGGGAAAAAACCTTAACTCTAAGTTAATGAAGTTATGTAAACTTTTACATAAACTGTATGTTTATGTACATACAGTTCATAAATAGACATACATCTGTGGTATCAAAATTTCATGGGGAGGTGAATAGGAAAACAATATCTAAAAAGGTTCCTTAAAAAGGCAATAATGAGAAAAAGTTGAGGAGCACTGGTCCGGAAGTGAGGGGAGTGTAGCAAAATCTCATCATCACTATAACTGGTTTTAAAAACGATTAAAAGCTTAGTTCAGTTTCACAAGTTTGTATGTTAAGGAAAATTAACATCTTAGCACCGCCTCTATGTGGTGGACACAGTGATAGGTGCCTACTTTGTTTCAAATCCTTTGTATCATTTCACTTAATCCTCACAATTTTACAAGTCAATCTCCTTAGTTTATAGATTAAAAGCCTGAAAATCAGAGATATTTTTGTGCAAGGTCTTAAGGCTGAAAGTGACTGTGCTGGATTAACTAGAATCCAGGTCTGACTCCAAAGCCCTGATTCTTTCTCCTTCACCATTTTGCTTTTCATTGCTATGATATTCATCAAGGTACTGCACCTAGAACTCCTGTAATTATTCAAAACGCTATTCAGCGAGGTGATCAAATAGACACTACATTATCGGGTGAATTTCTCTTTTAAGATCTCTCTTAAATAAATAGAAAGTGAGAGCAGAGCTCATAAGTCGTAATCCCTGGGATCTGAAAAGATAGAATCAGCTGAGAGAAGTACTGAGGAATTCTTAGCAACAGTCTTAACATCTTAAGAATTTACACTGTGGCCGACCGAGCTCCCTTGAGCTGCCCGACTCTCATTGATGCAGAATGAACGCTGAGGACCCGCTTCTTTATTTGCTCAGCGGAGAAGAGGGCAAGAACATCAGGCCTTTAGGCCTGGAAAAGAGGGGATTGTCCTGGGGATCTCAGAGACACCACCACTCTCACCTCCCGCAGCCTCTGGGAAGCCAGTCGCCGTGGGCCAGATCCCTCCCCGGGTCTCTTTACTCACTTTTTTGATATTGGATTTGGAGGCGGGATGAAAGTCCTTCTTGCACATGAAGTTGGCGAAGGATTTCCCCATCTTGGAGCTTGAACTGGGGAAAGCAGCGACGAGACCTGGAAGGACCGTAAACAAACTCCGCCGCCTAACCGGAACTGCGCTTCCAGCGGCAGCGAGAACTTCCGAGGTCAAAGGTAACAGCTTCCGGCAACCGGCTCCAGTACTCGCTGCTTCTCGCCCTCCTCCTTTCACTTCAAGTATCTGGGAGGCCAGGTGAGTCGCGCGCACGGGGGAGGGGCGTGCATAGTTGAGGTAGGACAGAGGAAGACCGAACAGATGCGCAGCGCTGCCTAATTTAGGGGCTCCAGGCTCAGCTGCGCCCGCCGCCATTAGAGCGCCACCGGCTGGGGGGCGGGGTGGACGGCGGCGGCTCTTCTGCAAGAGGTGCTTGAAGTTCGAGCCCATTACTTTCTATGAACTCTGACTCGAGTTGCAAAAACTTTTCTGCATCGGTTTTCTTATCTGTGTTATGGAGATAGTTATAGTAATTCTTGCCCTAACTGTAGTACGTTTGTGAGGATCCAACGATGTGATGTTTCTGAACGCGCTCGGTGTACTAAAAGGAATAGAATAGAATGACAGCTGCTACACAAGAGCGGAGGCCCTGTCTATTTTGTTCCCAGCTATTTCCAGCTATATGGTGCCTGGCGCAGAAAGATGTTCGATAAACATCTGTTCAGTGACGAATACGCGTTAGGAATTAGTAAAGGCTCTCAAGGCTTCACCTCCTTAATGAGTTAGATGCTATTTATAACCAGGCGGCAAGTTTCCTTAGCTTTCCCTACTACCCCAATTAGACAGCTCAGGTCACCTAGTGCAGCTTGATGTGGCCCTTGGGACTCCAGAGTTTTGAGTGGATGAGGCTGCTACTGCTGTAGGTGATCCACCAACCAAGTTCTCCAGCGGGGTGATGTTAAGAATAAGACATTTGTGAGACATACACTCTTCTACCAAATAATAACAGCAACAGCTTTCATGTAAGTGTCTACTATGTTCCATGTACTTGCAAAACTCTTCATATGTTGCCTTATTAAGTTCTCATAACAGCCCCATCAAGTAATATATTTTGTTTTACTGATGAAGCAAGAGGCAAAGAGAGGGAGAGATCAAACAGCCTGCTGAAGTTATGTAGTGGTGGAACTAACTTTGAAACACAAATAGAAGGAGGTTCAGGACATAAAGGCTGAAATATACAAAGAAAAGAACATTTGCATCCATTAAAGTAGAAGCAAAAAAAAAAAAAAACCCAAAACAAAACAGAAGCAATCATGACCCTCTGTCTTTCCATCACTGGGGAGAATAAGAAAACCCGTAGGAGTTTCAAGCTGAAGTTGTTCGTTTCTTTAGTCATTTTGTTTTCTTTTCTTTTTTGAGACAGGGTCTCACTCTTGCCAAGGCTAGAGTGCAGTGTAGAGTGCACAGAGTAGCTGGGACTACAGGCATGCACCACCACACCCAAAATAACTTTTCTATTTTTTGTAGAGACAGAGTCTCACTATGTTGCCAAGGCCAGTCTTAAACTCCTGGCCTCAAGCTATCTTCCCAGCTCAGCCTCCCAAAGTGCTAGGATTACAGGTGTGAGCCACCACTTTTTTTTAAATGAAACATTTACTACATTTAAATTTTGTTTTTAAATTACTAATATCTGCCTATGTAAAGCCATGTTAAAGATTTGGGCATTATTAAATAAATGAAAGAAGGAAACTATAAAACATTGTGTCCATTCTGAAAGCAAAATAAAAAGTATAAGACACTTAGGTGTTCTATAAAAACTGAGGATTTGAGATTTTCCAAATTACAATTGAAGAGATAATCTAGATATTAAATTATACAATTTTAGGATTTGTAAATTATATATGTGAACTTCCTCCTGAAAATATCAATAATTTGGAATTATATCAACATCTTTTTGTATTTGTCTGAATACGAAGTGAGTCTGTTTCAAAATTCAATCTTAAGTATTATGATCTGTGTGCATTCTTCCCCAGCTCAAAGGAGACCCTTTCTTCTTTGCTTTGAGGAAATACTACTGGGTACATAAGATAAGGTCCAGCAATGAGAATACAAAGATTAATAAGGCATACCCCCAGCCGTCAAGGATCTCACTGTCCAGTAAGGGAACTCATATACGTACACAAATATAGTAGAATATACCCTTTTACAACAGTAGAGCTATGTACAGGGATCCCCAAATATGGAAATAGTGAAAGGAAAATCAGGGAAGGCTTCAGGAGAGAAAGGTCTTAGAGAATAATTTGAACTATAAACTAGAAAAAGGTAATTCTCATCGCCATTTTCTTATTGACTCTTGTAGTACAAGATTGAGTCCTAAGTCATATGCTTATTGATTTTTATACTATAGTATATTAAATTTAAAACTTTAATGAACATCCTTAATTAGATATGGAAATAATATTCCTTGGTCATTGAGTAAAACTTGGTTTTTAATATACTAAAAAATGCTTTCTCTTGTTATTTTAAAACTTCTGTACAATTTTTAGTTTTTAAAAAAATGGAACCTTTTTCCTGTGACACTTTCGTGGCATTACCTCCAACAACAGTTGATAACAGGATTATTTTTGGAAAAAATTCAGATAGACTCTGCGATGAAGTACAAGAGGTAGTTTATTTTCCTGCTGCAGTTCATGATAACTTGGAAGAACATCTTAAGGTAGGTGAAATACATGTTTTGTTAGCAATATGTTTTTTAAAAAATATAATAAACAGTTATTTCTATCATTAGCAATTTGGCAGAGACTATAGAAGTTACAATTCAAGAATTTAAATTTGAAAAGTAATTTGAGTCAGAAATAAACTTTTGGTCTTTTATTTAATTGATTTGGAGGAAGTTGAAAGAATAATAATAAAAAGTGTTCAGTTATGAATCAAATATTTGAATACTTTCCATATGCAAGCATGATAGGGCAAGGGATTTACAGTCAGCTGTCAAGACTTGGACTTGGTCTTCCAGGAGCTTAGAGTCTAGTATAGGAATAGGATATGTGTGCAACTATCCCCATTATAAAGGAGGATGGTTAAATGCTAAATTTAAGTAAGAGCAGCATGCTGTAGCAACAGAAAAGGAACATTTAATTCAAACTGGGGATCAAAGAAGGCTTCATAGGAATTGGGGTTAGCTAGAGTTTGATGGACAAAAAGGATTCTGATTCTGAATTGGTATAGGTTCTGGTGTAGAATAGAAAAGTCATTCCAAACTCTGGGAGTAAGAGTTTTATGACACATTGCAAAAGGTTTATTAGGCCCTGTGATAACTATCAACATTCATTTTATTCAGTCACTTGGTAGTATACACATTAATTAAAGGATCCTTTAAAAATTAATTTTAAAAACATATTTAACATGGAACTTAAAGTAAGAGTTTCACATTATGCTTTTGTTGCTAATTTATACTCTTTGGATTTATTTTATTGATATTCTAATATTAAAATATATTAAATATTAGATTTTTTTCTGTATACTCTGTCTTTTTTTTTTCCTGAGACTATTCATCAGGGTTACCATTTTCACTTTATCTCTTCATATTTAAATCTAGCCTATCCTGTAAACCAGTGATTCTCATTCTTTTAATTGCTATGGATATACCTGATGGATGACTTTGACATGTGACATGGGATTCTATGGCAATACTCTTGAATTTAAGGGCTACCATATGGGTACTTGCATCACTAATCAAGAAACACTGGACATTGAGGTTGAGATCTGCTTCCTTAAGTTTCAACTCACATACATCTTCCTCTACAAAAAGTGTTTTAGGCTATCACAACTGTAATAGAAACCATCTCTCTCCTGAGCGTCTTTAGCACCCCATCTTTATTTCACTTCATGGCCCTTATACTTTATATTTTGTTGTATCTTAGTTAATGTGCACAAGTCTTAGTTTCTTGAAAGCAAGATTTGTATCTGATTCATCCTTAATATATCTCTTGGCAGAGTGCTTTATAATAGGAGATGCTCAGCAAAGGGCCAATTCTGAATATGTTTTAAGGGTAATGCCTTTATTAGTGAAAATTTCTATTAAGTTATATTTCACTTCTTTCATAATGGTCATGTCTTCTGGTTGATTTTTTTAAATTCTGGATTTTGATAACTTTTTTGGTTTTGTGATTCTTGCCGTGACTTTTTTTTTTTTTTTTACAGTGTACTTATATAGAAATTGATCAAGTTCCTGAAACATATGCTGTTGTCCTTAGTCGCCCAGCATGGTTGTGGGGGGCAGAAATGGGAGCCAATGAGCATGGAGTTTGCATTGGGAATGAAGCTGTATGGGGAAGAGAAGAAGTTTGTAATGAAGAAGCACTACTGGGCATGGACCTCGTCAGGTTATTTTTCTGTTATATTTTGTACTATAGAACTTGTCTAAATTTTAAATTTTGATGTAACTCTTACCTGTTTTATTTTCCTATTTCTTTTTCTTCTTTTTTTTTTTTAACTTTGATACTTTATAGTTTGTGACAAAAATGCTTTGGAATACCAGCATTCAATTCATGACTCTCGGATACTATTAATTGGGAGAAGGGATGGAGTTGGAAATTATGATTCATTGGAAGTACCTAATGTACTTGTGTATCACACCTTAACTAATTCTCATAATAACTTCATGCGTTATTACGCTCATTTTACAAATGAGATACCTGAGGTTCAGAGATAAAGTAACTTGCCAATAAATTACCAAGTTGGAATTTGAACATTTGACTCTAGAAACTTTGTTTTCATAATTCTAAACTGACTTCAGAAGGAAAAGTTTAAAAGTTAGATTTCATTTTATCTGTTAACTTGAAAGTATTTTTACTTTGAATATAAACACAAAATCTCATGAGCATTAAATTATTTAAGAAAAATAATGGAAATTTATTTTAATCTGAGAACTTTAATATTTTTATTTTAGACTTGGCCTTGAAAGAGCTGATACAGCTGAAAAAGCCCTCAATGTCATTGTTGATTTATTAGAAAAATATGGCCAGGGTGGAAATTGTACAGAGGGTAGGATGCTTTTTAGCTATCACAACAGTTTCTTGATAGCTGATAGGAATGAAGCCTGGATTCTGGAAACTGCAGGGAAGTACTGGGCAGCAGAAAAAGTACAAGGTATGGACAACTTTTTGTGATTTGTTTTACAATTAATAAAATATGCCCTTAACTACAGATATTGCATTTAATTGTCTGTCAAGATTTATAATCCAATGTAATAACTGCAGGAGAAATTACAAAATTGAAAGAGCAGTGAAAGAGCACTATAAAGAGCTTTCTTGAAAAAGATAAAAAGAGAACATTAGATTTGGCAATATGAATTTCATAGTATATACTTTCTTTGCAGCAGTTCTTTGCTGTTTTATAGTACTTTTTCTCTTTTTAATAATGCCTTACCATTTCTTCCTCTTTTAACTTTGAGCTTCACTCTAAAATTTTATCACGTGTAAAAGTGGAGGTGAAGAAATGGGGGTAGGCTTAAGGGATGGGTATTTGTGGGCTGGTAGTTAGAAAGGATATGTTGACATAATAGTAAAACATAAAAATTTGATATCATTGAATAAAATAACACAATTTCTTTTAGAATGCTTTGGTTTTTCTTTCCCATGGTTTCTTTGTGATCATATAGTCCTCTGATTTTTCAAGTGAGGAAAGCCAAAGATGTAAAGTGACTTAAAGTAGTGAGTGAAAGACTTGAAATTTAAATCTTTCCATTCTGATTCGCAGCTCAGTGTTCTTTCACTAGAGCACAACCTTGTGTTCAAGCATAATCATGTACTTCTTACCTCCCAGTTGTTTTAATGGACATATTATGTTTTTTTTGCATGTATGCTTATAAATGTATAAAATTGAACTTAGACTATTTTTCTTATTAGGATAATTGGCCTGATTGTACCATTGAGCCCTTTTTATTTTTTTAAATGTGCTACATGCAAGAGAGAAATGAATAAAATACATTCTGTTGAAAAAGCGCCATGTGGATATTCAAAATGAACACTTTCATTCATTATTGGGTCTGATTGTCTAGTTGTAGATTAACTTTGCCAACTGGTTTCTCTTTCTGTAATTAAATGAGCCCAAGAACTAAATTGTTAAACTATGGGGAATTATCTATTAGATAGAAAATTCTTCTGTCTTTGATTGTATCATGACTCGAGTCTGGTTTTTGTAGTGAGAATATCCCAAGTATGACTTCATTAGAGTAATTTAATTGATTTGTACTTGGCAGACTGTCATTTTAATTTATTTTAAAAGATTATCAATTTTTATTTATCATGATATGTTTAATTTATTATAATTTCTTTAGGACAGGCTTTTATTGCTTTTCTATTTTGTACTTTAGTTGAAATTTTTGTTTATAACTTAGTGCCATAATATTTTTGGAAGGCTTATATTTCTGTTCTAGATGTATTTATGATTTCTTTAAAAAAAAGTGATTCATAGGAAAGACTAATATCTAGGATATATAAAGAACACTCAAAACTCAAAAGTAAAATAAAATCTAATTAGAAAATAGGCAAAAGGTATGAAGAGACATTTGACCCAAAGGAATATACAAATGTCAAATAAGCACATAAAATGATGTTCGGTATCATTAGCCATTAGGAAAATGAAAACTAAAACCCCAATTAGATCTCACTATACCTCTGGTCAGAATAATTAAAATAGTGAAAATAAAAATTATATTTTTCAAGTAAGTATAAACTGTGAATATAATGACATCACCAAATGCTGGCAAGAATGTGGAGACTGGCTCATCTATACGTTGTCCATAAGAATGTACAGCCAGTCACTCTGGAAAATAGTTTGGCAGTCTTTTAAAAAACTGTAATTACCATATGACCTAGCAATAGGACTCCTGTGAGAAATAAAAAATTTACATATATTTATACAAGAACCTGTATACAAATATTTATAGCAGCTTTTTCCATGGTGGCCAAAAACAGAAAACAATTCAGATGTCCTTTAACTTGTGAATGATTAAGCAAACTATAATACATTCATACCATGGAATACTACTCAGCAATAAAAAGGAATGAACTGTTGATATAATATATACAGTAACCTACATGAATCTTCAGAGAGTTGTGCTGAGCAAAAATAGTCAAAAGTTTGGCCGGGCGTGGTGGCTCACGCCTGTAATCCTAGCACTTGGGAGGCCGAGGCGGGCGGATCGTTTGAGCTCAAGAGTTCGAGACCAGCCTGAGCAAGAGCGAGACCCCGTCTCTACTAAAAATAGAAAGAAATTATCTGGCCAACTAAAAATATATAGAAAAAAATTAGCTGGGCATGGTGGCGCATGCCTGTAGTCCCAGCTACTCGGGAGACTGAGGCAGTAGGATTGCTTGAGCCCAGGAGTTTGAGGTTGCTGTGAGCTAGGAGGACGCCACGGCACTCTCTCTAGCCTGGGCAACAGAGTGAGACTCTGTCTCAAAAAAAAAAAAAAAAAAAAGTTTATATACTGTATTATTCCATTTATATAACATTCTTGAAATGATACAATAGAAATGGAAAACAGACCAGTGGTTGCCTGGGGTTAATGAAGGATTGGGGTAGGGAAATAAGTGGCTGTGGCTATAAAAGGGCAACATGAGGGATCCTTGTAGCAATGGATGTATTCTTTACCTTGACTGTATCAATATTAGTATTCTGGTTGTGACATTATACTATAGTTTTGTAAGATATTACAATTGGGGGAACCGAGATAAAGGGTACAATGTGTTATTTCTTATAATTGCATATGAATCTACAATTATCTCAAAATAAAAATTAATTCACTTTTTATTCTGAATATGTAATAGATACACATAGAAGTCTATATTTACATTTAAATAGTGATTAAGAATCACAATTACAGATAGATACTTTATGTTAAATATGACTTTTCCTCTTCCTTCTCTTTTTCTTTGAAAATAGAGGGAGTTCGTAATATTTCTAATCAACTTTCTATAACAACCAAGATTGATTGGGAACACCCAGACATGAGAAACTATGCTAAGCAGAAAGGTTGGTGGGATGGTAAAAAGGAGTTTGATTTTGCTGCAACATACTCCTATCTTGACACAGCCAAGATGATGACTTCATCAGGCAGATACTGTGAGGGCTACAAACTTCTAAATAAACACAAAGGTAATTTTTATCATTTAAATAATATCAGAATGACAAATTACATTTTGTGTAGATATAATGTGGGAATGATAAAATCTGTTTTGAAGAATTATACTTAGTAAAAATATAGCTTTATTAAAACTGAAAATATGATATTTATTATAAGCTATTTTTAGATAAGTGACATACAGTTGTGAGGAGGTAATGATTCTTTTAAAGGGCAAGTTCAGATTCTCAATCCTTAGAGCCTATTTTTTTAATCTCCTGTTAATATTCTTAAAATAAATTTGGGATTACTTTTCTTCTCAGAATTAATTAGAACATGGAGACGGGCTTCTTTGAGTCTTGCTGCTGCTTCTTTTATTATCTCTTAATAATACTCTTACTGGTTATTTTCTTATTACAAAAGTTATCTCTAGAACTTCTGGCCAAGAAGACAAACTGAACAGATACAAGAATTCCCCTTTTCTAATCCAGAACTTCAGAAATTTTGGATAAAATATCTAAACATTAAAGACATATATAGCTAAGTTCAAGAAGAGGAATTCACCAGTTACCAAAAATGAAGAGAGGACCCATAATGTTAGCAAAACTTGAGGTGTCTTCTCCCCACACATTCCTCCTCATCTCTATGTCAAGGGGGGATTATGGACCAGATGAAAGCCTTAGAGGCTAGAGTGTAAGCCTCCGTGAGAATATAGGTGTCTAGGTGAAAGTTCCATTTGGGGAGTAGGAACTGGACTCCTTACTAAGGCTATGAGTCTGAAAATGCTACTCTACTACCTGCCCAGTGTTTTAGTTTTAGTCTGGAATTGAGCTGCCTGCTGCCCTAGCCTATGGATCAGTAGTCTCTTGTCAGAGATTGAATTCTGAGCCACATGTATTTTGCAGGCTCAGCTGAAGCTACCTGTGCATGCCAAGAAACAAACACTGGTTTAGCATCAGTAACCACACAAGATTCTAGCATACCTGTATTTCTGTACTCACTATGTGAATATTTGATGTGACAAATAATTATATTTTACTCAAATTTCCCATCCGAATTAGAAATCTGCTTAATGAATCAACATATAACTGCCATCAAAAACATTTAAGTCAAATGGGGGTTCAGATGAAAGGGTGTAGTTTCTACGTATACCACAATAGTTTCTAGTTATGTCCTCAAGTTCACTGATATTTTCTTCTACATTATTTAATCTATTGTTAATATCATCTGGTAATATTTTCATTTCATATATGTATATATTTTTAAATATTTATCAAGCACTTACCAAGTCCAAGGAACTTAGTTGAGTTTCTCTCTTAAAGTATTTATAAAGCATTTTAGAGGAACAAGAAGGAATGTAAACAACTATGTGCACTAGAACTTTTATAATAAACACAAGAATTAGATCCAACATGGGGTCAAGGGTGACTTTCTTTTTTTTTTTAATTCCAGCTTATTATGGGGGTACAAAAGTTCAGGTTATATATATTGCCCATACCGCCCCATCCCCCCCGAGTCTGAGCTTCAAGCATGTCCATTCCCCAGACAGTGCACATCGCACTCATCATGTAGGTATACACCCA
>CM052439.1:47102552-47125187 GCA_028533085.1 Varecia variegata | reverse complement strand
CACCCGAATGTTTATAGCAGCACAATTCACAATTGCAAAAATGTGGAAACAACCCAAATACCCATCAATTCATGAATGGATTAGTAAAATGTGGTATATGTATACCATGGAGTATTACTCAGCTATGAGAAATAACGGTGATATGGCATCTCTTTGGTTCTCCTGGAGAGAGCTGGAACCCATTTCATATATTTTTTATCTCTGCCAATTCCATTTAGTTCTTTCTGTATAACTTCCATTTCTCCATTTCATTACCTTCAAGTTTTGTTTAAATCCTTGAGCATATTCAGCATATTTATAATAATTGTTTTAGCATTCTTGCCTATTAACTTCATCATCTCTTTTATGTCTAGGTCTTTTTTTGTTGACTTAATTTTCTTCTGGTTTAGGTTTGCATTTTCCTGCTTATTCACATGTCTAGTAATCTTTGGATGGTGGGCATTGTGATTTTATTTGTTGGATGCTGAACTTTGTTTTATACCTTTAAACAGTATTGGACTTTGTTTTAGCAGTTAAGTTATGTAACGGTTTTATCCCTTTTAAGCCTGTTTTTAAGCTTTTCTATGGTATCTCTAGAGTAACTTTAATCTGAGGCTAGTTTGCTAAGGCATGTAATCCCTTTGAGATCTCCACTAAATGCCCTGTGTATTAAGCGAGGTTTTCCTACTCCAGCTGTTGGGAACTTGAAAAATTCCCAGTCTAGTGTTAGCTTTATGAACTTTTTAAAACTTACAATTCCTAATTTCTCAAACAAAAAAAATTATTCTTTGTTTGGCCATATGGAGTTTCACCCTATGTGTGTATGTCAATTGGTATTCCATCAAAAGCTCTAGGGAACCACTATACAGATTTTGAGAACATTTTCTTTGAGTAGCTTCCTTCTCTCTGGTGTTCTGCTCTGCATTTTCTAGCCACCCTGGCCTCCCTGAACTTTGATCTCTACTTTCTCAATTTAGAGTATCTTTGAACTATGCCTGGGTTCCACCTCTCTCCACTATGGTCTAGAAATTGCTTCCAACAAGAAAGTCAATGTGATTGTAATACTTACCTTGTTTGTTTCCTTTCTCTCAGGGATCATAATCCTATACACCTGTAGTCCAATGTCCAAAAATAGTTGTATTTATTTTGTCCAGTTTTCTGTTTATTTACAGTAGGAGGGTAATTATGGGCCTTGTTTCTCCTTCATGGTTGGAAGCAGAAGTCCTATTTACATTATGGCAAATGTTTTTTGAAATATGGAAAAGAAATGCAATTCTTCTTGAATAAGATACATTATTATTATGAGCTGCACATAGCACAACCACTGTAAGTTCATTGAGTGTTAAAATAAATATATAATTGGTATTTTATATGCTTTCTATTATGCAGAAATTCTTGGTAGATTGTTATATAGGTTTTTAAAATGTTTTAGTAATATTTGGGGATATTGGTATTTTAAGTATGGGCTAGGAATATATTATCATTTCCCCACATAAAATGATGAACTGTAGGCTCCTGCTATCCAATATTTTCCTAAACTGTTCAGATTCAGGTGAAGAATATTATGTATGACTCTCTCCTTTATAGGATTCTCCCCTCACTTCCTACTGCCAGAAGGAACAAGGTTTTCTACTGCTGCTTGCACAGAATTGCACAGCATTGATTGTGGCCTTCTCTCAGGCTAAAGGGAAACATACTGTTATCTCCCTTCCAGAATTTTCCTGTGTTTGTTAACTGTAAAGAGCCTTCAGTCAGTTGTTTTTCTGTATTTTGTCCCAAGTTGATAGTTAATCTGAGGGAGGGTTGGCTTGATAGGAGCTTACTTAGCCAAGCTGGAAGTAGAACTCCTTCCTCTGTCATTTAATGTTTATGACATTATTTTACTTATAAAAATATATATATTCACATGATTCAATATTCAAAGCTACACAAGAATATATAATGAAGTCACTCTCTCCTATTCTGTCCCTAGATACTCAGTTCTTTTTCCCATAGGTAATTCCTTTTATATTCTTCCAGAGATATATGCTTAATGAAACAAATATGTATTTGTATTTTTTTACAGAAATGATAGCATGCTATTTATACTTTTCTGCACATAACTTTTCTTTAGTTAGCAATATATAATGTAGATTATTGTATTTTATTATAATACATAATTCTCATTTTTAACAGATGCATAATATTCTATTATTTTATCTCCTTTATTTCTATATGGTAATATTTTAATCATTGTATAATAAAGATTGATTATATGAATCATACTTTAGCTGTCAAATCCCTGTTATTAATATTTAAGTTATTTTTAATTTGTCCATGCCAATAGCTTATTTATATTTACATTCATGATTATTTTCTAAGAATGAGTTTTTAGAAGTAGAATGTGGGGTCAAAGCATATGCATATTTTAAGGCTTTTGAAATACATTGCCAATGGACCACCAGAAAAATCACATCAATTTAAATTTCCATCAGCAATATTTGAGTGCTCATTTTCTAATATACTTACCAATATAGGATATTGTTTTTTCAACCTTTATAAATTTGGTAGACAAAAATGGCATGTTATTATTTTAATATATATTTCTTTTATTAGTGAGATTAGACATATTCCCACATTTATTGAAAATTTGTAATTTTTTAATAAGTTGCCTATTAGTATATATTTTTTCCATTTTTATGTTGGGTTACTAGTAACCCTTAAAAATAATTTCTAATGTACTTTCTCCCTTTGCTTCCAAATAATTCCAGCAAAGTAACTTTTATTTAGATTACTAAGTGGCAGATAAGTGCTACAAGGGTCATTTCATTAATAAAAATATGTGACCGGCTGGGCGCGGTGGCTCACGCCTGTAATCCCGGAACTCTGGGAGGCCGAGGTGGGTGGATAACTCAAGGTCAGGAGTTCGAGACCAGCCTGAGCAACAGCGAGACCCCGTCTCTACTAAAAATAGAAAAAAATTATCTGGCCAACTAAAAATATATAGAAAAAATTAGCTGGGCATGGTGGCACATGCCTGTAGTCCCAGCTACTTGGGAGGCTGAGGCAGGAGGATTGCTTAAGCCCAGGAGTTTGAGGTTTCTGTGAGCTAGGCTGACGCCACGGCACTCACTCTAGCCCGGACAACAAAGCAAGAATCTGTCTCAAAAAAAAAAAAAAAAAAATATGTGACCATTATACCCTCCTTCACCGGAAGGATAAAATGGTTCTAGAGATCAATCAGAAAGCAAATATTCAGGGACAGATTAGTCAATGATTGATATTTGCTTCTCAGTTACTCATTACACAAATTAATGCTATCTTAGTTATTTGGTATGATTGAAAAAAGTTTGCCATAATATTTTTATATTGCCTTAACATTATTGTTTCAAAGTAGTTGATATGTTACTTATATTTTAATTTCCAGAAGACTACCTTAGTATTTGAAAAGTTTTCTATAACGTTTCTTAATGTTAGTTTGTCATTTTATAAATAGGTTATTTAAACAATCTTTTTTTTCTCTATATGTATAGGTTTGTAGAAAATGCTAAAGCATGTTATACTAAGGACTTTAACTTTAGATTTATTATAAAAGTAGATCAGGAGTGTTGGTGGCAGCAACACCTACTCCCATTTATTAAATGCTTATCAAGGGCCGGACACTGTGCTAAGTGATTTACTTACTTTATCTTCTTTAAGCAATCATGTGAAGTAGATATCATCTTCGTTTTACAAATGAGGAAACTGTATGTGCTTGTGCTCTTCATTTATCTTTTCTATGAAACTGAAAAAACATGGACTTTCTTACTAGTCTTTATCTTTTTGTCAGCACCTAGTTCAGAGTCTTGCGCTAGTATATCGTGTGTGCTTAATAAGTATTGAATAAATTAACAAAGGATTGTTAGTTGATTTGAATTACATTGTAATTTGCAGGTAGTTTAACAAAGATCACTTTTGTATACTTTTTTCTGACAATAAACTTAAAGGCTCAGGAAATGAAATGAGCAGATATTCTTAAAATATGAAGAAGAATAATGCATAATTAACATGGAGAGGGGAAATGTCAAGAATCCTAAGGTTTAGGGTAATTGGACAAAAGGAAGAAAAATAGATAGAAATAATTATAAATTAATTAGCTCACACATTATAATAATTCAGTTATATTTAAGAATATTGAATCATAGATTTGAAGTGTGTATACCTGTATTACTATACTATTATTATAAAACTATTACTATTAATCTATTACATCTGACATAAAACTTATTTTTCCCCAAGTATGAAATACAGTTCATCCAGTTTTCTGTGTTTTGTGAAAAGAATAAATGTCTTCCTAATACTTTCAGAGAAAATTTTCTACTAGTACATTATGGTTAATTTTTACTATGATTTTTTTAGATAGAAGAAAGAGCCTACCTCTCTTCTTGCCAACTATTCCTACCTGATAGCTATTAACTGTGCTTCATGTGCATCCAAATTGTATCTATATTCACTTATTTATTTTAAATAACTAGTTTAAATTGCAATGAAATTACACCCTGTGTTTTGCATTTATTTTACTGAACCCTGCCACTGCAGTCTCAGTACTTATCCAATGCTTGCTAGTGGATTACTTAAAGCTATCCTACTGAAGTGATCATGTAAATCCTCCTTTCATGAGAATTGAAGGTTTTGAATACAGAAAATATCCTCATAATACCTGTATTATCACAATGTTATGGTTCTGACACGGTTTTTATTAAAGCTTGCCATTTATAGGAATTTGGATTTGAATCATTTTTAAAGCTCACTAGGTGTTAAAGCTCTGTGCCTGATAGATAGGTCTGGATTGTAGGATTTTGCTTTACTGTTTAGTTTTAATATTAAGAGCTGTTTTTAGGTGCACTCTTTTCTTTCCTTCCTGTGTTTTTCAAAATTAACAGAAAGATATTGCTCCTGTAACAAATTATCTATAAATTCAATAAATTATTTTTCTTGAATTTGAAGGTATGGCTATATTATAGAGGAACTGGATAAGAAAATGTAGACTTGTATAAATCTATTGTCATTAACATAGAATACTTGGTGGCTTGCATGATTAAGTAAGGGCAGAACATTAGATTATTTTATATGGAAGTCAGTTTTCTTTTAATTTGAAATGTCACAGAATCATAATTTGGGTATAGACTTTCTGTGAACTTTTTCTTTTAATCCCCATATTATCATGGGAATGGGGAGAGATTCTTGCTTTTCATATTCTCTTTGTTTTTGTGAGTTGCTTCATTTTTCATCCCTTTACTGTCGTTAAAGTAGGGTTTTGGAAGAGAGGAAAAAAATGCCTATGGTCAATCAACCATTTTAAATGAAAGTTATTTGTTTCTTTGGAACTAATTTTCATGTAACAATTAAATATTTCCATGTGAAGTATCTGAAAATATCTGTTGATAGAAACTATATGTTTTCTTTTTTATATCAATATCCTATGAAACTATATGTTTTGTGTTTTTTTTCCAACTGTATTTGTTACAATATGAATTCACCACATTCATAACTGTTATTAAGAAATTGGTACTGCTTCAGGGTAAAAAGAGACTGATGTATTTAATAATGAGAGGCATGATAATGCAGTAGAGTGGTTAAAAAGCACAGGGCTGGTTATGAAGAAGTAGCTGGCATTAGACTAACCTCCTTCCAAGAATAACTATGAGATCTGGAGGGAAAACCCCTATTGTTCTAAAGCATGGATGAACGCCCAGAACAGGGCACAAGGAGCCTAGATCCAGGAGATTGAGAAAAGACTGTCTATACTTTCAGAAGAGCCTGACTTTCTAAGTGACAATTTCTCCTTAAAGCAACTGCTGACTTCTAAGTAGCATAGAGGTAGGATGAGACACTGAGAAATCAAGCAGAAAGTAGCTGCTAAGAGTCTTAACAGCTAAACAGAGATGTTGGCAGTCTCACAAGGCCTTAGGGACAAAAATTGGATTTGTGGGCCAACGAAGAAGGGGCCTGAGAAATATCCCAAGCTTTCAGTTGAGATCCCAGAAAGGCTACTCCTTAGATGTAAGAACAAACAAGGAATAGACTAGTCTCAGCAACTAGATTAAGGTAATCTACCTATATTCTGTCTGTTTGCCAGAAGAATATTAAATCCTCAGTGGAAGAAAATACCATGCAGAGCCTCTACAAAATTTCATTCAATCAGAAATTGTCAGGCATGCCAAGAAATAGGACCAAAGGACTGAAAACCAAAAGAAAAAGCACATAGCAGAAACTGATCCACAGGCTATCCACACATTAACTTTATTGGAAACAGTCTTTTAAATTGTTCTTTTTTTTTTTTTTTTTTTAAGAGACAAGGTGTCACTCTGTTGCTCAGGGTGGAGTGCAGTGGCACAATTATAGCTCATTGTAATCTCAAACTCCTGGGCTCAAGTGATCTTCCCACCTTAGCCTCTCGAGTACGTAGGACTATAGGCACATGCCACCACACCCAGCTAATTTTTTATTTTTTGCAGAGACAGGGTCTCACTATATTGCCAACTCTGGTCTCAAACTCCTGGCCTCAAGCAGCCCTCCCGCCTCAGCCTGCTAAAGTGCTGGGATTATAGGCATAGGCTACCATGCCTGGCCTTGAAATCATTAATTTTATATGTTCAAGACAATTAGATGAAAAGATAGAGAATTTCATCAAGGAACTGGAATCTGTAAGAGAGAACCAAATGAAAATAATAGAATTCCACAAATACCAAGAAGGATAAGTAAAAGGAAGCCACACCGGGGCATATCATAATAAGATTTCTGAGAGAAAAAAAGAGAAAAATCTTCAACACATCTGGAGAAAAAATGTATAATATCTTCAGGGAGCAAATATAAGACTAATAGCTAACTTTTCAACAGAAGGGAGGAAATCCAGAAGATTGTAGAATAACATCTTGAAGGTGATGGAGAAAGATGATAACTACTAATTTAGAATTGTATACCTAGTGAAAATATCCTCTAAAAATAAAAATGAAATAAAACTGAGAGAATTGTCACTAGCCAAATGCCACTAAAAGGAATACTAAGGGGTGTTCTTCAGGTAGATAGAAGCAAGGTATATAGGAGTGGATGAAGAGCAACAGAAACAGTAAATATATAGATAAAACTAAGTGAACATTGACTGTTTAAAATGATTAATTTTGAGCCAATGGGCATAGCTGCAGTGCTCAAAATCTATTGTGCATGGAATACATGCAGCACTACCCCTCCTACATGATGCTTCTGGCCAAGGACTGAGAGCTGCAGGGAGACAAAGGCAGGCCCATTGCAGGGATACATAGGACTCCTTTGTTGGCTAACTTGGATAACAACGCTGACAACCTTGCCAAGCTTTCCTTAGATGGCATGGCAGTCTAGGGCACTTGGACCCAACCTCTCTTCCTTCTCTACTAAACTCTGGTTCAGACTGGTATAGTCTGATGGTTCTCTAAGCTTCTTCTGGCTCCCTCCCCATTTTCTCTCATGGGCATTTTCCCTGAAATGCATTGTACATTTAATCCCATGTTGTGGAATCTGCTACTCAGAAGACCCAGACAACACAGTAGAATTAAAATGCACAAAAGGATGTATCTCAAGAATGGAAAAATAAGCACCACATGTACTCACCACCAAATTGGTTTCACTGATCATCACCTAAGAGCACATTTGGGAATAACACTAATCGGGTGTTGGGCAGATGTGGGGGGGGGGAGGGGATGGGTGTATACCTACATAATGAGTACGATGCACACTGTCTGGGGAATGGACACGCTTGAAGCTCTGACTCGGGGGTGGGGGGCAAGGGCAATATATGTAACCTAAACTTTTGTACCCCCATAATATGCTGAAATAAAAAATATAATAAAATAAAATGAAAGGCAGACTGAAAAAATAAATAAAATGCACAAAAGATGGGAGGCAGTAATTGGAGCTAAGTGCTGCTGTAATGTTCTTCTTGTGTTAAGTTATCCATTAAAGTTATCGATTGAAGAGCTGATTTGTTATCAGTTAAAGAACTAATTAGGTAAAGAACTAATTTAAAGCAGACTATAGTAAGTCAAAAGAAAGTAATAAGATTTGAAAAAAAGAATATATAAATAATACAATAATGGGAAAATAGAATAATAAATACTTGATAAATTAAAAAGAAGGCAAGAAAGGAGAAAAAGGAACAAAGCCTAGATGGAATCAATAGAAAACTAATAAAATGGTCAATTTAAACCCAAATTATCAGTAATTATATTATATTTAAAAGGATTCATTTCTCCAAATAAAAGATAAAATTGATAAATTAGATTGAAAAACAAAACCCTAGTATATGATTTAAATATAAGGACACAGAAAATTTGAATATAAAAGCATGGGTCCTCTGTGGAATTTTTCCTCTATGGTTTCTAGCTTTAGTGTCATGCTTTCAGAAAGGTAATTTTCACTGTAGTATAGAAATGGTCACCTATTGCTTATATTTATAGTTATTTTATAAATTTAAAATTTTAATTCTTCTGGAATTATTCTAAAATTAGGTATGAATTAGGATTTCAGCTTTTTTCCCACCTGCAAATGACTAGCCAATGATTCTAGCACCATTTATTTTAACAGTGTTGATTCTTGCAGTCCATGTGCATGGGATGTTTTTCCATTTGTTTGTGTCATTTATGATTTCTTTCATCAGTATGTTATAGTTCTCCTTGTAGAGATCTTTTACTTCCTTGGATAAGTATATTCCTAGGTATTTTATTTTCTTTGCAGCTATTATAAACGGTATTGAATTCTTGATTTGACTCTTAGCTTGACAGTTATTAGTATATAGAAATGCTACTGATTTGTGTACATTAATTTTGTAACCTAAGACTTAACCTTCTCAATTCTGAGAGTCTATTGGTGGACTCTTTAGGGTTTTCTAGGTATAAGATATTATTGGCAAACAGGAATAGTTTGACCTCCTCTTTCCCCATTTGGATGCCCATTATTTCTTTCTCTTGCCTGAATGCTCTGGCTAGGACTTCTAGAACTATGCTGAAAGTGACAGTGGGCATCCTTGTCTTGTTTCAGTTCTTAGGGGGAATGCTTTCAACTTTTCCCCATTTAGTATGATTTTGGCTGTGGGTTTGTCATATATGGCTTTTATTATTTTGAGGTATGTTCCTTCTATGCCTTGTTTGTTGAGGGGTTTTATCATGAAGAGTACTGAATTTTATTGAATATTTTTTCTACATCTATTGAGATGATCATATGGTTTTTGTTTTTACTTCTGTTTATGTGGTAAATCAGATTTATTTATTTGTGTATATTCAACCATCCTTGCATATCTGGGGTGAAACCCGCTTGATCATGGTGAATTATCTTTTTGATGTGTTGTTGAATTTGGTTTGCTACTATTTTGGTGAGGATTTTTGCATCTGTGTTCATGAGGGATATTGGTCTGTAGTTTTCTGTTTTTGTTGTTCTTTCCTGGCTTTGGTATCAGATTGATACTGGCTTCATAGAATGAGTTAGGGAGGATTCCCTCCTTCTTTATGTTATCGAACAGTTTTGGTAAGATAGGTGCCAGTTGTTCTTTGTAGGTCTGGTAGAATTCAGCTGTGAATCTATCCAGTCTGCAGCATTTTTTGGTTGGGAGATTTTTTTATTACTGTTTCAATCTCGCTATTCCTTATTGGTCTGTTCAGGATTTCTATTTCTTCCTGATTCAACCTTGGGAGGCCATGTGTTTCCAAAAATTCATCTATTTTCTCTAGATTTTTTAGTTTATGTGCATAGAGGTTTTCGTAATAGTCATACTCGATGCTTTGTATTTCTGTCCTATCAGTTATAATGTCTCCTTTTTCATTTCTGATTGAGTTTATTTGAGTCCTTCTCTTCTATTTTTGGCTAATCTAGCTAGTGATCCATCAATTTTGTTTATCTTTTCAAGAACCAACTTTTTATTTCATTGATCCTTTGGTTTTTTGTTTGTTTGTTTGTTGGTTGGTTTCCATTTCATTTATTTCTGCTCTGAGCTTTGTTATGTCTTTTCTTTTGTTACCTTTGGGTTTGGTTTGTTCTTCTTTTTCTAGTTCCTTGAGGTGTGACATTAGGCTGTTAATTTGTGATCTTTCTGTCTTTTTGTTGTAGGCATTTAAGGCTATGAATTTCTCCCTTAGCATTGTGTTTTCTGTATCCCATAGATTTTGGAAGCTTTTATCATCTTTGTCATTCAGTTCAAAAAATCTTTTGATTTCCATCTTAATTTTGCCACTGACTCAAGGATTGTTCAGCAGCAGGTTGTTTAATTTCTACACATTTGTGTATAGTTGAGAATTGGTCTTGGAATTGATTTCTAGGTTTTTCTCCACTGTGGTTTGAGAAGATACATGGTATGATTTTAATTTTTCTGAATTTGCTGAGATTTGTTTTGTGGCCTAACATATGATCTGTCTTGGAAAATGCCCCATGTGCTGATGAGAAGAATGTATATTCTGCAGTTTTGGGGTAGAATGTTCTGTAAATGTCTATTAGATTCGTCCCATTTAAGTCCAGTGTTTCTTTGTTATTTTCTGCCTCAATGATCTGTCCTATTCTGCCAGTGGAGTGTTGAAGTCTCTGACTATTATGATGCTACTGTTTATTTCTTTGCTTAGATGTAATAGAATTTGTTTCATAAATCTGGGAGTTCCTGTTTTAGGTGCATATATATTTAGGATTGTTATATTGTTTTCCTGAATTCTTTTATCATTATGTAATGACCATCTTGTCTTTTTTGGTTTTTAACCACTGCTGATTTAAATTCTATTTTGTCTGATATGAGAATAGCTACTCCTACTTGCTTTTGGTTTCCATTTGCATGGAATATTTTTTCCATCCCTTTACCTTGAGTCTCTGAGAATATTTGCCAGGTGGATGAATTTCTCAGAGACAGCATATATTTGGATTGTGTTTTTTAATCTATTCAGCCAATCTGTATCTTTTAAGCAGAGCATTAAGACTATGTTCAATGTTAGTATTGATATGTGAGATACTATTTTGTTCGTCATGTTGAACAGTACCTAATTGCTTTGTTTTCCTCCTTGTGTTACTGTTTTATAAGAGCCATGAGCTTTAATTTTCAGGTGTTTTTATACTGGTGCGTTATCGATTGTTCTGTACCATGTATAGAATGCTTTTAAGGATGTCTTGTAGGGCAGGTCTAATGGTGACAAATTCCCTTAGTCTTTGCTTGTCTGGGAAAGACTTTATTTCTCCTTCATTTATGAAACTTATTTTTGCTGGATACAAAATTCTTGGCTGGCCATTATTCTGTTTAAGAAGACTAAAAATGTGATGCCCCCATCCCTTCTGGCCTGTAAGGTTTCTGCTAAGAAGTCTGCTGTTAGTCTGATGGGTTTTCCTTTGTAAGTTACTTGTTGCTTTTGTCTTACAGCTTGCAGGATTTTCTCCTTCACTTTAACTTTGGCCAGACTGATGGCTGTGTACCTTGGTTATGTCCTGTTTGCTAGGAATCTTCCAGGTGTTCGATGACCATCTTGTATTTGGATATCTAAATCTCTAGCAATACCAAGGATGTTTTCCTCAATTATTCCCTCAAATAGGTTTTCCATGCTTTTTGCTCTTTCTGCTTCTCCCTCAGGAATACTTATGATTCTTATATTCTTTTGCTTTACATAGGCCCATATTTCTCAGAATGATTATTCTTTATTCTTTTTTTCCACATTTTTGACTGACTGGGTTAATTCAAAAGCCTTGTCTTCAAGTTCTGAAATTCTTTATTCTGCTTGATCTGATGTTAAAACCTTCTACTATATTTTGAAATTCCCTAAATGACTCCTTCACTTCTTTAAGTTATGTTATATCTTTTCTTATGTTATCTATTTCTTGAGTGAATTTTTCATGTATGTCCTGAATTACATGTTTGGTTTCTTTGTGTTGGTCTTCAACTTTCTCATCAATCCCATTGATCTTTCTTGCCATCCATATTCTGTATTCCACATCTGACATTTTGACAATTTCCTTTTGGTTGGAGTCTGTTGCCAGAGAACTACTGTGATCCTCTAGGGATATTAAAACAGCTTATTTTTTTCACGTTTCCAAGTTCTTATGCTGGTTCCTTCTCATCTGAGACCTCTTCTCTCAGCTTAAGACATATAGATTTGTGGTGCACCTGTTCTTCTCTGCAGGGAGCTCTCTTACTCAATGAAGAGAGAGAGAGGTTCGTGGTTGGCTCACTTGAGCCCTACTCCAGCAGGAGAGGGGCAGATGCACTGTGACCTTTAACACTAGTGTTCTCCTGCATCTCATGTCTCACTGTTTCCCTGTGGTTGTGCTGCAGAGTAAGCGATCACCTTGCCTAGTTCTGTCAGCAGTGGCCATTGTCAGCTCGTGTTGGCCTGAGTGCTCCCCAGGTCAGGTCCACAGGTGGTGGCCTGTGATGGCTTAAGCACTGCCCTGCCCCGGACCTTCGGTGGTGGGGATCAATGCACAGTTACCCAAGTGTTTGCCCCACCCAGGTCCCCCATTGGCAGTGGCGGCACATAGCACCTGCCCACAGGACACTTGCGAGCACCCAGCCTGCTCACTCCCTCCCCAGCCTAGCAGGGGTGATGGGGAGGCAGTAAAAACACATCTGACCCCCAGTTGACACAGTGCTCTGGGTCTGTGATGTCAAAATGGCACCAGCTCCAGCGCCTAGGGGAAGAGAATGACATGAGACATGAGAAGAAATACAGGCTACTTTTTGGGGGACTACATGGGGTAGGGTAAGATTTTTTTTTGTCATGAGGTAGTTAGATCCTGAGGGACATCTTTGACTATAGATATATAGAGCATGGATCAGAGCTATCTGAAGGCATCATGTGCTTTTTACATTTTTTGGTTATGCCTTCCAAATATTGAATTCTGATGCTCTTTACAACCAGGGACATGTTGTATTTTTAAAGAGATAAAATAAGTTTTATCTCTTTAGTTTGATACTCTCTATAACCAGGGACATATGTTTACTAAAGAGATAAAATAGATTTTTTTCTGTTTTCTGCTTTTTCTACTTTTCTTAGAAATTTCATTTAAATATTAAACTTTAAATATGAAAGCAGAAAAAAATATAATCACACACAGTATTACATCATACACGTTATTTCATCACACACAATGAATGTTTAAGCTTTTAAAGGAGACCAGCAGAATTGTGCACAAATTCTATTAACCAATAATATATTTTGCTGCCTTCATTCTGCTCAGATTACAATTCACACTTTTGTTTAAGATTATTGTCAGGCACAGAAACTATTATAGGAAAATAATTTATTTTGTAAAGAATATCTTGTATAATATTGGAAACTAAGCACAATATTCTCTTAATATTTGGTTCCCAAAATGGGTAGACTCAGATAATAGTTATTGATATCATTAATTCATTATTGACTAAATATGCCTTAAAAATTATTTAAGGGTAATAGGAGTGAGTGTATTTTTGCATTATTGATTCCTTCTTCTTAGAAATTTTTATGTTACAGTGGTTTTGAGACTTTGCATATTTTATATATTTTTTAAAAAATCTTCATTGTGACAGTGGAATGAGGGTCTAATTGCAGTCGATACAAAGTTTGTTTATAGTCAATCTCTTACTTAATTTATTCCAAGACCAATATCTCAGATTACATATTACCAGTAGAGAAAGCAGTTCATATTTGCAAGGCATCTGTATATGTATTTGATGGTTTTTTCGAATTTTTTCTCTAGGAAACATAACTTTTGAAACAATGATGGAAATTCTCCGTGATAAACCAAGTGGCATTAATATGGAGGGTGAATTCCTGACCACTGCAAGCATGGTTTCTATTTTACCTCAAGACTCCAGCCTTCCTTGCATTCACTTCTTTACAGGAACTCCTGATCCTGAGAGGTAAAGTCACAAAATACTATCAACAACCAGGGGATCAGGGGATGGGTAGAACCGTTAGTGTGTTGATGATCTTGTCAGGCTAAATTTTTGTTACACAAATAGAATAAATTTTAGATGTATTTTCTGTTCAGGGTTTAGTGTACAGTTTCCATGTATGTATAACTGTTCTCATTTTTATGGGAAGGAAATGTTAATAGTTTCTTGTATAGTTTCTCTTCCTTCCCACAGATGTATTTATTAATAATATTATCAAAAAAATAAAGTAGATAGGTTTTCTTATTCAGATTTCAGATATTACAAACATTAGATGACTAATAACAGTTAGTAAAAAGATTAAATGATGTAGATGTGCCAAATTTATTTATGCACTCATACGTAGGATGTAAATGCATGTAAAATATAAAATATAAGTAGTTCCAGTTATATTTTAAGTAAGACTTTTATAGACTATCTTGATTTAAGTCATTAGTATCTTTCACAAAACTTAATGCACATTACATTTAGAAATAATTTTATATTCACTTTTAGTGTTATAGTCTTTCATATTATTAAAGTTATTTTCAAGAAAATGGAATGAAACCTGTGTCACCCATATTAACATTGGTGCTGATTTTCACCCCAAGTCCTAATCCTCAGTCTGTAACATTGAGGGTTGTTCTTAACCTCCAGGTGTGGAGTTCAAAGTAGGAAAGGCAAACTATTACTTTGCTGACACTGTATATGTGCCAGGCTCTCTGTCAGATTCATGAGAATACAAGGCTAAATAAAGCATTGCCCCAAAGGAGATCCCAGTGTACCAAGCAAGACAGGCATAAGTATAACTAATATGATAGGAACAATTTAGTATATAGCATCATTAATGGAAACTTCTAATTATAGGGAATCTTGGGAGACTTAGAATAATGCTGAATATTTTTTATGTATTGACATACTAATTTAATAAAGATCTTTCTTCTAGATCCATTTTTAAGCCTTTCATATTTGTGCCACATATATCACAACTGTTGGATACCAGTTCACCAACATTTGAAGATCCAGTTACAAAGAAGCCACACTTTAAGCCTGACAGAAGACACCCACTCTACCAAAAACATCAACTGGCATTGGAAGTAATAGATAATAATAAGGTATGATTAGATTATATTCTCTGTTGTATCGTTAAGAATAGTTTAAAGTGTGATTCAATCTATATTTTGAATTTTGGAGTATTAGCTTTCCTTCCTTCATATAAAAAATAGGTTTAGAGATAATTTAGATGATCAGACTACAGTAGAGCTGTATTATTTTTTACCTTTCATTAAGAATATGTGTGTTGTGAATCTTTCAGAGAAATTTAATATATTAAACATAATAACAGTGACTAACATTTATCAAGCACTTACTGTATATCACACACCATAGTAGTTTTACATGGATTATTTCATTTAATCTTCACAATCACTTTATGAGGTGGGTACTATTATTATCCCTATTTTACTAATAAGGAATCTGAGACTAAGAGAGTTTAAGTAACTTGCTGAGTGTATATACCACACCAAAATCACAAAGCCTCTGAAGGGCAATTAACCTGGTCTTTTACATAATGTTCTTAATCATATAGTCCCAGATTAAAATTAATTAAAAGTGAGTTAAAACCCCACAGACTTAAAATAATGCATTATAGTTTTACAAAAGTGATATATGCTCATTATTTTAAAATATAAGCATTTAGAAGAGCAATATATCACCCAAAATCTCATCTACAGAAATAAGATATATAGGTCATTAAATATGAAATGTCCGATTTCAAATTAAAAGTGAAGTTTATTATATCTCAAACAAGAAGCAGTACAATTAATCAAAGTATGTGCCTAAACTATCGACACAGTTTTGCCATCTTATCAGTAGCTTGTTTATGAAGAAGCCTGGAGAGTGAGTAGTGATGAAATTGCAAAAGGCATTTTCCACAGCTTGTTGAGAATTGAATATATTTTTTTGCAAGAAGTGGTCCAAAGCCTGGAAGAAGTGGTAGTCAGTTGGTGTACAGTCTGATGAATACAGTGGATGACAGAGTTTCCAAGTCCAGCTTCTGTAGTTTGAGCGGCATTGTTTGTGTGACATGTGGTCAAGTGTTGTCTTGCGAGAGGATTGGCCTGTCTCTGCTGACCAGTCTGAGCTGCTTAACCACAAGCATCCTCATCATTTTATCTAATTGTTTGCAGTAGACATCTGCTGTAATTGATTGACCAAGTTTCATGAAGTGGTAGTGGATAATATCAGCACTGGACCACCCAGTAGACACCATTAGCTTTTTTTGATGACTATTCGGTTTTGGGCTGTGTTTCAGCATTTCATCTTTATCCAGCCATTGTGCCAAGCGCTTTGTGATTGTCAAAAAGAATCCATTTTTCATCACATGTAACAGTACGGTGTAGAAATGGTTTGCCTTTATGTCCTGACAGCAAAAAAAAGCAAGTTTCGAGAGGATTTCTCTTCTGACACTTGTTTAATTCATGCAGAACCCATCTATCCAGCTTCTTTACCTTGCTGATTTGTTTCAAAGGGTCCAATATTGTTGGAATAGTAACGTCAGACCTTGCTGCCAGTTTCACACATAGGTTGAGATGGATTTGCTTCCACTACAGCTTTCAGCTCATCATTATCCACCTTGGTCTCAGGTTGCCCACGTGGCTTATTTTCAAGATCAAAATCACCAGAATGGAACTTCTCAAACTATCTACATACTTTGCATTTGTTAGCTACATCCTTCCCAAACACTTCTTTGATTATTTTGAGCTGTCTGTGCTGCATTGGTTCTACAACGGAACTCATATTTGAAAATAACATGAATTTTTGACATTCCATGGTTTCACAAAAATTTCTCTAAAAAAAATGAAAGATAATCACAAGCCAAAACATACATTTGAAAGACTGAGGATGTATCTTTACAATAAACATAAAACAAGAAGTGTCACAGTGAAATGTCAGTGATATCCACTCTCAAACTTAGTACTTAAGGAAATTGGACATTTCATACTTAATAACCTAAATATTTTTTTTCTGGCATAGATATTTTATAATGCCCATACATCTTTAGCCTGCCCTTACTCTTTACCCTCTACCCGAGAGTAAAAGAAAAGGTAAGAATGAAATGTAAAGGCTGCCTAAAGGCAGCTATCAGTTGACTCTTTGCAATGAAAAAAAAGATTGGCCATCTTACATCTTTTCTCCTCTGTTTCTACCATTTCCTGATTTTTCTTCCCTACAATTCCTTTTACTTTGTCAAAGTATATACATTTACTTTCTCCCTACATTTAAATGAACTAAATGAGTTTTCCTCCAGGTAATTATTTATTTATTTTTGTCTGTAGTATGTTTGTATAGTTGCCATGCCTTTTTTTCCTCCCCTATTTCACTTATGCTTAAAGCAAAGAGCTCTGCGAGATTCCCTATTTGCCATGAATTCTTGATGTTACTCCTGCTTTATCTGGGACTGGTTTGTTTTCACTTCTGACCTACAATCTAAACGCTATTTTGTATCTTGGTGGTGTGGAGTAAGGGGCAAGCACTAGGAGCCAGTTTAGTGTGCTAAGGAGGGTCCAATCCACTGGGCCAGGAGGTGTCATCCATTTCCATGGCCTTGGCTTGTCCTTCCAATACAAAATGGTACTGTAAACAGTGATGAGCCCTCGGTTCTTCATGCCTTTGCTCAAGTTCTTTAGTGATATGTTTTAAGGGCTTCTACTCTGGAGGGATTTTCCTTTCCACCTCCCTGAGCAGACTCCACACAGCCTTTGTTGCTTGTGAGAGTTCTCAAGAGTTGTCAGCTCTCTTTTTCTCCATAATACTGCTCCTGGAAGGTGGGTTTTGTAAACTTACTATTAAATGTTTGTTAAGCTAAATTGCTGATTGATATTTTTTGCAAAATATTATTGAAATAAAAATTTAAGGGCCCGGCATGGTGGCTCATGCCTGTTAATGCCAGCACTTTGGGAGGCTAAGGCAAGGCAGGAGATTGCTTGAGGCCAGGAGTTAGAGACCAGCCTGGGCAACATGACAAAAACCTGTCTCTACAAAAAAAAATTTTTTTTAAAGCTGTTTACTATGTTAGGCTTTATTTAATAGGCATTAAATGTTGATTTACAACATAAAGTAGTAGAAAGATAATGGAATTTGAGGGAAGAAGAGTCAAAGAGCTAAGTTCTAGTCCTGGCTCTGTAAATAACTACTCTTATATCTTAGCGAGAGTCAATCCTGCTGGTGGTTTTAATTTATATTTCTTGATTACTAGTAATATTGAAAATCTCCTATGTTTATTGGGCATTAGTATTTCCTTTTAAATGACTTACCTACTTTTTCCCTTAAGCCATTTTTCAATTGATTCTGGGTTGTTTTGAGATTTTTCTTTTTGCTTAAAGAGGCAAAAATATATGAATATTAACTCTTTTGTTATAATGCAAAATTTTATTCCAGTTTATTATTTGACATTTAATTTTGTCAGACAAAATTTTTAAATTTAGTCAATTATATTTGTTAATTTGTTCCTTCAAAGCATCTTAGTTTTATATTTCAAAAGCCCTGCTTCACCTCAAAATAAATATAACATCTTCTAATATGTATGTGTGTTTAAAAAATATATTTGGTTCTTTAACACCTCTGGAATTTACTTTTGTATATGTCACGAAACAGAGATTCTATCTTTGTCCAAAAAGGTAACTAATTATTCTAATACCATTTATAGACAAAATCCATTTTTTTCTCTACTGTTATCAAATGCAGTGTTTCCTTAGAAAAAAATTACATACAATTTCATGTTGAAGTTCATTTTTAAGGTTAGAATATTTGTTTTGTGGAGTTCTACTCCATAATGGTTCAAATGCTTTAAATTATGCTCATTTTTTAGTAGCTTTTTTCTTATATACTTTTTCTCTAGATAACTACCCTATAAGTAGATCACGGTATTTCATCAATAATTTAAAAATTGCTTCTCTCTGTGAGAGTCATGGACCTTTTTTCCCCCTTTCTTGAAACAAGGAAGAAGTCATGAAGAAAATGTCTTTTTTTAGTTGCTTTTTCACTTGAGTATTACTGTTCCTTTTCCTTAGTTTGATAATATTGGTTTTAAATACAGAAGTTCTAAATTTTTTTTCTTTTTCTTTTTCTTTTTTTTAGAGAGAAGGGGGTCTTGCTCTGTCTCCCAGGCTGGAGTGCAGTGGTGTGATCATGGCTCACTGCAGCCTCGAACTCTCGGCTCAACCTCCCTGGTAGCTGGGACTACAGGTGCACACCACCATGCCTGGCTTAATTTTTAAATTTTTTGTAGAGATGAGGGTCTTTCTATGTTGCCCAGATTGGTCTTGAACTCCTGGCCTCAAGTGATCCTCCTGCCTCACAAAGTGCTAGGATTACAGGCAACAAGCCACTGTGCCTGGCCAGAAGATCTCATATGATAAAAATCTCAGCCTCAATTTTCAGCAACCTTCTCCATATACAATTAATACCAGATTTTCAATTGTTCGGTTGTCTTTAGGTTTCTTGCTTACCTATATAATTGTTCTTGCCTTTTCTACTAAAAATAACTAATAATTTAGTATTAGTGCATTAACTCAATCTAAAGCAATGACTTTTTTTATAAAGAATTTCATTCCTTGTATATCAAAAGAATAGGAGGGCAGCCAAACCAGAAGTAGAAATCAGATTGAACAATTCTTATGTAGAGGTGGGTTGGAATTTGGTTAAAGTCATGTATGAGTTTATTTTTATATTTTTAATTGTTTAGGAAAAAGCCAAAACAATGTTGGACAACATGAAGAAACTGGAGAAAGAGCTATTCAAAGAAATGGAATTAATCCTTCAAAATAAGCATCTCAATGTAGATAAAATTGTTAATCTCTTTTCTCAATGTGCAAAAGATGAAATTAGAATTTATAAGTCAAATATTAGTTCTTAGTGATCATATAAATGGTTAGCAGTCTTCCTGAAAGTCAGAACCTATAACCTTGGTAAATGATACAAATCTAATTTGAATAGATCTGATTATTCTTTACTAGCAGTCAAGTGATACCTTGCCTATTAAAACTATATATAGTCTTGCTGAAATACTGAGAAAACAACATTGGAATTGGATACATGTGTCATGGGATAGCCAGGTGTCACTTCAGGTGATGGCCTTGTGTTATTTTCTTTAGCCACAATAACTTTTTGCCCTAATAATTAAGTACTCAATTCTGTATAAATAAGGAAACATTAAGATGATGCATGGATTTATGTTTTTTTTTTTTGGAGACAGAGTCTCACTCTGTTGCCCAGGCTAGAGCGCCATGGCGTCAGCCTAGCTCACAGCAACCTCAAACTCCTGGGCTTAAGCGATCCTACTGCCTCAGCCTCCCAAGTAGCTGGGACTACAGGCATGCACCACCATGCCTGACTAATTTTTTCTATATATATTTTTAGTTGTCCAGATAATTTCTTTCTATTTTTAGTAGAGACGGGGGTCTCGCTCTTTCTCAGGCTGGTCTCGAACTCCTGACCTCGAGTGATCCACCCACCTCTCCCTCCCAGAGTGCTAGGATTATAGGCGTCAGCCACCGCGCCCGGCCGGATTTATATTTATTATAATTATGTAGTACCCTCAAATCATTTTCTCAATTACATCAAGAAAGATTTTTCTTTAGTAATGGAAAACATCTCAAGTGGTGAGTTTTTTGTGCTTTAGGCAAATATTAACCAGCTCAAACAAGAAAATTTTCTAGATTTATATGTTAAGTCTTCATCATTATAGTATATTAATTCTACAAATGCATTTTTATTAAACTCAAACATGTTCTTTGTCAAGCCTTGGCTGACCTGTGAATGAGCTTATAGCTCTAATTATCTAGCAAGTTTTGAGCCATTCCCCTTAATAGCTTTTTATGTTAATAAGATGTTTTTTAGAAGAGTTTGTCTGAAAGATTAGAGAATGAGATAAAAAGAAACACGACCTTAAGACACACTGTGTCTGGGTCTCAAATCTCTCTTATCTTTTACTTCTCTTCATTGGGTAAAAACAAAAACAGGAATGAGGTGTAGTGGCAATGAAATAGAATTATTATTATATTATGAATATTATAACATTATATCATTAACATTATAAATGAGTAATATCTTCTTAAATTTTTAAAAAACCTTGTTAAAGTTACATAAAGATTACCTAGTAAGACTCAAAACTGCAAATATAAACAAAAATCCACCTCAAAATAATACTATTTTTTGGTTTCTAGAAATGTCCATTTTTGGTATTTGATTATTATATAAATTAGTCACTATCATCACAATTAGGATTAAAATAAAGAAGTAGACGGTTATATTTAAAGAGTACCCAAGAAGTTATGTTTAAAAGTTCTCTCATAAAAACCATAATCTGCCTGATACTGTTCTTGTCTGATACAGTCTGACATTACAAAGGAAAAGATGTCAGACTTAAGTACTCAATTGAGTCTGTTTGTTGTATGTATGGTTCAGAGATAGGTTGTCCCTAGATCATGAAGAACCCTGGCCAAGTCCCATACTCCTGTCTTTCAACAGGGGAGGGAACTAAGGGTAAGCAGTTCATTGATTTATCCAGGGACACATAGTGAATCTTATTTCTCACTCTAGGGCCAGCATGTTTTCACCTTCCCCTTTGCTACCACCCTAGACCAAACTAGCAGCATCTCTCACCTGGACCACTGCAGTTAACTGTGCTTCTATACCCGTTTTTTAAAATTTCCATCCATATTGGTCACTGTAGTCCAGAGTGATCTATTAAAAATTTAAATCTGATCATGAATTCCCCTCCTAAAAATTTATTAAAAATACTTTATTTTTGATAGCAGTTTTAGGTTCATAGCAAAATTGAGCAGAAAGTAGAGTTCCCAATATATCCTGTCTCCACACAGTCACAACCTTCCCCACCATCAACATCCCAGCACCAGAGTGGTACATTTGTTACAGTTGATGTCCCTACATTGACACTTTATTACCCAAAGTCCATAGTTGATGTTAGAGATCACTCTAGGTATTACACATTCTCTGTAATAATAGGCTCTGATAAATGTAAGGACATGTATCTACCATTATGGTATCATACAGAATAGTTTTACTGCCCTAAAAATTCTGTGTGCTCCGCCTATTCATCTCTCCCTCCTCCCAACCCTTGGCAACCACTGATCTTTTTACTGTCTCCATAGTTTTGCCTTTACAGAATGTCATATAATTGGAATCATGTAGTATGTAGCCTTTTCAGATTGTCTTCTTTAACTTACTACTATGCATTTAAGTTTCCTCTGTCTTTTTATGACTTGTATAGCCCATTTCTTTTTAGTGCTAAATATTAATAATATTCTATTGTTTGGATGCACCACTACTGAAGGCTATCTTAGTTGCTTTTAAGTTTTGCAAATTATGAATAAACTTGCTATAAATATCCATATGCAGGTTTCTGTGTGGACGTATTTTCAACTCATTTTGGGTAAATACTGAGAAGCATGGCTGCTGGATCATATAGTAAATGTATGCTTAGTTTTGTAAGAAACTGCCAAACTCTCTTCCAGAGTGGGATTCTGCATCCCCACCAGCAATGAACGAGAGTTCCTGTTCACATCCTTGTCAGCATTTGTTGTTGGTGTTTTGGATTTTGGCCATTCTCATAGGTGTGTAGTGGTATCTTGTTTTAATTTGCAATTCCCTAATGACTTATGATGTTGAACATCTTTTTTTTTTTTTTTTTTTGAGACAGAGTCTTGCTCTGTTGCCTGGGCTAGAGTGCCGTGGCATCAGCCTAGCTCACAGCAACCTCAAACTCCTGG
>CM052439.1:47062858-47102452 GCA_028533085.1 Varecia variegata | reverse complement strand
AGAGACGGGGTCTTGCTCTTGCTCAGGCTGGTCTTGAACTCCTGACCTTGAGCGATCCTCCCGCCTCTGCCTCCCAGAGTGCTAGGATTACAGGCGTGAGCCACCGCGCCCGGCCTTGAACATCTTTTTATATGCTCATTTGCCATCTGTTTGTCTTCCTTGGTGAGGTGTCTAGACCTTTTGCCCATTTTTTAATGAGGTTGCTCATTTTCTTATGATTGAGTCTAAACTCTTAAAGATTTATTGTTCTTAGGTTAAAGTCCCAATCCTTAACAAATAACCAAAAAGATCCTGCTTATCTGCTGTCTATATCTTATTACACTTCCACCATTGTTTTTTAGGTTTCAATTATGCTGCTCTTTCAAGTCCTTAAATATGCCTTCCTCATGGCTATAGCTTCTACTTGCACCATTCATTCCATGTGCTCCCTTTTATATATAATAAGTAGTACTTTACATCCCTTAGAATTTTGCTGAGACATGACTTCCTCAGGGAAGTTTTCCCCACACCGCAAGGTCAGGTTTCTCTTACCATACTCTTGGAGACACATGTGATTCTGATCACAAGTTGATTATGTGTTTAACACAGTAGAATAGAAACTCTATGAAGATAGGAATCATGTTTGTTCTCACTGTTGTGTGCTCAGTGTTCAGTATGGTCTCTGGTACATGCTAGATGTTCAATAAATATTTGTTAAATGAACATTCAAATACTGATGGAAAGAATTCACACAGCTTTCCCTCCTCTGCCTGTAAAAATTTAGCTAGACTATCTGTACAACTTGGTAGCTTTTGATAAGTCTCAAGTCAACCTGTCGCAGCTTTCTATATTAAAAATGGAAATAACTCCCCAGATAAAGGCAAGAATTATAAAGATATGTGAATTAATTTAAAAAATAGTTTGAGAGACTTTCACTCTATAAATACAAAATGGTATTTGGGCTGTGGGTACTTGTGTGGGTAATTAATGCCCTGGGGTATATGATTTATTGAAATTTCAACTGTGTCTTAAGTGTAAAAAAAAATAGCTGAAGTTAAGCGTTTTTTTGGTCAACGCTTAAATGATGTTGTTTGTTATTTACTATTACTTAATTACTTAATAAACCCGAATAAGCTGAGTATTTTAGAGAAAGTTAGTTTGTTTGATCTTTGATGAAAACATCAGTTTATATATTAATCATCAACCAAAAATTTTGCCCTAGAAATAACTATGCAGCCCAGAATTTTGGAAAGTTAGTTCCTTCCTGTAAAATTTGCCAAAAACAGGTCTACAGAGTGAATGTTTTCTCTTTTTAAATAATTACTGCAGGCATTTATCATACCAGTTGCAGAAGTTTATAATCCCAACTTTTCCTGAAGCACGCTGATAACATTTGTGATCCTGAACTGTGTTTCCAACCATGACTTGTCACATGACTTACCTATACCAGTGGCCTAAAGTAATTTAATATTTTACATGATATATGAAGGGGCAAAAACTAAGAACTATATTGTGTTGTATAGCAAACATGTAAAACAATAATTTTACATTTTTCTTGCTTTTAGAAACTTACTGATCATTAATCGCTATTCTATCTTATTCTAAAAATATTGAAATCTAAGTAAAAGCTAGGTATGGAGTTATTCATTGAGAGTTAAGAAACAATTGACTATGCTGAACATTAGTAACAAAAAGGGTAGGTTTTAATCAAAATTGTATCAGATCTTTTTCCCAGCTGTGACCCTGAATATTAAAGGTTATGAAATGTATGAAAAGGAGTTTGTCATATTGACTCATTCATAAAAAATGTTTATTGAATGCATAATTGGGCAAGACCCTGTACACAGAATCCAGAGGGTCATGAAGGGAAACCGTCTCAGAAAACCCATTTTAGAAAACACTGAGAACTTACAGAAAAGACCTCTATGATGGCTACTGCATTATTGTGATTACTCAAAGATGTCGGCAGTGCAAGTTAAAATAGGCATTTTATTGAGAAACTTGCCTTGTCAGTGAGAAAGTAACAGTTACAAATATTTTCATTTAATAAAATTAGCATATCCTTAATTCTAAAAATGTCTCTTAAAAGCCTTTATTATCTGAAACAGTAGACCATTCTGATCCAGGGTTTTCTTCTAGTGTCTCCCATGGAAAATGATGCCATTCATGCAAATAACAGAAGATATTATTCATAAACAAAACAAATTCACCACGTGAGTTTGAGTTGCCTGCATGCATGTGAATTAATATCTATTACTATAACAATAAGTCTTCTGGTGCAGCATTGAGGCCTTCAGCTTACTCCTGAGCATTCAGAGAGTCATAATGTAGTCATATTAAGAAAAGAAAGTTCTACAGCAAGACAGTTCTGCTAGAAATATCCCCTTTCCATAATCATAACTTAAAATTCATATAGGTAAATACTACACTAAAGTATAGTTTACTTGTTAAATACACTAGGCTTCCATGCAGGTTTTTTAAAAATTATATATTTGTTGCATTAAAAGGGCAATGACACTAACCCTATAAATTATTTTCTAAAATGGCTTTAGTATACGAGACACTAAAAGTATGAAATGATTAATAAATATTTGAAACGTGTTTTAAATAAGTTAAACCAGCACTGACACCTAATAAGTAGATGTTCAAAGGTCATATGACTAGATCTCTTTTTAATTTACTGAAGATAAAGCTTATCTGAGATCTGAACGTTTGTGTCCCTCCAAAATTCATACATTGAAACCTAATCCCCAATGTGATGGTATTAGGAGGTGGGGCCTTTGGGGGTGATTAGGTCATGAGGGTGGAGCCCTCATGAATGAGATTAATGTCCTCATAAGGGGTTGAAGAGACCAGAGTTCTTCCTTTCTACCATGTGAGGACACAGCAAGAACGTACCTACCATCTATGAGCCAGAAAACTAAATCTGCTATGCTCTGATCTTGGACTTCCTAGCCTCCAGAACTATGAGAAAAAAGTTTTTGTTGTTTATAAGCTATCCAGTTTATGGTATTTTGTTATGGCAGCCTGAATGGACTAAGGGAGAGGGCAACATTTAGTAATTTTAAAATTTATAGTTTTCTCTCTTTTGTTAATTTTAGGGAATAAAGTAGAAAGATTATTCTGTACTATGATGCTTTGTGCAAAAACCAGAAATGATACATCATATGGCAATAATTTTGTTGATAAAATTTAAATGAATTTTCTAAAATTATTATTTGTAATACAAAAGTTAAAGATCAGACTATACTTTTGTTGAAAGATTGTAGAGATATTTATGGAGGTTCTTATTCCCTTCCAAATGACACAGATTAGTACTTGGATAGAAAAGCAAGAAAAGACAAGCCTTAAAAAAATAGTGCTTTTAGTTTTTAAAGGAGTACTATTTGTCAAGGAAATGGAAAAAAGAATAAGAACCTTTTATTAGAATCATTAAAATTCTTTTTTAGGAGGTAATATGAATAAATATAAAGTTGTCATAATTTAAGGTCCATTTCCTGTGAGCAATACACCTGCAAAATGTGTCAATTTAAAGGAATAGTTAATAGGATGTTGATTTTGAAATTATAGCAAACAGTTGCAGAAAGCAATGATTTTACAATGTTGACACATTAGTATTGTTTATAGTACAGACAACCCTCCCTAAATGCTGGTTCCACATCCATAGATTGAACCAACTGCAGATCAAAATGTTAGGCCTACAATGGCTGCATATGTAGTGAACATGTATAGACTTTTTCCCTTGTCTTTATTCCCTATACCATACAGTATAACAACTATTTGCATAGCATTTACATTGTATTAGGCATTATAAGTAATCTAGAAATTATTTAAAGTATACGGGAGAATGTGAGGAGGTTATATGCAAATACTTCACCATTTTATAAAAGGGACTTGAGCATTCTCAGATTTTGGTAGCTGCAGGAGTACTGGAACCATTCCCCTGTGGATACTGAGGAAAACTGTAATCATTATATTCATTATCAGAACTTTAAATATTGCTTTGGTTTTCTTTTTCCTAAGTCAGTTTCCTATGTGTTTTAGTTACACATAAAATCATAGACCTTTAGCATGGGTTAGGAAAGCATCTTGTCAAATTTTACAGAAAAGGCAACTGAGGCTCAGAGAGGTGTAACTTGCCCAAGGTCACATAGCTAAAAAGTAACAGATCTGGGGCTAGAATATGATTCCATATGGGGTTCTCCCTTTCATAATTTAGGTCTTAGGGGAAAGTGAGGATAGGGATGAATGCTCAATTTCTTTATATCTTTCTTGTTGGGGGGTGCTTGTATTAATAGCAATAGGACTCTGTTCAGGACTCTTTTGAAGAAATCTGTAAAATAAGTACTCATCTCGAAATTCATATTCGTTGGTAATATGTTGGATGACTCCCCCTTGCACCAGTCTATCTCCATATATCACAGCTTCACCACGGTCAGAGGCAAGGCCGACTTCAATTAGCCAGTTCACCAGGTCGCAGCCACAAAAGGTCCCGGCAGAAGTCTTTGCACCACACCTGTGTGTCAAAGGAATGATTCACCCATATGTTCTGTAAATCTCGTATCAGCACTGCATGATAAAGGACAAGCAAGAAAAAGTAGAAGGAAACAAGGAGACAGCATGATAGTTAAAAGCATGGCAGGAAGGAAACCGTTCTGAATACAAAGGGGTTTGTTAACTCGCCTGACCTTTGAAAGATCTATTGGAGAAAAATATGCCAATAATGCTTGTGAAAGCAGAAATTCTTAAATAATAACAAAAAAAGACATAGGTAAAGTAAATGCATTTACAAAGAAATATTCTTTTTATAGTAGCATGGCCTTTTATGATCAGATCCATCCTGAAGACAGCTGAATATTATATAACTTATACTCTTAGTTATACTAAGTAATTTAACTGTCTCGGGAACATTAAATATTTGTCACAAGCTCTACAGAAGTGATTATTTTCATGAAACTACTCAAATCAACATGATTTTCAGCTCTATATACATCATATATACATATGCACTATATGCATCATAGTGTCCACAAGTAGCCTTTCTTCTTGCCCTTAGTAGCCAAGACAATCATCCTGGTATGTTTGTCAGGAATTTGCTTCATTGGGAAGCAAGGAAGGAATACGTGAGCTCTGTCTTGCTACAAATCTATTATAAGATTTTAAAAATGTACTTTGATTATGAATCTACTTCTTGATTATTTAAAATCTGTCTTCCTAATGCAAATGTGGGGTGCCTTAAGTAAAAGCAAATGAACAGGGGAAAGAGAGATGAAAAAACCAATTACATGAATTTTGTACATTTTCATACAAATATGCAATAGACAGCATGAATCTGTCCACAAGTATCAGTGAAGCTATAAAACCTAAAGTACTTGATGATAGGAAACAGTGGATGAAAATCAAGATGAAATGAGAAACAGATGACAAAAATTTAAAAACATTTAACCATAAATGAATATACATGAGAGTTTCATATAAAAATTACAAAAAAGGTTAATATACATGAAAAGTTTTCTCAAGTACATAAAATCACAATATTTTAACATCAGTATTTCATTTAGTGATATCTGAATTTATGCCTTGCAACTACAAACATCACTTTCAACAAAAGCCTGAATTTTACAACCTGTGTCCGAACCTCTTCCTGCTTGTTGATTTTCGATTTATAGCTTAACACCGTCCAGCCTAGACACCAGCTGAATAATATCTGTTTCCTGATTACTGCGATCGGGCAGCTATAACAACAGCCCAGGGAGCTGTACAGCATGGCAGAGAATGTGACGCTGTACAGGCTGCAGAACCTGCAAAGGGAGAGTGAACAAGCCAGCACACTCCCAGCATGCTCCCAGCAGGTGCCCATTCACTCATCGGGGACCAAGGCAGTGTGGCAGCCCTGCAAAAGGCAAGAGCTGTGCTCTCTGATGGCAATCACAACGGGCCTGACAAAACTAACGTGGAGTTTTCTTTTTAAATTATTTATTTTTATTATTATTATTTTTGAGACAGGGTTTCACTCTGTTGCCCAGGCTAGAGTACAGTAGCATCATCATAAGCTCACTGCAACTTCCAACTTCTAGGCTCAAGTGATTCTCCTGCCTCAGCCTCCCAAGTAGCTAGGAATACAGGTGTGTGCCACCACACCCAGCTAATTTTTCTATTTTTTTGTAGAGACGGGGTCTTGCTTTCTTGTTCAAGTTGGTCTCAAACTCCTGGCCTCAAGCAATTCTCCCATCTGGGCCTCCCAAAGTGCTAGAACTATAGGCATAAGCCTGTAATTTTTAATTTTAAAAAGCAGCTTCAAATTGTTGAAACTATCCATGGTACTTTGAAATAATTGTGCTCAGCCCTTTAAGGATGAAAAAACTAACATTTCTTCATAGTTTACTATTGCCAGACAGTGGGCTAGGCCAATCACAGACATTCTGTCATCTAATTCAAACAACCCTGAGAGTCAGATATTTTAAAGAAGAGGAAAACTAAAGTTTAGAGAATGAACTTGCCCAGTGTCACAAAGCTAGTAAGTGCAGTTCAGGATTTAAGTTCTAGTATCAGTCCTCACCCAGTGAGTCCCCCTCCACTGTCAATTCCAGGCTGCTTTCTGATTATAATGACATATTAATACATGTTGAATACATTAGCATAATATATGAAAATAAATCATCCTCAATAGTGATTTTCATAAAATTTCAAATTTTCAGTTATAGCCATAAAAATATTAGGTTATTTATGTTTTGTTTTATTTTCTCTTTATGACTACCAAAAACATGTGCACTGTAACATTTGTTTATTCAAAGTTCATCATTTCCTGCTGCATACTTCCTACCTTAGGGATTAGAAGAATAAATATGTCACAGACCAAAGATTAGGGCTTGAGGTGAAATATAAGCATCAAAATTAAGAGGCAGAAATTTCATTTTCTTGACAACAGTATTAGTAATATGAAATAACATGCCACCAGGAGATGGGAATATAACATCCTTTCTAAATCCAATGTATCTCAGAGTTTTATGAGAGACACTAATGGCCAGCTGGAAATGAATGTTAATATTCTGTGACATTTTGGTTCATTCTAAAGTAAAGTTTTCACATTTTATGTGGAAATCAGAAGTTATATGACATTAAAAAAATATTAATGTCAAAGTGATATGGCTCTTTCATATATCATTTTTAAACTATAAACTGACCCATAACTTTTAACTTTTACATGGGTGTTATTGAAAATAATCATGTAGTCAGTCACAGCCACATATTTAGCCTATTACAATCCAAAATTAATCATCTAAAACATAATTATCTGGAACCTGCTTACCTTCTTTCCTTGACAATGTTTCGGATACAGAGGTCACGGTGATAATGCACAAACTGTTGACAGGTCATTTTTATTTCCTCAGAAACAGGAGAATCCCTTTTTTCTGCTGTTTCTTTATTGTTCCATAGGAACTCAAGTCTGAAAACCAAAATTTAAGGAGGCCATTTTTAAGAAAAGAAAAGCACTGAGAGAGAGCCCTTCCTGCCTCAGCACCCCATCAAAACGGCTGTTCCAACGCCGTCATTCACCAGAGCTGTCATCTTCGTTCCCAGACGTCATTAGTCTCTGAAGCAAAAACACATTCTGCATTCAGTTTCCTATTGAAAGAAGGCTGGGGTGGGGAACCTAATCATTATTTATAAACCCTCCGGACATGTTTGAACCATTTCAGTTTCTACGAATAAATGTTCCTTATTCTACATCCCACTGTTTGGAAATGCAAAGATAAATTAGAGATCAAGTATTTTATTTAATCATTTTTCTATTTCAGTACTACAAAGACCCTGTACTCCAGGGTCTGGAGTACAGAACAATTTTGTTTCTGCCAGCCCAGGCAATAGAACTGTTGACTATTTCACCTGATCAACATTATGAAGCTGATAACTGAGTTCAATGACTTTCTTGTTATGTTTTTCTTCATTCATGAGATGATTATTATCCTAGCAACTATATCTTGATGATGATGATGATGATGATGATGATGGAGAAGAAGAAGAAGGAGAAGTAAGAACAGTTACCATTTACTGGGTGCTTTTCACAGAGCTGGCAGGATAAATTTCATTAGCACTTCTAGTTTCTACTAATTTTGACTTTGAAAACAAATGAGGAGGTACAAGGATTTGCCCCCCTGATTTTTCCTCCTACCCCCAAGTTGGAGTATGCCCACTTGTTATTTTTCGTAGAGAAATCCTTGATCTTCATTCAAAGAAACGCTTCACTAAGCTAATAAAAACCCAAAAATTTAGAAAGAAACTTGAGTTTTCTATAAGTTATCAGTTTGATAGAAAGAGGAATCATGTTTCAAAGGAGAAAGACAATCAAATATAGACCTTTGGGGGCACACCACCTACTACTTCCATTTCTAAAGACATTTTCAAGTTTCATTTAACTTTATGTAGTTAATGGCATAGATAGAAGTCAGTATGTCCATCAATTCTTGTTTAAATGCAAATTACAATGCTGGATTTATAATAGTTCTTCTAATATTTCTCTGCAATTATTTACAACAAATATGTGAATCAACAGATAACCTCTGTGTGGCACTTAGTGGTCTCCTAGCAGTTACTAAGGTTTAGAAATATTAGTATTTTAATAGAATGGCTTTTTCATCACCTTTACAGATACAGATTTATTTCAAAACTAAATTTACCTTCTTTTGAAAGGCAGGATGATTAAATGTTTATCTAATCCAAAGATTCCAAAGGAAATAAATCCCTAGGGAAGAAAACAAAATTATTTTTTCTGAATTCAACAATAAAATTTTAAGATAGAGAAATTAAGGAAGCCACCAAATGTAGTGTTTGAGGGAGCAAACCTATAGTGATGAAGAACACACAAAGCAGGCCTCTGAAGTGCAGTGCCTGGGGGCACATGTGACACTTTGCTGCCTCTTCCCAATCATTCTGTCCTACTAATTATGATGGGTGATACAAACCAGTGCTGAGCAGCCACATTCGCACAACAGCTTCCTGAAGAAAGATGAAAACATTTAAGGGCTATATGTCTTTATTTCTCCCCCCATTGTGCTTAAGTATTTATTATTTTGCTGTTAAAACTTCATAAATTATGTAACAAGTGCTTCAATATCTAATTATAATGCAGTAACTGAACATAATTTAAAGTGAAAGTGGCTAGTGGTTAGGGGAAGGATTTGAAGGATTTGCGAGTGATGAGGCAAACTGGTACCAGATATCAGCCACTGATCAGGACAGTTTAGGACTGTTTGGGGAGGCAGGAGGTTGGCAGCGGCCATTTGTCAGGCACACTGGGATAACGATCTGAGCGCAAGTTGGTGGAGGTAGGATGGAAAATGCAGTATGTTGTATGAAAGACTTAGCTTTCCTCATCCCAAGACTATAAACGACTAGAAGGGAATGATCTTACCACAACACCTCCCCAAGAGGAAAATGGGATGGGAGTGGGGTGTATGTCTCTTTTGCTCCTTTGAACCACTTCAGCCATAAATTGTGTGGGCAGCATTGTAAATGGAACATTCCTGGCTAGTGTTTATGACATAGCCCTGTGGCATGAAGCTTTCTCAGTCCCAGTTCTGGGATGGCTCAGGTTGGAGTGGGCTTTCTGAGTGCAAAATGCCAAGTGAGGCTATGATTTTTCAACATAGTATTTTTTAGTTCTTAGATAAAAAATCAGATCTTAAACAGTATCACAAAGTGAGATGAGTATCAAAGTAGTTGTTGGGATGCTCACGTCTGTAATAAACTAAGGTCACTTGTCTCTTTAGACATAGCTATTTTTGTTCCCACAATAATGGCCAAAAAAACCTGGAAATGTTTCAAGAAATTAATGTTAGGAAAAAACTTGCAGGAACATCAATGGATAAATGTTAACTCATACGGCAAATTATTTTAGATTTAATAGGCAAACTCAGTGATTTCAAACACAGTATTTTTTTGACCTGTTACTCAATCTGTGGACCAATATTCTCTAATTAAAAAGTAAGGAGTCGAAGAAAAGATCAAATTTTGAAATTTGCACATAAAAATATATTACCGATATATAAAATGTCATGTATCCTTAAATATCCATTTTAATAGTGACATAAACTTAGACAATAGCACCCATCATATTACTTCCTCAAGGAATTTTAGTGATTTTTTTCTTTTTGTTTGGTTTGGTTTTTGAGACAGTCTCACTCTGTCGCCCCAGGTAGAGTACAGTGGCATAATTACAGCTCACAGCAACCTCAAACTCCTGGGCTCAAGCAATCCTCCTGCCTCAGCCTCCAGAGTAACTGGAACTACAGGTGTACTACCACTGCTGGCTAATTTTTCCTATTTTTGGTAGAGACAGGTCTCACTCTTGCTCAGGCTCATCTTGAACTCCTGACCTCAAGCAATCGATCCTCCTGCCTCAGGCTTCCAGAGTGCTAGGATTACAGGCGTGAGCCACTGCACCCAGCTGGAATTTTAGTTTTCTAATTTCACTTTACAGGTATTGTTGTGATGTTTAAATGAAATAATGAATGTAATTCTTAACAATGGTTGGCACATAGTAGACGCTCAAGGAATGGTAACTGCTATACCTAGCCAAAATTTATTTTTACACCACATAATTTTTTTTAAAGACTTACATACCTATTGTTCAAGAAACATCAAAATGTAAATGAAATGATGTTTATCAAATCAAAGGCTGGAGAAGGTAAGTTATTTTCTCAAAGTAATTTATTAAGATCAAAACAAAGTGGAAAAAGGACTTAGGACATCTTGTCCCTGCTTAAATTATCATTCTTTAGCTTAGAGCCAAAGCAAAGAACTATTTGGTATTTCTGATTGAAACACTCAGTGCATATTCTGATGACTTTAACCAAAGTAATAATTCATCTCAACTAGGAGACAGGCAGCAGCTGTCAGCTGTCATGCACATCAGCAGCTGGCAAACAAACTAAGCCCTTTTGATTTAAAAGAAAACAACATCCGTACCAACCCTCACCCCCTCCCCCCCACCAATCAACCCATCTAGTAAAACAAAAACCACTCAAAGTTCTCAGTAAATAAATACCTGGCCAAAGTTAAACACGGCACAGAAAAACTGTAACTCAACATAGAGTCTTCCAGGCTCTTGGTTGAATAGCCACCATAAACAACTGGAAAGATTCTGTAAAGGAAGGAGAGAAGCGTAGTTTAAAGTGAAGCAAGCTGATCATTTCTCTCCATCCAGAGCACAGTACAATTACTTATCTACTTAATAATTAGGGGGGGAAGACTAAAGGGAAAAACACCTAGAGAATATAGAGGCTTTGTCTTTCCAACAAGAGGTTTCAACCTCTCCTCCTGACAGATGTCATTCAAACAGCATCTATTCTGATCAGATTTGAAGAAAGAAGACATGAGCCATAATACAGAAGCTTACATAATATATCAGGACTGCCGACTAGCCTGAGACAGGGCTGATTTTAAAATTAGTTCTACACAATGAAAACAATTACATCACTAAGTAGCAATTTTTGGCAGCATTTCTTATTTTTTGATTTTTGTTCTTAAAACAGCATTTAAAGCGAAGCTGGCTGAAATCATACTATGTAACGAGCATCCCAATGTGAAAGGGTTCCTTCATAGGTTATATGGTCCATCTCTTACCTCTGGGCAAGTTACACTTGAATCATCTCAAAGAATTATAAAATAATAGCTGATAATTCACAAAAGAGGACATTCAGTCATCAAAGAAATGCATGCATTTAAAAAATAAGGTTCTGTATTTCACTTATAAAATTATCAAAGTAATGGTTATGAACACTATGTAACAACTTGTTTGACAAGTGACAAAAGCAGGATATAAATCTATGTGTGAACAGATAGAACTATGAAAAATGTATTAAAAAATTAGAAGGCAGTAGCATGATGAATATTTTTCTTTTCTCTATTTTTTATCTACTATATGAAGTGGTTATGTTCTTTTCATAATTAAATATTATTTAAAAAATTTATTTATCTAAGGAACATCTTCTGAGCGATACTGTATACATTTATCCACTTTGGTCAGTCAAGTGCATTAGGAATAAGTGGCCCTATACACATCATTGAGATATCTATCTTTACCAAATTCTAGGTTCAGGGCTAGAATGAGTAAGTGATTCTAAGCAGAATAAGTTTTGGAGCACTTAGGCAACCGGGTAATGTGAATAATTCATTCTTTTCTCCCGCCCCCACCCACAAACATTTAGCACAAGATTAGGATTGAGATGACCAAGCTGCTGCACTGGCGGAAAGCAGCAACTAAGTTTCTCCCAATGACTGAATTGAAACCTTTGCCAAACATTTAAAGTGGCCACAAAAGGAAACCAGAAATACTTACTGCAAACAGGCCAATAATGAGAAGTAAACACAGCAACACATGTCGAGTTAGTTGCTGGTCTCCACTCTGTAGATACTGTTGTTCTTCCTGGGCTAATATGCAGCTCTGGGAGTTACAGCGACTCACACAATGATCATCTATAACACAGTAAGCACAACAATTTGTAATCAGAGCTTTTTATTTGAATGCATTTTCAATTTATAATGACTTCCTAAGAGAAACAACAAAAAAGCACATTCAGCTAAGAATCAGTATATTATCTTAGATGAAATAAGAGAAAAGCTCTTTCATGTTGTTTTAGGAGAGTTCTAGTTGTAGAGTGTTTTATTTGAAAAAAGACAAGTAGTATGCAATAGTTCCCTTTTATACTATTCAACAATGTTTTATTTATGTGTGTGTACATACATAATCATATAATTTTTATTAATATAGTTAATGTATATAATTATATATTAATTTGGCCTTTATATATAATATATATTATATGTAATATATAATATATATATTATATATATAATATATATATTAAGGCCAAATTAATAACTCAAGTTTCACCACTGATGAATCTACCTATTAGTCATGTATACTCTACTTTGGCTGTTAAATTAACTATTATCTATTGCCTTTCATTAAAGAATTTAAAATTTGCCTTAGAAAAGACCTTTAAGGAACCAAGTAAATATACACTATGTTTTGTTCGCATATGAACCCAAACTCAAATCATAAGCAGAACTCTTCTCCAGCCTAGAACAGAGGTGAGAGATCTTTCACAAGAGACCTTTGCTTTTCTACCTCAGCTACACTTTATATATAGTAGCAAAAGTAAAGAAAAACATTCTTACAAAATAGATGCCTAGTCTAACATACAGTCTTATAAAAGTAAATGATTAAAAACCACAATTCTGTAGCTCTTACCCTCAAGTTAAAAGTAAAAATTTGTCTTTTCTGAATGCACTTTTTGAAAAAGACACATACACCCATTAAAAATGGCCTGGCATAATAATTGATGGCACAGGGGAAGAAAGTTCATAATGTTGCTAAGTAAAAAGAAAGTAGGCTCCTAAACTGTCTCTATAGTATGATCCTATTTTAATGAAAATTATTTGTATATATCTATGTGTAGAAAAATTCTAGAAGTATACCTGTATATAATAAGCCTGGTTTTAAAATACTATGTACAGATATTATAAAAATGGATAAAAATAAATTTTATTATCTTTCATTTACCTTTTTCACACATTGTTGCCATTCAGCAATCTAAATGCAATATTTTGCCTTTAGGGGGAATAAATTATATTGTTAACTCTAAAAATTCTCATTTGCCTATGGTTTAATTTTCTTTAGACATTAATTCATTTCAGGCTTAGGAATGATGCTAAATTATATGATTAGATGAAGTCCCTATATGATGGCTCTCATTCTATATAACTTTTGCAAATTATAATCAGAAAACCCAAGAAGCCCTTATAATTTAAAAGCATTTTTACTGCCCTTGCAAAAAAGAAAAAAAGAAAAAAAAGCATTTTCAAGAATCAACATTATTAATGAAGAAAATGACAGGTAAGCAAAACCTAAGGATATTTTGGGAGAAAAAAATAGTTGCTGAATCTGATTACATGTTGAATTTGTCCAAGGTCCTTGCTATTAGGTATATTGTACAGTGAGAAGAAAAATAAGGAGGAAAACCTTGGGAATTCTAAGGTACAGAAAGAAACATTAACTTTAGTAAAGAGGCACACAGACAAAAACTGAAAGACAGTGTAACTGAATGCCAGAAAGGGTTTCCTATTAAAAAAGTCAGTGAATGCTGGACATCTGATATATTTTCACCCCTTTCTATGGAAACATGAATTCTGCTATCATTAAAGATTCATTCCTAGCTATCAGCAGCTAACTATAAACTCCACATGGACAACAACTACTACTGCTACTACCATATTTAATGAGTATTTATGCATTAGGACAAACTCTTTGGATTTATTACTTGGGTTAGACTTATTGGATAATTTGTGTGCGTGTGTGTGTGTGTGTGTGTGTGTATTACTACTTTATGAGAAATTTTTTTAAATGAGTATTTATGTACAATTATCCTATTAGCACTTTTCCCCATCTTATTTGAGAATCCATATTCTCAGTGTTTGTAGCTTCTGTAGAAATTCTGTGTAGCGTTCTTTTGAGGCATAAGGGTAAGAAATCTTCTATTCCTTAAGCCTGTCCTCATAGCTGAGAGGCACTTACTTTTCTCAAACGAAGGAGTCACAGACCCACGGGTACTTGTGTTTGCTACTGGCTCTGTTGATGGGCAGCGTAATTCACCATTTCCCATGGAGCAGGAGCAGGAGCAGCAACCTTTATAGATAAAATAATATGGGAGGATAGAGCCCAATCACAACAGAAATGGACAAGTCCAAAAGATGCCAAACAAAACAAAACTGACTCACACACACTTCCAAGTAGCCTCAGTGAAAATGTTTTTACATGATATCTATCAAAAGGCCTTAAAATGTGCTTATGCAGAAGTTAACATGTAAAGAGTGCCAGACAAATGATCAGCTCCTTTATGTATTATCTCCTTATATGAGGCAAGGAAAAATGTTTTCATCTATGCTGTTTTATTAGTTTCCACTGTACTTTGGGAACTAAGAATTCAAACACTGTCCTAAAATACAGCTTTTATTTCATCACTCTTCAAAAACATGCACTAATTCAAACTTCTTGGCCTGAATGTGAAAGCTCTTTATGACTTGGACTCGCTCTCCCTTATCCAACCACCCCTACTTTTTAACAAAAAATCTTCCTTTATTTCAGGACAATTCTTTAGGGTCCTCCACAAACCCCATGTTTACTTGGGTCTCTAGGCCTAGCCTGACAAATATGGAATTCCCACTTTTGTTAATTCATCTAAATCCTCTTTTCTTTTGAGTTTAGCTCAAAACTCACTTCTTCATATTCAATGCAATCCCTAATAAAATACCAATGATATCTTTCACAGAAACAGAAAAATCAATCCTAAAATTCACATGGACCCACAAAAGACCCAGAATAGCCAAAGCAATCTTGAGGGGGAATAAAAAGCTAAAGGCATCACACTATCTGACTTTAAAATATACTACAAAGCTACAGTCACCAAAACTGCATGGTATTGACATAAAAACAGACATACAGAACAATGGAACAGAATTGAAAGCCCAGGAATAAATCTACGCATCTGTAGCCAACTGATTTTTGACAAAGGTGCCAAAAACACACACTGGTGAAAGGACAGTCTCTTCAATAAATGGTGCTAGGAAAATTGGATATCTACATGTACTTGAATGAAACTGGACTCTTATCTTTCACCATATACAAAAATCAACGCAAAATGGATTAAAGACTTAAATATAAGACCTGAAACTATGAAACCACTAAAATAAAGCATAGGGGAAATATTTCATGATATTGGACTAGGCAAGGATTTTTTGGATAATACCTCAAAAGCACGGGCAACAAAAACAAAAGTAGACAAATGGAATTACACCAAACTAAAAAGCTTCTACATAGCAAAGGAAACAATCAACTGAATGAAGAGACAACCTACAGAATGGGAGAAAATATTTGCAATCTATACATCTGACAAGGAGTTAATAACCAAAATATATAAGGAACTTAAGCAACTCAACAGCAAAAAACCAAATAACCCAATTAAAAAGGGTCAAACGACCTTAATAGACATTTCTTAAAAGACGACATACAAAAGGCCAACAGGTATATGAAAAAATGCCCAACATTACTAATTATCAGGGAAATACAAACCAAAACCACAATGAGATATCACCTCATACTTGTAAGAATGACTATCAAAAAGACAAAAGATAACAAGTGTTGGTGAGTATTTGGAAAAGAGGGAAGCTTTACACACTGTTGGTGCGAATGTAAAATAGTATAGACATTATGAAATACAGTATGCTTCTCAAAAAATTAAAAAAAGAACTATCATATGATCTAGCAGTCCCACTATGGGGTATATACCAAAAGGAAATGAAATCAATATGTCAAAGAGATATCTGCACTCCCATGTTTATTGCAACACTATTCACAATAGCCAAGATATAAAATCAACCTAAGTGTTCAACAACAGCTGGATGGATAAAATAGCATATATACACAGTGGAATACTATTCAGCCATAAAAAGAATGAAATCTATTTGTAATAACATAGATGAACCTGGAGGACATTATGTTAAGTAAAATAAGCCAGACATAAGACAAATACTGCATGTTCTCACTCATAGGCAGAATCTAAAAAAGTTGATTTTATAGAAGTAGTGGATGGACAGTGGTTACCAGAGACTGGAGACAGGGGGCCATGAGGGGAATGGTCAATGGGTACAAAGTTACATTAGAATAAGTTCTGGTGTTTGCATGCACAGTAGGGAACTATAATCAACAATGAGATACTGTATATCTCAAAATAGCTAGAAGAAAGGATTTTTAATTTCTTATCACAAAGGAATGATAAATGTCTGAGGTGATGGATATGCTAATTATCCTGATTTGATCATTTTATAATGTATACCTATATCAAAATATCACATTGTACCCCATAAATATGTACAATTATTATGTATCAATTAAAAATAAAATTCTTACAAAAATAAATGTCCAATTTTCTGTTCTTTAAACCCTCACTTCTTTCAAGACCTGTCTCCTACTAGTCTATAAGATGCAGTAAAACAATTACATACTTTTGTCTTTTCAACTATATACTGCTCTTGCTGATGTATAGGTAGATTGGTTTATAGAAGTCCCACCGACATATGTCTACAGAGATATAATTTTTCCTCTATATAGTCAGAGACCTGCATGCAGTGTCCTTTAAAACATCTCACACATATATAGACATGGTGCTCCTTGACATGAATTATAATAGAATATTAACTTTTGTGATAAACTATTAAAATTTAATATGCTAGAAAAATGAATTATTCTTAGGCTGTGAGCCTTTCATTGATAAAGTGCTTAAATTCTTCAGTGATGTTCTTAAAACCAAAAAGATTTCCAAGTATAAAAAGTATGATCTATAATAAAGCTATTATAAATGTCTTTCTATATTTACTACAAAGATGCCATCTCAAGGTTAAAATAGCACCACAGAATAATAGAAAATAAAGAGATTATCTGGCCCAGCTCTCTTATGTTCAGAAACTTGAAAGTTTAAATCAGCTAAGATGAAATTGTTAAGAAAACATATAAGGGCCAGGTGCAGTGGCTCATGCCTGTAATCCCAGCACTTTGGGAGGCCAAGGCAGGAGGATCACTTGAGGCCAGGAGTTTGAGACCAGCCTGAGCAAGGGCCAAGACCCTGTCTCTACAAAAGAAATAGAAAAATTAGCCAGGTATGATGGCGAGTGCCTGTAGTCCCAGTTACCTGGGAGGCTGAGGGAGGAGGATTGCTTGAGCCCAGGAGTTTGAGGTTGCAGTGAGCGGTTATAATGCCACTGCACTCTACCCAGGGCGACAGAGTGAGACCCTGTCTCCAAAAACCCCCCCAAAAAACCAAAAACCAAAAAACCATACTATATTATATTGTTGATGGAAAAATATACATATTGTGAAAGTATAATAAAACCTTGCTCTGGAATGATACAGTCCAAATTCATAATAGTGCTTACCTCTAGGGTTAGCAGGAATAGAGGAGGGTACAAAGATTTCAACTTTACTGGTAATTTTTATCTCTTTTAAAAAGGAAAAATGTCTGATGCAAATATGACATGTTAAACTTTATTAATTGTAAATATCCTACCTTATTCCCTGTGCTTAATATTATTCTTCACTCAGTCAACAAACATTCAACAAATACTTACTGCTTACTGTGTGCTAAGGACTGATAACTGGAATACTATATTCAGATCTGAGCATCCTATTTTAAGAGGTACACTGAGAAACTAGAATGTATCCTTGGTGTCTCATGCATCTCAAACTTAGAAGGCTCAAAGTAGAGCTTGTTGCCTTCCCCTAAAAATCTGTTCTCTCTGAATTCCCCTTCTTAGGTAATAGCCCCACAATTAAACATTCATTTAAACCAGATTCCCGCATGTTATCCTCAGTTCCTCCCTTGGTGCTCACCCAGCTTCCTACCAATTACCAGACCTGGTCAATACAACTTCTTCTGAGTACAGCTCCGCCTGTTCATCCCACCGCTACTGCCCTAATACACCCTGGGTCAGGCCAAACCTATTGTAAAAACTGCTAATAGAACCCTTTACTCCCAGGACAAAACCCTCACATTTTAGCATGGCATAGAATCCCCTTTGTATTTGCTTACTTTCCCAGCTTCCTCTTGACCTCTTCCCCAGATATACCCTGAGCTCAGGCCTTACTGAACCTCTTACAATTTCCTGAACAGAAAACATGACCTCTCATACTTCATTATCTCTGCGTAAGTTGTAGGACATTATGCACTGCATGATTCTATGCGTGGGTAAATAAATAAAAGAAAAATGAATAAAATGTCTGAGTGATACATAAAACTATAAAAAGTGGTTACCTCTAGAGAGAAGGACTGAGAGTAAGGGAGGGGAAGACTTTAGCTTTTCTTTTTATAGTCTTTTAGAATAGTATTTGAATTCTTTACTGTAAGGATGTCTTCTTTTTACAATAAAGTGTTACAAAGCTAACACATTATACTTACTATGTTCTAGGTTTACATATATTACATCATTTTATCTATTTGTATTCCTATGAGGTAGGTATTGTCATCAGATATGGAAACTGAGGCACAGGGAACTTGCCCAAAATCAAATAGTAGCAAATCATGGACTTAGGAGTTGAACCCGGGTAGTCTGGCTCCAGATCCATGTTTTGAACCACTGTGTTACATACTTCTAGTTTGGGATGGAGGAAGCAAGAGGGAGGAAGAAAGGCAATATGATATAGCAAGATCTGTGGAGTTTTATTCCTTCTAAGGTAATGATATTAAAATGTTTTTTAATCTTCTATCTCATTTCACTTTCTTCTTATCCTTTATTTATTGATATTTACAATAAATAGTTCTGCGATTAGTCATCCCTCTACTCCACAGACTCACTAAACAAAATAGGTACCATCATTTATGCTTCCCAGATTTTCATATATCTATGAAATCTCCACATGCATATGAATCCAAAATACATATTCTATTGCCAGATTCCCTTCAGGAATTGAAGCAAACCCCGTAACAACTGTTAATACTCATTAACAAAGTTACTAGGTAGGGTCATATTTCCACTTATGCCAAAGATTGGCAAACATTTTCTACAAAAGTTCAGATAATATTTTAGGTTTTGCAGGCTGCTCAGTCTCTGTTGCAATGACTCTGCCATTACAGCATGAAAGCAGCCATAGATAATACATAAATAAGCATGGCTATGTTCCAATAAAATTATGGGCATGAAATTTAAATTTCATATAGTTTTTAAGAGTTACAAAATATTTGTGTTCTTTTTTTCTTCAACCTTTTAAAAATGTAAAAACCATGCTTAACCGGTGGGCCATACAAAACAGGTGGTGAGCCAGATTTGGCCTGTGGACAAAGCTTGCCAACACTTGATTTATATCATTAACCTGGCCTCAATTAGGCCCCCTTTAGTTCGTTTTATTGTTTATGCTTGCCTGATACAATGTTGTGGAGTTAACAATTGTATATGCTTATAGTTTGCTAGGAAGGGCCTTCTCTCAGTTGTTACTTTTTTCTAAACTCTCAGCTCTGAGGAAGTTTTAGGCTCTAACCAAAGATCATCCTCACAAAATCTAATGAATGAATTTGCAAGCTATATAACTGACTATGATTCAAGTTCTTCGTTTGACAGATAGCTATGACATTCAAAATAGTTCAAGGAAGTGCCCTTAAACAAAACATTTAGGATATATGCTATAAAGGCATGTAACAGTTTCTTTAGACATCATACTTGTTTCTGGGATAGAGCTTGTAAAAAGTTCTGGCTCATTTACTGGTGTTGGACTCTCTTCAAAAGCAGTGTTTCCAGGCTCCACTGCTTTGTGGCTCTGAGACTGGTCGAAACCTTCATAGCTTCCCGCTTGGGTGGTGCGGTTCATGCACATGAGTGATACCCCAGCTATCAGAATGCTGCAGAACAGGGTTACTGCTGTGGTGATCATCTGTTGTGAGAAAAAGACGTTAGGCCACTTTTCACAGCCCCATCTTGAAAATCTTAGTAGAGTAGGTTAAAGGCACTTTTTTGACGGAAAAGACTTCTCCACAGCTTCAAATCCTCTAGAACAGTGGTTCTTTAAAAAGGGTAAACATCTGTAAAGAATGTAAGTTACTTGTAGAGAAATTAGGGTTTGCACGTAGTCATATAAGTTTTCTAGATGCTTCTTTCATTGTACAGCAATTGGTTACCAATACAGCCATTAGTTTCCTTTATAAGTAATCTAAATGATTTCTTACAGACCTTTACTTCTAAGTTTTTGCTCATTTTAATATGTAGTTCAAGAGTATTTCAGTCAACCAGAGACTTTTTTATGGCAATGATACTAAACATAAATAATTATAGTTAATATTTATTGAGCACAAACTAGATGCCAGCACTAGCCTCAGCCTTTTAGGTGTATAATCATATTTATTCTCACAAAAACTCCATAAAATTCAAAATTGCAAAACAGAAAAACAAAAACGGTAAGGAATCAAAATTATTTGGAGAAGTTTTTTTAAACATACACATCTTTGGGCCCCCAGCCCTAAAGAATTCAGCAGGTCCTACAAGCTTTCCTGCTCCATAGCTTTTCAAGCACATTTTTCCCCAGACACTTTTTGTTCTGAAATTTATATTTATGATAGGATTAAGAGTCAAGAATTTGACCTTTATTATTACTGCTAACTTATTAAATGGCTTTAAATTAATCACTCTTTCCTCCAGTAGTGAAAACATAATTCATAAGTGCATTTAAGAACACTCTTAAGTTTCAAGCATTTAGAAATCTTCAGTTAAAAATGGATTTAGACATGCAAAATGTTCACCACATTTTGAGGTGTGACAAAGTGATCTAGGATCACCAGCATGACATGCAATAAGTTGGAATAGGTTTTCAAAGTTAATTTTAATGTATAGAAAGGCACATTAACAAGCTAAAAAGAAACATTCTCAAGAACAGAATTGCCAATAAACTCTTCTGACCTGCTCCTTTCCATAAAAGAAGGCTGAGTCAATGCTATCTCCGTTGTGTTTTCCAGTTATCAAAAGAACACCAACAAGGACAGCAGGGATTCTGTAATAACAAGGGTTATTGAGAGAGAAAAAGAGAGAATGAATAGTAACTGTGTATACAGAAACAGGTAAGCAAACAGACCACTACCAACTTACCCCCAGCCAGATATTATGATGATTCCAACAGGAATTTGTACCCTCTCTCGCTTTTTCAAAAGAAACAAAGAAATTGCTAGGAGGCCTAAGAACAAGAAATAAAGATTGAAAGAGAGATAATTACTCAACAGTGATCAGACCTCATGGAACTTTCCATTTTTTTAAAAACCAAATTTATTTCAGTAGTAGTCTTTTAACGACATGGCTTGCTGCTCAGAAAAATTCTTTACCACAGTGTCAGGTTTTTAATTTTTAATTTTTTAATTTTTAATTTTAGGTAGTCCTAGATATGGCCAGTGGCATAAGGATTATATTATTGTTAGTATCCCATCTTCTGGGACACATCTGGTGTGTTTATTCATGCCTGTAGACTTCTCTTACAACCATTTTGCTTTCTGTGTTCCCTTGAGATATTAACAGCTAGCTAAGTCATTTTGACTCATGTGCTTAGGAATAGAAGGGAAAACAATGTTTGGAACTTTATTTCCCTTTTTTTGGAACTTTATTTCCTCTTTTTTTAAACCAAATTTATTTCAGTAGTAGTGTATATTTTTTGCCCTAGAATTTACTCCTTTTAAATAAATGCTGTCCCCAATATTTTGAAGCAAGTTTTCTCAATTCAAAATCATTCATGTTTTCCCTCCTGTATTACTTCTTTTACTCAAATCTTCTTGTTTTACCTGTGAGGACTTTTCCCCAAAAGCCCTAATCATTTTATTGTTTTGACTTATGTGTTTGGAATCTAAGTCTAATTGAAAAAAATTTTAACTGTATACAGCACAGTTGTAAAAATAAAAACAACCCCATTGTGCTGATGCTAAGAAGTATAGGCAATTCTTTACGTGAGTAATGTTTTTAGAAAATACCCTAGTGTAATGATGGAGCTTAATACAAATACATTATGAACTTAATACAAACACAAATGTTTTGAAGTTCTTCAACTTTCCTTATACTTTATATGAGTAACATCTTATTTAATAAATTCTACATAGCTATAGAATCTTAGAACTTGAAGGTTGGAAGGTACCTCTGTTTTAGAACCCCTTCATTTTATATACAAGGGTTTGCCCAAGTCACACAGCCAGCAGAGGGCAGAGCAGGACTAGAAATCCAGCCTTCTGGCACAAGTTCTTTATCAGTGTTTCTCAAACTCGGATCTGTGGACCCTTGGGGTTCCTAAGACATATTCTTCAGGATCTGGAAGTTTCTATGAGAAATTTTAAGTCTCTTTTGTTTACTTTCAATGATAGTCATTGTGTCCACCTTTTAACCAAAGTCTTGGGATTTCAGACCTTATATTAACTTTGAGTCAAGTGAAGGCCAAATTCATAACATATAGTCCAAATGAAACTTCTGTGAAATAAAAGCAGTGAGATAACCAGGCCATAACCCCGTATATTTCCATGTATGTGGGGTGAAGGCAAGCCAAACTCAAAAAAGCCATAGCAGAGAAGTAAATTCCATTTTACATTTCAAGCAGTGATTTATGTTAGCAAAACAAGATCCTTTGTCATGTTAAATAATGTTGCTATAGAATTATTGGGTTTGTAGTTTTGTTTGAATAGAATCTGAATTTGCTTTGGTTTTACAGTTATACATTAGCTGTATATAAAGAATTCATACCTAGATTTAATATTGTACAGATTGAGTAACACTGTGCTAGAATTACTTTAAAAAAAAAAAACATTGAAGCCCTTGAGAATTGCTCCTGAGTATACATTTGTATACTCTACAGTTTCAGGTTTTCAAAGTACAAGGGAAATAAGTAACCAATCACAAAAGTGTGCTATACGTGTTACAGTAGCAAGGGAAGTCTTTAAAATTCTAGCTCATCATTCCTGCCTTGTGAAAAGAAGCATATACGAAAAGGCAGACTCTATCCCTGGATGTCTCACTTACAAGGCTGTGGGAGCTCCTGCCTGAATCAGTTTAACGCTTTGGGCCTATTTCCCACTTTGCAAAACAAAGGATTAAAACTAGACCAGTATTTCCCAAAGCATAGAGGCCATAGGTGGCACAAAGATGAAAATTTTTGGACTAGTTGTGAATTTATTTTAACGTGCATTTTAAAAAATTAATTAGCACATGAAACCCGGGATTTTATTGCTAAAAGGCTCCATTGATTAAGGAGAAAAAAATGAGTCAAATTTAAAGAAAAAAAAACAAGTGGTATGCAGATATGGCAAAAATTGTGAGGATGGTATGTAAATGAGTGAAATTAAAAATGGCTGAACAAGATGATTTAAAATGACACTTTTAGGTCTAAAATTCTGTTGTATCCTAATAATCTGAAGGTTGAAGAGCACCTTTATGAGGGTTAGGGAATTCAGAACAACCTCTTTAAGTAGATTTTGGCACAGATGCTTGAAGAGGGTTTTAGAGAGGCATGGGGCTTTTTGATATGTTGATCTATTTGCTGCTGTCTTACTCTTATTATAAAGTTAACCTGAATAAACCTAGTTATTAGAGATCAAGTTGGTCCATTTATATTGAACCAACTTAATTCAGTTGGTCCATTTATATTTGGACCAACTTGATCCAATCAATATAAAGTCTTTAGGCTTTTTTAACTTAACATTTCATGAAAACTCTCATGCTATGCAAGGTGTACTTGCCTTTAAGAAGCACAAACCATCTTCTGTTTGCACTGAATTTTTCATTCCATAATTCCTTACCACATTGTTGCTTCACTTCAAAAGGCTGTTGACTTAGATGGGACTTGCTTTTGATCCTGAAGGCATGAAATTAAAGGTCTGTCCTTTGTAGCCACTTCCTGACACTTGCCTCTTAACATTCTACAATTTCCTTTTATGTGCCATTTTACAGGTTTAAATTTATGGTATGAATACAAAACAGCCAGATAGAATTTTTCACAAACATACCAGAATGTATGCATCCAAATAAATATTATACTTCAAAATAGCAATGTGCTAAAACATTTTAAATATCCTTATTGGAGCCAGTTGAAATGAGAAAGTCTTTCTGACTGGGTTCTCTTCTATTTCTCCTAGTTTCCTTTTATTCTCCTAGTTTTCTTGTTCTCACATTACCTCTTTTCCTCCTATTTAATAACTAATACAGTTCCATTTGTTGAGTGCCTGCCATGTACCAGATATAAATACTCATATTTCACTTCATCCTCAAAATAACCCTATAAGGTACTGCAACCCAGTTTTACAGATGAGGAAACTGAGGTTTCGAAAGTTAAGTAATTTGCAGAGCCAGAATTTTTCTGTTCAGCAGGACTCTAATAGTGAGCTCTGGGACATACCTCATGCCTCTCCGCTCATTCCCTCATTTCTCCACCTGCCTCCAGTGCCTGCCCTCTTCTTGTCTCCAAAGGGGAGTGCTGACAATGGCCTAGAGCCAAAGACTCTGAGGAAAAGAACCATGTGACTCCGCAAGGCCCTGAGCCCAGGCAGAAATAGAGTACATCAGGAAAAGAGCTCAGCTTTGCAGACTGCCTCTGTTGGGCATAACTGCCTGAGTGAATGCCACAATCCTATACTACAGATTTCAAATAGATCACCAGAAGCTGAGGGTTTCTGGGGTTGGGGGAGAAGGGAACAGACCTCAGTCTCCATTCACAATCCAACTTACCTGTCCACAGGTAGGTGCTATAGAGGGAGCTGTATAATAGAACAAATACCAAAATTTGTCCAACAAAATTTTTTTCTTTAACAAAATTCCACATCATCATTCCAGCACAGACAATAGACTAGAAAGAAAATTATTAAAAGACTTTGTAAATAGCTAAGAAAACCATATAATTCAATATTATCACAGAAAATAACTATTAATTAATAGCCAGTTATACTCATGTTTTATTCACAGCAAATATAATTACTCATTTTTAATTATTGCTAATTATCAACAATTACATCCTAGTTATACTAAAACTTCAAGCTTTCTGATAAAAACCCTTTTATACAGAGTCTTTAACAATGTACATATTCAATCAAAACAGATAATGACTACATTCTAAATAGCAACCTAATCCCTGTATTTAGTAATAGTAAATTTAGCATAGAAAATGCTAAACTTCTTTCCATTATAATTTGAGACATGCAAAGTTAAACTAGAAAAAATAAGATTGTCAAGAGAGTTCAATTTTTAATGATTCATTTATTTCTATTAAAAATGCAGTTATCAAATGCCATCATTAGCCTCAACTTTAGATAGTTCAAGACCTATTGCAATATTTAATATATTATGCATAAATGTACTCAAATTGTAATTGACTGCATTTGGTAATACTCATGACTTTATAACAGGAAAAACCTAGCAAAGTAATTTTCTCCTATAGTATAATAATCCATGAGAAGAGCATAGTTCTAAATATCTGTGGTTTTACTGACCTGAGCAATGAGTAAATTAGTTGTAAGCATATGAGGAAGCTGTTTATATTTCTTACTCAAAAGAAGAATAGCCAGAGACCAGATCTTGAAGACAAAAGGTTCAAAAGTTATTCATATTTCTTAATCAATATTATTGCTTATTAAATAACACATTGATCAGCCTCTTTAAAGAATCCTCTTGGTCTTGATTCAGAAAAAATTCCAATATTTTATTTACTTTAACCTGTCTAGTTCCAAAGCGGTAAATTACTATATCCAAAATAAAATAAAAATCATGGAGAGATCCCATAGCAAATTAACTGTCCAAAAATTACAGGATCTTTAAGAACTAATGCCTTGGCCAGGGCCATGTTCTAAGTACGCCTGCATTCAGCAGCTGGGATGGGTCACAGGGGTCAAAGGCAACTAGTCTGGAAAAGAGCTTTAGTGGGGGATACAGTTATAATGCTAAGTTCTTCCTTTTTGATTTCCACCATATTGGCTCATGAGATATCTAAATTCCAGGCTGTCTTACTTCAAACAACACACATCACCCACCCTAAGACTAAATGTCTTACGTTCCACGTATTTAAAAGAACTGAGTTTTTACTCCACCTACATAGTAGCCAGGTAAGTATCCTAGTTGATTTCCTTCTTTCTGTCCTCATTGCCAATTGAAATTTATATAGTCTTTCTCCAAATTGCTCTCTTATCTACCAATGGGCATAGATTTTAAGAATATGTGACAGAGGTGGAATTTCTTAAAAATTACATTAATTACCCATTTATTTGTTGCCAATATACATATTCATCCCTACCCCTTTTCCTTTACCTGTAAACGTTGCCTTTTTTTCCAGTCAGAATACTGTTTGAATTCAATAGGCAACTTGATCTATAAGATACTCTAGTTGTCAAATGCTTCACTATTTAATTTGAGCAAGATATATCCAATTTGAAAAGTAACCTAAAGTTTTGTTAACATTAAATAGGCAGTTGGCCTGGATTCCAGAGATCCCTTCTGACCCCATGATTCTACATTTGTATAGTGATTCATCATCATTTGCAAAATGCTTTTCACATATCTCATTTAATCCCTTAACCGGAAATATGTGAAATTATCTTTATTTTATAGCTGAGAAAACGGAATCTTAGAGACCTATTGCTAGTTTGTGATAGGGCTAGGTTTTTTGTTTGTTTGTTTGTTTGCTTTTTTGTCTTGTTTTGTTTTTGAGACAGTCTTGCTCCATTACCCTGAGTATAGTGCAGTGGTGTCATCATAGCTCACTGCAACCTCAATCTCCTGGGCTCAGGTGATCCTCCTGAGTAGCTGGGACTACATATGTGCCACCATGCTTGGCTAATTTTTTCTATTTTTGGTAGAGAGGGGGGTCTTACTCTTGTTCAAGCTGGTCTCCAACTCCTGAGCTGAAGTGATCCTCTCGCCTTGGCTTCCCTGAGTGCTAGGATTACAGGCCTGAGCCACCTTGCCCAGCCTGGGCTAGTTTTGATAGGAGTCAAATCCACACCTGACTAAATCTTATGCTTTGTCCACTATACAACTGTAATTCCCAACTGGAAAGAAAAAACTCAGTTAATCGGAAGGTTAATACTGTGTTTTATGGGCAGGCTTTAGCTTTCTCTACTTCATAAGAAACCAGATTTTAAAACCCTTTCTATTACCAAGCTATTCTCAAAACTCATTCTGTGGTTTCCATTCATGTTTACAATGAAACGTACTTACCAAAGAGACCAGGCTGATAATACTTATATCAAAACTAACATTCTGGATGGCATATGCCAATGGCTTAGGGTCCATAGTGGGAAAGGTCAGTAACCAGGCAGAAACGTACATGATGGGAGCAGACACAAATGTGCTTATTACCATCCCTGAGGTTACCTGCAAAAATGAAATCAAATTAAGGAGTCACAATCTCACTTAATTACCTTAAACTTTAAATAACCACAGCACACTAAAGCATTCTAAAATAAAACCAGGAGTTAATAAAGACATCATAAAATCCAGCATGTTATCCAAAACTGTATTTCCTGTTTCTAAGAGTCCTTAAAAGAAAACACAGTTAAGTTTCCTTGGTTCCGCTTCCAATCTATGCTTAATTTATATTTATACATAACAAATAGTAGAAATTCCACTGTTTTTTTTTTTTGTTTTTTTTTTTGTTTTTTTTTTTTTGAGAGTCTCACTCTGTTGCCCCAGGTAGAGCTCCTGGGCTCAAGCAATCCTCCTGCCTCAGCCTCCTGAGTAGCTGTGACTACAGGTGTGCACCACACCCAGCTAATGTTTTTATTTTTAGTATAGATAGGGTCTTGTTCTTGCTCAGGCTGGTCTCAAACTTCTGACTTTAGGTGATACTCCCATCTCGGCCTCCCAGAGAGCTAGGATTACAAGAGTGAGCCACTGCTCCAGGCCTAGAAATTCCACCGTTGATGGTTATCTTCTAGGTTCGAGACAGTAAATCATATCAATGATCTAACTAAACCTGTGAACAGTTTCCGTCCATACTATTTCACAAAACATAGGGCAAAAAATACTATTCAAAAAGAGAAAACTTACCATGCAAACCCTTTACAGATTAAATAGAAATGACCTTCATTAAGCAATTGAATTCCTTTATATTTCACAATCATTTGCTCTAATGCTGTAGGTGGCATGTACAATACACTCAGACATTGTTAATAATTTGGTGTTAACTGATTTTAGCTATTTCTTATAGTTGGTTATGTGGTATTTTGCATCTGGTGGTTGAATTATCAATGAATGAAATAGATTTTTTTCCTCAAAATTTTAAAAGTTACCCTTCTGTAAATAACTTTTAGCCTTCACTATTTATAGAAATAAAATAATTGAAATTTTAAAAGACTAATGAGGGCTGGGCATGGTGGCTGGCTCACATGTAATCCTAGCACTTTGGGAGGTTGAGGCAGGAGGATCACGTAAGAATGAATGAATGAATGGACAGACTAATGAAAAATGTCATGGCTAAATAAAGGTCCCAGATTATAAAACTGTTGTTACATGATGTTACACAATGCCTCCTTACTTACATAGACATCAAATTCCCATAAAAACAATGTTGCATTGTATGTTTTAAACATTCACTTTCCTACTAAACACACAAATAATCAAACTCAGAAAGTAGTATATACATACAATTTCTACTTCCATGTTGAACTGTGTTGCAAAGATAGCCACTCCTGGTGCTACAGGAAAGACACCATACAAAAATGCATAATTCGATAAACTTGTATGGTTCACGACACTGTCACCCTTGTCCAAGAGTTCCACCATTTCTCTGCATAGGAGTGGCAGCACCAAGCTGAAGAAAGAAGAAGTACATTATTTACTTGATATTGAAGTATGCTCATCCCCAAGTCGTAGATTGCTCTGGTGAACTTGGTCTTAGGTTATTCTTCTTCTCCTGCCCAGAAGAGGTATCTATTTGCATGCACATATTCTGTGCATACCTACTTCTGAACATTTTGTTGAAAGAATCAAGAATTTAACTTGGAGTCATTTAAAGTGTAAAAATATTCTGGAAATACTTCACACATCAGAGATAAGGAAGAAAAAACAAATTTTTGTTGTCCTACAAATAATTTTCTTGCAAAAATTTGGTAAAAATTGCAATTATAGCTGCTTTCTTGCTTCCTCTGTTGGTTCACTGAAACGTTAAAAGAAAAATGTTGACAATCTGAGTAAAAACTTCTTTTAAGAAAATTACTAAACTCCTTTTTAGACAAAAAAAGCTGAACTTTAATTACGATTACGAGTTTAAACGGTTCAGTTAATGATAACAAAGCTGCTCGAAACTCTCCAAAAACCTGTAGAAAAATAGGTATCTTACAATTAGTTCTTCATCTTTGTAAATATAAAAAGGGTTAGCAAAGGGAACTGAAACAATGGAACAGAAAATGAGTGAAATCCAAACCTGGGGAAGAGTCAATTAGTACATAAATTCTTCAGGATTCCATAGAAAGAGCATGTCAACAGTAGTTGAGCTACTGGGACCCTCCCTTAAAAATAGCAAGACGAAGGTTGGTAACATTATCACAGCAGCAACTCTAGAGATGCTCTGGAATGGAGTCAAGAACTACTCTTATATTTATTTTTTTAATTAAAAAGTTTACTTTCATAAATTCTAAAAACCTAAAATTTTAAACTAATTATAACTTAATTTTAAATTAATTAACAATTATTTAATTAAATGTTAGATATTTAATTTGATTCTTATTAGACATTTTATTTTAATTAAATTGATATCTAATAAAAATCAGAAAGTCCACAAAATTAAGTTAGAATATTTAAATTTTACTTATAAGTGGAAGTTGACAATACTATTATTGTTAGAACTATATTTATTACTGTGGCAATACTAATTAATACTTTGTTTCTAAGGAGCATAAAAGCACCATAAATAACTTTCAGTCTTATATTCATTTTTATTATTTTGAAAAATAAACACTATATTAAACTGGTCTTATGAATTTAACTGTCTATATAAGAGCTGAATTCCATAATTAAGCATGCCTCAAATATCTGAGATAATCTTGCAGTAAAATTATGTCACCTGTACCATGAAGTATAAGCAAGGTGAAGCACTATTAACTAAGGGCTGATAAAAACTTTTTATTTGACAGGCTGGGACCAGATGGCTGTTAATAATGCTTCATATTCACTCACCTATATTTAGAAAGCTCAATTAACCTCAGAATTATAAAATATTTCCCCCAAATTCATGGGAAAAAAGTTTATATTAAAAATTATTGTTCTCATCATTACTAAGATGCTTTTGCTTTTAGGATTTTAATGGATTTAGAAAACTCAGAAATCCTGCAAAATTCCTTTAAAAAATGTATTATCACACTAGTACCTTAGGAAATATTAACTTTACTTAAAAACTGAAGTGAAACCAATCATCTCTGAGAGTAAAATGGAAAGAATATCTACACAGTATACAGAAATGACTTTCCATAATACACCAACATCACATTTGCCTTTAAATCACTACTACTTTATAAGGAGGGTGAAAACAGTCACAGACACATCCCAATGAATTGACTAAAGAAGGCTTTCACAAGGTTCAATTCCCAAGTTAAATAAGTGAAACTTACAGTTTAGCTGTGATGAGAAGAATTAGTACAACAAATGCTGACTTCTTCAGTCTCTTTATTTTCCCTACCATCGTAAGACCAAGATAAAATAGGGCTGATCCAGAAAAAGAATTTCCAAGTCCATCAAGAAAATTTTCTATATATACAGGCACCTTTCGATCAAGAATAAAATTGAAGGCAATACCAATGAAGACCATAAATACTATTGGGTTCTGTAATACACGCAGAAGTCCAAGTCCCACAATTTTTGCTTTGTTTTGAGAAGCATTTTGAGTATCTTTCCACTTCTGGATTTCACAAAAGATGAACCCTATAGGGTTTAACATCATAAGAGATATTGGTGCCACCAAATAAATGTACTGGAGATATTCTGGATATGTAGTTTGATACAAAGCTTCAACTGCAAAACAAGAATATTGATTTTTAAATTATTATTACAAAAACACATAAATATGTACATAACATTTTCTTCTGTGCTTAATTATAGCAATTGTTAATTAATCTAAATAGCTCCAAATGACCTCATTAGCCTACTTTGGACAAGTAAATTTTAGTAATAAACCTGAAAAAAAACCATAATAAATATCATCTGGCTTACAAAATAATAGTCAACCTTAAAATTATTTTTAGTAAAAACGCACTAATTTTTACTATCTAGGAGCTAAAATTATTCTCCAAAAAAGGGCAGAATTGTAGAATTTTTAAAAGAAACAATTCAAAGTAAAAATCTAGTAACGAACTAAACATTTAAGTAGTAATAGCAACAAGGTGGTTGTTGGTACCCATGGAGAGAGCAGTTTTACTGGAATGGTGAGGCAGAAGTCAGATTACAGAGGATTGAGGAGACAGTAGGGGACAAGGAACTAAAAAATGAGCACTGATATGGAGTCCACACTGTACAGGAAAGAAGTGAAGCTGGTAGACGGCTGACAGAATGTAGAGGCATCAGAGAATGCAGGCCCCTATGAAGCCCAAGAATTAAGTGCAGTTGGAGGTGTAGGTGGTCAGAGTAAGTCACATAGTGAGCTACTGAATTTAGTATTTTCCAGATGACTAAGTCCAGGATGTGGCCGTAGGAGTTGGTCGGTGAAATGGAGTAAAGCAAAAAATCACTGGAGATGAGGTCAAGGAACTGAGAGGGTGGAGCATGTGACAGATGGTTCACAAGGCTAGCCACAGTTAAACAAGAAGATGCCAAAACAGGGATAAAGAAGATGACAGTGAGCCGGATATTAAAGTCTTCAATGAATGAGGGGGAATGACATCAGCACGTGACAGCAATGAGGGTGAGAGGTCTAGACAGCACAAACCTCAAAGTATTATAGTTTTTTAACAACAGAGCAGAACGTAATGGCTTAGCACTAGTCCATGGTGGTTATGGGGATGCCAGTCCTACCTACCATTGCTCATGTGATGTGCAGGCTATGCAAAAATGAACAGCCTCCACCTGAGAGGAATGAAAGGGAATGAATGAGGAAGGAAGCCCAGTGAAGATGCTAAAGAAGTAGAACTAGAAAGGTGGATCTAAGAAATGTTTGGGAGGGAAATACAATGGAGTCACATCAATGCACATTTAACTAACACAAATTCAACTGAACCCTCTCAGGAAAACAAAACCTTCATTTTTTTCCCCTGTAGCATATTTTCAAGTGCAAACTAACTATTTCACCTGCTGTTCATTGAGGAAGAACAATACTATAAAAAAAAACTGTGTTAGACTTATGAGAAATGGTACAATATAGACAAAGTGTGTGTGCTGTATTTTGTGGGTGATTTAAGGAATTTTTTCAAGGGTTTAGGTATACCTGATGACTTTAGATCCTAACCACTGCATAAGATGTGTTTCCTTATCCTATGAGGGACGTGTGTGGGTTGGATCAGACTTCTAGCAGTTTCCTGATGGACTGGGGGCAACTTAGGGCCTTGGCGTAAACAACCTGGTCTCTAGGCACATTTTTGGCAACCCAAGTGTACATTATGCAATCTAATGCATACAAAGGCCAATTGGTAATTGATTTGAAGTTGGGAAAGATAAAAAAAGAACAACAATAGTCACTCACAAGGAGAGAGGCAATCGTGAAAAAATGTAAAAGATTAGGTTTCTCAATTTACATGAAGATAAAGTGACACAGGTAGGAAAATATACTTGTTTACTTAATCAGGATATGTAAGTTCAGTTAATGTCATGCACATGTACCGTTAAAGTTATGTAACTAGATTATATAACCTTTAGAAGTTCACCTTTTTCTCATAAGCTAAAACTATTTGTTATAAGATTCAATCCCCATTTTCTCAGTTAAGCACCTTCAGAGGTTATAATATCTCCAAAATGAAGCAGTGGTTAAAACCATTTGATTACATAAAATTTCATAAATTCTTTCCACTGATTTCCAAATTCAATATGCTAGTTCTATAACTCTTAGTGGTTTTCTTTCATGTTTAAGGTTTCATCTTTTAAGTGAAAAAACAACACTTTTTCTAACTATTTCTAGATAGCTACATTTCTGATCAGATATCCCAACTCAAGAGAAAAGTGTCCATACCTGCCCACCACTCAATTTTTAAAGTAGAGTGTATATTTTGGAAAAATCTTGTGTTCTCAATCTAAGAATTTTTCCTAAGCAGCTACAATAAAATGCGTAAGTGTTTCCTTTGACAACACAGCTACAATTCTGCAATCTACTCAAAGCCCCTTATGTAATTGCCTTTTTCCAGTAACTTACTTTGCTGGCATACTAGCAGTCAACGACCATCACATGATGAACTTTCCATTGTTTGCTCAATGCAAATCTGAACAACAGTTTTTTATGTCTGGCCCACCACAAAGTACTTTCCTCTTTAGCAGGATCTTTTGTATTTTCTCCTCTTGATTCTTACCACTATCATTTCTTAAAAATCTCAAAATTAGATTACTTAATGTGTTTACCAACCAATATTCTTTTTGTTTATCTCAACCACCTCCTTTGTCCATTTTATTCACTGCTAACAGTACCATCTAAATCTTAGCTTTTAAAAGTTAAGATTTTCCCACGGCTTTCACAGCCCACAGAACAGCTATAAACCTTTCTTTGACATTCATAGCCCTGTCCCCACAATTGGTCCCTTATTTATCCAACTCATCTCTTACTACTTCTCAATGCAAAGACTCCATCAGTCTGGTTTTCTTGTTTGTTTCTTCTTTTCCCATCAGCCGGTTCACTAGCATAATTATACCAGACAAATACCATGTTCATAATTACTAGTTCTACATGCTGACCATACCATCATCCTGTAACTTCTTGAAATCTTTCTTTTTTTACTTAATGCTTAAGGCCTGTCTCTGGTACTACTTCTTCCACCAAGTCTTCAATCTACATTATTAATTTCCCCTTCTCTGGAATGCTATGTCACTTTGTTTCACATTAGTGCCACCTCAAAAAATTCTAAGTTCGTTGAAGGCATCATTTTATAACCCACAGTCCCCAGTAAAATGCTGAGCAAATCTGAAAATACTTGCTGAATGGAATTATCTGACATGTCAATGAATGTCAAAGGTTTCAGATATAGTAAAATGTATTTTATAACACACAATAATTTATATCTAATTGTTATCAGTTAATCCATTTCTTTTTGTATCTATTTTTAACTTTATTTTTGCTTTTTACAAAATTATTTTTAATTGACAAAAATTACATATATATTTATCATGTACAACATGTTTCAAAATATGTACACACTGTGGAATGGCTAAATCGAGCTAATTAACATATGTATTGTCTCATATGTTTATCATTTTTTGTGATGAAAACACTTAAAATCTACTTTTAGCAATTTGCAAAAATACAACACATTTATTCAACCATTGTCACCATGTTGTACAATAGATATCTTAAATGTATTCCTAACTGAAATTTTGTATGCATTTTTAAAAATTTTTTTACACATTCTGAATATTTATAAAGCAGGTTACTATTGAGGTATTTCAAGTCAGCTAACCAGGTATACAAAAGCAAAAGAAGTATGGTCTAGTGGGACAGCAAAAAATTGTGATTCAACAAATATTTGTTAAATCACTAGAAGATCAGTGTTTAACACAGGAATTCTAGTCTACTTCTGCCATTCATTTGCATAATTACTTAACATTACATCTTTCCCTATAAATTGGCAGTGCTTCTCTTTTGTTATCAATCTAGTTTTTCAAATCTGAAAAAATATATATGAAAGCAGTGACCTACAGTAACTAAAATTAGATTTATAATCATTGTATCAACTTTTAAGTTCTAATTAATTAATGATAATAAAAAAGGCTCTTGGAGGGAGGGGAGAATCCCATCATAAGGAGTTATTATACAGCCTTGGAGGACTAAGAGACAAAATTAGCCACCTACTGTGCCTCCTATTTTGATTCCTGCAGGGTTTCAAGTCCTAGCACATAACACAAAGACCCAGACAAGATCATTCTATTATTTAATGGCATATAGTTAAATGCTTCATTTCCTTTCTGTTTACAGCTCAAGCACTGGAGCATAATTATGATTAGTCAGGGTACTTATGCTATCAGCATTGTTTGAAGAATAAATTATAGGACTTAACTATGCCCTATTAGTATCTTTTAATGACAGAGGCAGGGAATCATTCTGATTTGCTAAAATCAACATTTCACCTTGGTAGATTCTTGGGTTCTTCTCATACTTGGATTTTTAAAGTACTTTTGAAAAGAATGGGTCTAAAAAACAGTAAGCTTCTTTTTTAGTCTGTAATAATGCTCTGTCACTTGAGTAAAGTCATTTTAATGTAATTTCACAGACCATTACAGTTGTCATAGTACATAGGAAAAGGAAACATCTTTTTTCTTTATTCATTAACTTATCCGTCATCTCCTTGCATTTCCTGAGTCACCTATAAATTAGACAGATGTGGAAAAAAATGTAGTCTTTTTTTTAAATGATGTCTTAAAAAGGACATTTCTTATAACCCATGATCAATGCCCATCTGTAAATAAGAGAGTGGGAATTTCTTGGAGAGATCATGAAACAAATAGGTCTTCTGTCTGAAGACAGTCTTCTCCGTTCACCCTGTGCAAGGCCAGAAGGCAGAAGGGCACAGGCAGCAATACTAAATAACCTCATCAAGTAGCAGAAACACGGCCCTTGCAGTTCTGCACCACACCTTCCAACGTGTAGGTATATGAGAAAGCACTTCTGTCTATACTACTGGTTTTTAGTAAAGTCATAGTCTACAACCTAATGTTACAAGAGCTCTTATTATCGTGATTAAAAAACAAACAAAAAAACCAACAAAAATTACAACTCAAAATTGACAAACATAATCATCATGGAAATTTGGGCTAGTACACCACTAGAAACATGATTATTACCAGATTCACTGATTTAATGTGGGACATAAGAAAAGCAGTGATGAAATGGATGATTATATTTTTTATTTGGAAGTTCTGCCTTGATGTGAAAATGGAATAACTCATCTAATAGGTCCTTTTCCACTACTACTCATTTTATGCAATATTTTTAGAATAATATAGAGAAAAAAACCTTTGATTCTTTCTGAAACTAATATATTACAAACTGGTTGAGTCTTCTGAAGATTAAGTTGGCGTGTTATATAACTGTGGCATAAGAGAATGCCCAGGATTTGGAACCAGAAGACCTAGGTTTGGGTCTCAGTCACCTGTTAGCTGTGTGACCTGGGATAAAACATTTAAATCTCTCTAAGCCTGTCTCCTTGTTTGAAAATGAGGATTATAATATCTGCCCTACTCAAATGACATAAGTATATAAGAAAGTACTGGGCCGGGCCTGGTGACTCACTCATGCCTGTAATCCTAGCACTCTGGGAGGCTGAGGTGGATCGCTCAAGGTCAGGAGTTCGAGACCAGCCTGAGCAAGAGCCAGACCCCATCTCTACTAAAAACAGAAAGAAATTAACTGGACAACTAACAATATATAGAAAAAATTAGCCGGGCATGGTGGCACATGCCTGTAGTCCCAGCTACTCGGGAGGCTGAGGCAGTAGGATTGCTTGAGCCCAGGAGTTTGAGGTTGCTGTGAGCTAGGCTGACACCATGGCACTCTAGCCTGGGCAACAGAGCAAGACTCTGTCTCAAAAAAAATAAAATAAAATAAAAAATAAAAATAGAAAGTACTCCCTAAAGTTATAAATATTAGGTCTGTTTAGTTATGGGCTTACTAGTCTACGAGAACATGAAACTATATACTTCTAGTTCATGTCTAAGTAAGATATAGTAATATTTATTAGGTATTTAACACTATGGTACGGAGACACTTCTAAGTTCCTTATACCATAATACCTTGACAAATTTACACTATTATTGCTTCCAAGGAAATAAACAAACACAATAACTCCTTGCTTTTTTATTTACAAATCTTTATTTCATTTTAAAATTCAATAACCTTAAAGGAACACCTATCTAGTTTCTGACTATTTGTAGCTCAATTATCAAGATCCTAGTTTTTCCTTTCTCTTAAACCTCCTGCTTTACTCATAGATATTTGATTTCTTAGACATTTCTCTCTTTCTGGTAAGCAAGATGGAGGAAGGTCAAAAGTAGAGAAAGGTGAAAGTATAGTTCACTAGAATCTTTTGGGTGCCACTGGTGAAATAAGTTGAGGGTACGGGAAGAGGATAAAACTACTGGATAAGAAACTTGAAAGTTAACGGTAGATTTCAATTGTACACTTTAATAGGTTCCACTCAAGTCTCTGGTCAGAAGACATATCATCAGAGAGGCCTTCACTGTCCACCCTACTTCAAATAGCACTTTCTCATTCCTATCCCTCTAAACTACTTTATTTATTTTTATGGCCCTTGTCACCACCAGAAATGATTTTAACTTTAATTGTATTTATTTTTCCATTAAAATATAAATTCAGTATGGGCAAGAATTTTGTTCACAGGCATATTCCCAGCAGCTAGCGCAGTCACTGGTACATAACAGTTCCCTATGAGTGAATAAATTAATATATCCACAATATTCAGGTTCTCACATTATGATACATGATCGAAGTACACATAACTTTAATTTAAAAATATAAAAAAGTAGTTACTAGGTATACATTTTCTTGGTGGCAAAGTATTCTAAAAAACAGAATGTTTTCTTTTAAGATATCCCAACATCCCAAATTGGTATGTTTACTGTCTCATCAGGAACATGTACACACATAGAAACATAAAATTAGGCTGCTTAAAGAGTCATAAAGATAAAAAAGGAAAAGTGAGAAAGGTGAAAAAAAAAGGCCATCATTATTTTTGTTTTTAAACAAGAAATTAACTTCAACTAAAATACATTAAAATTTTGAATAATGAGCTCAAAAACAATTTTAATGTAAAAAATATATATTCCAGATGGTAAGAAAAACAAGAGGGAAAAATTACTCATAAATTCTCAATACTAACATTTAATAATGACTCTTTTAATACAGACATAAGCCTATCCTTTTTACATAATTTAAATCAGAATCAAATCCCTTCTGAAAATTAAACTTTTCATATGATTACTGAGAAGAAAAAGAATACTATTAGAAAAACTACTCACAAAGATTACTAGGATATGATCATTTAAGTAGATGATAAAAGAATCCTCAAACTCTGAAGCTGAGGAAAAAATATAATTCATTCCAACTTAAGACATATTTAAGAAAAAAATTTAAAGATTTCTTCGATACAAGAGTAGGCATCTGCCACTAACAAATGCTTAAATTAAAAGTTTATATTTTGTTACCTCCTAAACCACTTGAATTTTTTTAAATCTTGAAAAATAAAAATAACTTACCTATAGGGTATCCCAATGCAAAGTCATTACTTTGTGTGGCAAAAATAGGGAATAGTCCAGCTTTGCTAAATCGACTATCAGGACTGGCAACCAATAAGGTTAATACACATACAATGAAAAATACAGAAGCTTTGGCAATTAAGATACTATATAAGAAAGACCAATCCACATTGGAAAAATTAAGTACAACCATGTTTTTGAATAATAAAGCTGGAAGTGCAAATCTGGAGACAAAATTTCCCAGTCCTTTGGCCTGTGTTGATGTTATGACATTGGCCCTTCCTGCTATGTAGCCACAAAGGACTATGCCAAAGCATTCTAGTAAGGCTGGAAAAAGCCTTGTTATTGACATTGAAGGTGGGTCATTAGTGGAATTAAATCCATGTGTTACTGTTGTTGGCAAAGTCTTGGTCATATTGACTGCAATGGTTAGGTTCTCTTCAGGTAAACTAGAGAAGGAATTCATTTTCTCTCAACCTCCAACTCCAACCAGATCTCTGGAAAGAAAGAAACAAAGATTCAGTGTGACAATAAGAATTCTAGTTGAAATGTTACACTGGGAAACCTAGATTTCTTTCTTTCTTTCTTTCTTTCTTTTTTTTTTTTTTTTTTTGAGACAGAGTCTCGCTTTGTTGCCCAGGCTAGAGTGAGTGCCGTGGCGTCAGCCTAGCTCACAGCAAC
>CM052439.1:47050661-47062758 GCA_028533085.1 Varecia variegata | reverse complement strand
TCTAGGCATCCACAGTTGAGCTCTGTCAGGTGGATAAGAGCATGGGGCCCACAGAGTCTCTGCTGAATGTCCACCTGCATCCAAATTCTTCAGAAATTTCAGAAGTTCTCAGGGCTACATCAAGGAGTCACACCGGGACTAGAAAGTTCTTTCTAGCCTGTGGTCATACTTGAGTATAGGATAGAAAGAACAATATGTCAAGGATCACTTATGAACTTTGAACCAATAACTTTTCTGTGCCTCACTTTCTTCATTTGTGAAATGGCAATAATAGTACCTACCTCATAGGAACTTGAGATTATTCAAGTAAAATCCTCAGAATCACATCTGGTATAATCACTTAGCCAAAGTTAAATATTTAAATTTTGGTAGAACATATGAGAAAGAAAGAAAAAATGATGGTATCTCACCAACCTACTTTTAGTTTCTTTTACACCAGCCTGACACACTGGCCCCATAGTCCCTTTGTGCCTCAGGGACTTTGCACATTCGGCTCACCCTAAAATGTTCTTTTTTTCTACCCACCCACCTGCTGCATTCCACATAGTTAACAACTACTTATCCTCCAAATCATATAGTTCAGGTGTCACTTTATCAGGTAAGGCTTCTCTAACCACACAGCCAGGCCACGATTTTTTCTCAAATAGATTCTCATTGCTTACCTTTAGGCTACTTTTCTCAGTCTGCAATTATACTATGCATTAGAGTAACTATTTAATTTATGCCGTCTCTTTTGCTAGACTTTAAATGTCACAGAAGCAGGGACTGTATGTTTTTGCTCACCGTTGTGTCCCTAATATCTAGCACAAACCTTGCACACAGGAGACACTGTCATTTTTAATGAATGACTAAAATAATAACTTGCACTTAAATAAACCTTTTACCCTTTAATGAATCAATGTTCTCTTTTAGGCACTATCTAGTTCACGGACCGAAAAAAATTTTTTTTTCCAAATGATAAAGTACCCTGTTTTTCCCTATACTAACAAGTCCAAGAACACAAAATGTGTCCTAAAATGTTCTAAAAATGTTCATAAAATGTTAAAGAACACAAAATGTGTTGTAAAATGCTCCAAAGATGTTCAGAAAATGCTAAAGCAAGGAACAAATTCTTTATGGTAACATTACAATAATTATCGACTCCCCTCTTGCTGCCAGGAACACGATGCACAGGAGGTCTGGATAACTCTAAAATTAATCAGCTTTTATTAGTATCTTGAAATTAATATGATGTCAATTGTCAATTTCTAAGTGATTACTCTGGGTTTACCATCTAAAGTGGCCTTATATAAGGTAGAAAGTAAAAACCTCAAGCTTCCTGAAACTTATAATGCCCAGGTTAAGTTCTCAAACATCTACATCACATTAAAAAGACTCAGGTGGCAGGCCAGAGATCACCAACAACCGATACATGGGGGTGTGTAAGAGAATTTTCTCTGTGCTACCCTGTTATAAACCAAACCATTTAAAAACCTTACATTTAATCTGGATTAAGACAAGTATTTTTCTACCAGGATTAGACAGGAGTGGTCAATATAGTACACGAAACCTATAATACTCACATACTTAAAGTTTACCACATAAGCATCAAATTATATCCTGGGAAAGCTACCGGTTGGTACAAATACCCACACTTGAAATAAGGAGCTAGTAAACAAACAAAGGTGTTACACTTTTGGCAACCTTAAGAAATGTGTTCTTGGGGAGGCAGTGCTAAAGAAGTCCAGTCTTATGATGTTTTTCAAAAGTTCCCGATATTTCTTCGCCCAGAGTATTACTAACTTATACTGCTCACAACCCCTTATTTGTACCATATGAGCACATTCCAACAAATTTTTTTAACCCACAGTTTTAACTAAATTAGTGGTCATTCGGTGAAAAGAGTCAAACAGATTCCGAGACTTATCACTTATCAACTCCTTGGGTAAGTTACTTAGCCTTCCTGAACCTTAGTTTCCTCAACTGTAAAATGAGAGTAAAAATCTCCTTAGAGGAATATTGTGTGGCTATAATATTTTATACACAGCTTATCACAAAGTAGGCTTTCAGGAAACGGTAGCAATTGCTATTAGGAGCCGCGGTTCTAATAATAATAATAATGGTAACAAAGTAAATCTTATGTTAGTTCTTCAAACATACTTGGTATTAAAGATCCTCCAACCAAAAAAAAGAGGGATGGGATGTGTCATAAAGTCATCAGGTTTTGTTTTATACCAAACAGTTAAGAGGAATTGAATTTAATTTACTTTGATCTTAAATGGTTGCTAACAGTGAAGGGAGAGTTGTTCATTTTTCTCAGGGTGATGGTCAGATAGTTATAGCGATGCCCAGGTTTAACTTTCAATTAGTTGAAAATGAAAAACAACAACAACAACAAAACATTGAAAAGAAATCTGCCCCTTCCAAGAGGTTTCTTTTAATGTTTTTCAATATTATAAAAGCAATACCTGCTGAGGAAGAAGTCAAAATAATCAAAAGGACTTACAAAGTTTTATCTCATCCTAGTACGGGAAGAAAATATGCTTTCTAAAACATTATTTTAAAATGAAAGGAAGTTTTTAAAAAATTACCTCCAGTCTTTTCATCTATGAAAACAAATCTTGTTACACAACAAACAAATTGATCTGTCACAGTAAAAGACCACTCACTGGGGCAGGAACTGAAGAAACGCTACTGTATATATTAATACAAACCGCTCCTGGCCACCTCATATTTGGCTTAAACATCAATGAACCACTAAAATTGTAAAAAACTGCTATTATTAAGTGAAAATGGGAGTGAATGGAGAGTTGATTAACTTCAAGGAGAAAGCTTTCAACTCTTAGGCTCTTTTTCAAACACCCAATATCCTTTATCCCCCGAGAAAAAGCAAAATACAGTGTGATACTACTAAAGCATTCTTCAACATCAACAGTCACAACATTCACCCACTCCCACCTACTTGTAGGGGACCAAATGTCCTCCCTAGAGACCCAGTGTAGAGAGCTCTAAGCACTGCCTCCCCTTCCCTTGTCTGCAGGGACAGACTTTGGCCCTGCAAGGTAAGAGGTGCAGAAAGTCCTTAACCAAATAGGCTGCCCAGAGAACAGCTGTCACCCAACGCCTAGGAAGGCAGCAGTGGAAGTGGAAAGGCAGCCTGGGGTCTGTGCCTGGGAAAAGGTGGTCGCTTATCTTCCCAGGGCATGGAGTCCCAACGTCATGGTAACTAACGGTGCAAAAAGGGGTAGAGAGAAAATTTGGCTTAACGTTCCAGATGCCTGGGCCACCCTCCAGATAAAGGGAAGAGTCCGACAATGACAGGGTGGACGCACGTGCAGTGGGGAGCTTCCCAAACTGGGGATGGCAGTTCTGTCCCCGGAGGGGACAAGCCACCTCTTCCCCTGTGCAAGCCTTCCCAGTGGTCTCACACGTTCCAAATGCAGGCGCTGCGAAACAGAGGCAGGCAGGTTCAGGCAGCGGGCCGCGGAGCCAGGGTGCAGAGGGTCGGTCACTGCCCACCGGCCCAGATCCGAGGTTCGGGGGTGTGGTACCCGGTGCCCTCAAGGCCGAGCTAGGACGGGGCAGGTTCGCGCCCCAGGGGTCCATCTCACCTGCTTCGTCTGCAGCCCTGGGGCCGCGAGGAGAAGGGAGTCGGTGCTCGCAGAGGGCCAAGCAGGGAGGAAATCACCGTCATCTCCCGCCCCCAGCCCTGTTTGCTGAGCGCGGCCGAGTGCCAGCTGCAGCAGCTCAGGCACGCTCCGAGAAAGTGGGGTTGGGGGTTAGCCGCTGCGGCCCTGTCATCTCCTCCCGGCCCCAGCTGCGAGGCCCCGCCTTCGCCCCGCCCTCTAGCCCCGCCCCCGGCATCAAGCGTTTAGGCACAGGCCTCTGCCACGCCCTCAGGCCCCACCTACAGCCTCGAGCCTTGGATCGCACGGCCCCGCCCCGCCCTCAGGCCCCGCCCATAGCCTAGAGCAGTCGAGGCACACGTTCCTCAAACCCGCCCTCAGGCCCCGCCCCACCCCTCGAGCCTCCGAGCGGCACGGCCCCCGGCCCCGCCCTGCCGGCTGCAAGCCGCCCAACGCTGTCCTCCGGCGGCGGGACTTCCGGCCGCGCGGCTCCCGCAAAATGGCAGCCGTCGTGGGGGATTCCCTGTCTTGTTTTCCTCCCTAAACTCAGTCGCTGAGTCCTGTCGTCTTTCTGCCCAACCTCAGCCTTGTGTGATCCGCCAGGTCCTCTTGGTTACCCTAGTCCTTTTTATAGCATCGCCTTTAGAAACAAGAACACAGACTCAGACCTGGGTCAAAATCCCGCCTTCCACCTTTCCCATGGCAGTGTGACCTTGACCTTCCTAAACCGAGATTAAAATGACTTTAAAGCTTTAGCCCTGTACTTGATTTACAATAAGCCCCCTGTCCGTGACTGTTTGCACAGTATTTCAGTTAGGGGAAACTACATGCATATTTCTTCAGTGTACCGAGAGGAAACTGGTTGTATTGACGGAAAATTTCCAGAGCTTTTTGAAATGAAAGTATCCCGAATATAGTGCTCCACTTTGAAACGTAAAGAAACCCTGTAGTTGAATTAGCCTTTCGGAATAAAAATTATTCCAAATTTTAAAAGATTTATACTTTTATACCACTTAGTATCTCCACAAGCATTTGTCCTTTACAATCATCTTAAACTTTTGTGTCTGGCAACTTCAGTGTCTTCCAATCATCTTGGCAGTTTTAGTGCAAAGATACAAAACTATATGGCTTACTAAGAAAAATCACAGTAAACTAAGGGTAGGTTAAAGGATCTGAAACTTAGCAGGAGAAGATGAACAGAAATTGAAGCTACAGAAAAGGCATGCATTCTGCTTCTGTTCAACTCTCGTTTGTTCTCTGCTTTCTTCACTTTTAACTGCCTTGTTTCCGTTGAGCCTGGCTACTTTTTTTAAAAAAGAGAATATCTCAATTATCTTAAGGCGAAAAGCATTTCTATTTAGAAAGTATGAAGATTAATTCAATTAAATAAATACTTACTGAGCTTTGACTATAAGGGGAATATTAGAAAATAGACCTGGAAAGATAGCTTGTCAGATGTTCCTTAGCTTAGTCTTAGAAATTTTAAACCTGGGTCTGTGGAAATGGCGCTGGTGAGGCTGGGACAGTGGTGGCGGAAGAGGGGTTTGGGGACACTTGGCAAAGGGGGTTCTTTGGTCAGATTCAGGAGTAAGAATGTGAAACAGAGGATATGGCAGCCTAACTATTCACATGCCTTCATGTGGAGCATTTGCAAGGGACAAGGCTTTGCATTTCAAAGACAACTGAAGATTCAGCAAAATTACAAGAAATTATTATGGAAGAAAAAGAAGGCTCAAACATCACAGGAATCCCAATTCAAAGATCAATACCCAGATCATCTGAAACATGTCTATTTAGCTGAAGAGGAAAGACTCAGGAAGCAACTAAGAAAAGTTGACCAACCTTTGTCAGAAGAGCAAGTTGACCAGCCTTTGCCTGAAGAACAGTGTAGCATTGACCAGGCTTTGTCTGAAGATCAGTATAGCTTTGACTAGCCTCAGCCAGAAAAACAATGTAAAGTCCTTTAACATGCCAAAGAAAAATAAAAAGAAAACATCAAATCAAAAAGCACAAGAAGAATATGAACAGGTACAAGCTAAGTGTGCTGTTAAGAAACAAGAATTTGAGAGGAGAAAACAAGAGAGAGAAGCTCAAAGGTGCTACAAAAAGAAGAAAATGGAAGTGTTCAAAATATTGAGTAAAAAGACTAAAAAGGGCTGACCAAGCTTGAATTTACAGATGGAGTATCTTTGTCAAAAAACACAAGAAAAAAATTAAGTCAGATATTTTTTTCCTTACAGGTTAAAATATCTGCTGTCATATTGAGTTCTTTTGTATGTGTAATGGGTACCTCCTAATAATGAACTTGATTTGTCAACATAAACTGGATTGCTAACCTGTACTAAATATAAAATGTCCCAATATTTTTGTTCTTGTAAAAGAAACTTTGCTATATATGTTCTACATAATAAGACATGTTTCTTATTTATTTGCCTCTGACAGAAGGTTGGCCCGAAGAACTGAAAGAACCTTCAATTTGGGAGACAGGCTCAAGCATGTAATACTTTTGTACCATATGAAATTTGTATGAAATAAAATGTTTGAAAATAAAAAAAAAACTTAAACCTTATCTTTTGACCACAGTAAAGCCATTTAATATTTTTTTCACAGGAACGATGTCATAATGATCACACTATTTTTGGATGTATAATCTGGAAGCTTTCCCAGAATTAGCTGAAAGAGCATGAAGGCAAGAGAACCAAGACATAAGGAAATGAAGACCTACTCTGGAGTGATGACAGTGAAAAGAATGGAATAGGCCTGAGAGACATTACAAAAGGAGAAGTGGTGAGATTCAAATACTGATGGAGCTAGAGATGAGGAAGGACTTAATGGACGTATCTATGTATTTCCTCATCCATTACAATAAAGCAAAGGAATTGTGTTGGAAAGTTTCTAATATCCTTTCCAGACCTAAAATCTCATTGTTTTCTATCATTCTATTATCTGAAGATGAGGAAGAAATATTTCAAAGGGGGAAGCGGTTACAAGGAAAAGATAATGAATTTGGTTTTAGACCTAAAATCTAAAACCTTGAGAAATTATCTAGTTCAGTCTTCTCTTGAAGAAGAAGTTATCATCCTCTCCATTTGAGGCCCTAGGAGATTAAGCAATTGGTCTGAGTACTCCCAGCTAGTCAGTAAGAGAGAATGAGAAGAAAAGCTCTCACTGTCCCATGAACTAACTACTCATGACAGCATCAGCACATGTGTGCAGAGACTTCCGGTAAACCCCTGGAGAGAACACAGAAGCTCAAGAGACAGAGCAGAGCCAAAGATGTAGTTTGAAGAGACATCTACACAGAGTAAGTGAGTCTTCTGAGAAGAGCAGCCAGTGGAAGAAAACTCTAGGAACAAAGTATACACAGAGATGAAAGACTTCATTTAAAAGTCACCCTTAGATAAGCAATTACTGATAAATGCCATAAGAAAATAATTTAATTCCACTATCATATCTGCTAATCATTCTGTGAGATGCTGACCTATACTATACTATGTACTGAAAAAAGGGAAGAAAAGCTAAAAGTTATGCAGAACAATGGAGGAACAACTGTAAATTAATCTTAACTTCCACTTACAAATAAATGGGACCTGTAGCCTTCAAACACATTGATACCCCCATTTCCCTCAACTCTAGCTGATCAAAATTGATGGGAGGAATAAACCAAGTGGTTTAATATAATGATGAGGATCATATAAAATATATGTTGAGGCAATGTGATGTACATGTAGATTCCTGGTAAATTTTACTTTTTCCAAAATGAGGTAATTCTAATGTTTTTTTTCTTGATTATGAAAGTAATAAATAACAATTATAAAATATTCAGATGATATAGATAAGGGAATGAAGAACATGAAAATGACACCTATGGATAACTTAGGTTAATATTTTACCATGTATCATTTTTTCTAGGCAACTATACGTTATTTAAGAAAAATAGGATTATACAATATATATGACTTTTCATTCACATAATTTTTAGTAAGCCTTTTCATTTAATAATATATCATTAATATTTTTATCCATATAGATAGATCTATGTCATAATTTTTAATGTCTGTTGGGTATTCCCTAGTGAAATTTTGAGGGTGATCTTCCTTAAAAAAGTAGAAACTCTGGGCCATCCGTAAAATCTAATCAAAGTTGAGTAAAGAAGAGAAAGACAAAAGAGTGGCTTAAAATGTATTGTTTGACTATGTGTAATATGATGTCAAATTTCTTTAAAAACTTTTCTTTGTTTCTTTAAAATGCCACACCCCCTTCCCAACAGCACCATTTTCTCAGCAGGGATCCATATGTTTCCGGAGAAGTTGATTTCACTATGCCTTTGGGGGTGATGTAACTAACCTAGGCTATCCAATCAGTACATTCCATCTTTTTGGACTTAATGATTGAGTCAGAGTGGGCATTGACCATAAAATAGTTTAACAGAATGACTGTCAGGACTTTTGCAGAGAACACTGATATTCTCTTTCTTGCTGGACTAGAGGAAGATGCTGACAGACATCTTGGGGCCTTGAGAGAAGTCAGCCTTAGAAAGACAGAGAGACCAAGATAGGCACAGTAGAGAGAACGAAATAAACAGGGACCTTGGACTTTTCATTCATGTGAACCAGTCACTTTTCTTTATGGTTTAAACAAGTTTGAGTTGGGTTTTCTATTACTTAAAATCAAAAGCATAGGAAAAAAATGCTAAGAGAAAATGCCAACAGTGATTATCCCTGAGTGGTAAGAATACACATGATTTTAATTCTTTTCTGTGTAGAAAAGTTCCCAAAATTTTTACCAAAAAAATGTATATTAATTTTATCAGGAAGAATTCTGAAATAAGTCATAAAGTATATAATTTGGTTATATGGAAACAGTGAACAATACCTAATAATAATCTTCTAAAACAAACTTTAAAACCACTATCGCAAGAGCGAGACCCTGTCTCTACTAAAAATAGAAATAAATGATTTGGACAACTAAAAATACATAGGAAAAAAATTAGCTGGGCATGGTGGCGCATGCCTGTAGTCCCAGCTACTTGGGAGGCTGAGGCAGGAGGATCGCTTGAGCCCAGGAGTTTGAGGTTGCTGTGAGCTAGGCTGACGCCACAGCACTCTAGCCCGGGCAACAGAATGAGACTCTGTCTCAAAAACAAACAAACAACAACAAAAAAACCCCACTATCATGTATTAAACCAGGTAGGTATACAAAATCCACCCATAAAATAGAATGAATAAGAGCACTGATATGGTGCACTATATGAACTTAGAGAAGGCAAAGACCTTGTTTTTGTTAATCTTTGTATCCCCAGCATTTAAATTATACTTTCCCTGACATATGGCAGTCCATAAATGGTTTTTGAATGATTGAATAAAACATGCCTACCAGCTATCTAGAATGTTGAAGTGCACTTCTACTCAATGGGAGTCATTAGACACAAGCAACTGTGATATAGCTCTTTTATAGTAACTGGATTTCTTATTTTTTTCAGCTTTTCACCTGGCCTAGTTTTATAGCTTTATTTAAATATTCTCCCAAGTTGTTGACTTATTTTTGTTATTGTAAATGCTATAATTAAATAATTTAATTTTTAATCTGTCAAGATAAAACCCTGGACGGGCTCTTTGTGTTTGCATAGTTCGCTCACCTCCCTTTCTGCCTCCGCTGCCGCCATGGCACCCGCAAAAAACCTTGTGGCAAAGGGGGGCAAAAAAAAGAAGCAAGTGTTGAAGTTCACTCTTGATTGCACCCACCCTGTAGAAGATGGGGTCATGGATGCTGCTAATTTTGAGCAGTTTTGGCAAGAGAGAATCAAAGTGAATGGAAAAGCTGGGAATCTTGGGGGAGGGGTTGTGACCATCGAGAGAAGCAAGAGCAAGATAACTGTCACTTCCGAGGTGCCTTTTTCTAAAAGATATTTGAAATATCTCACCAAAAAATATTTGATGAAGAACAATCTACATGATTGGTTGCGTGTAGTTGCTAACAGCAAAGAGAGTTACGAATTACGTTACTTCCAAATTAACCAGGACAAAGAAGAGGAGGAAGATGAGGATTAAAATTCATTTATTTGGAATATTTTGTATAAGTTCTTAAATAAAATACGGGAACTAAAAAAAAAAAAAAGATAAAACCCTGAAAATTACCTTTTTTTTTTTTTTTGAGACAGAATCTCATTCTGTTGCCCAGGGTAGAGTGCTGTGGCATCAGCCTAGCTCACAGCAACCTCAAACTCCTGGGCTCAAGCAATCCTCCTGCCTCAGCCTCCTGAGTAGCTGGGACTACAGGCATGCGCCACCATGCCCGGCTAATTTCTTCTGTATATATTTTTAGTTGTCCATATAATTTCTTTCTATTTTTTTAGTAGAGACAGCATCTCACTCTTGCTCAGGCTGGTCTCGAACTCCTGAGCTCAAACGATCCACCTGCATCAGCCTCCCAGAGTGCCAGGATTACAGGCGTGAGCCACCGTGCCCGGCCAGAAAATTACCTTTTAATTTAATATCTACACATATGTGTGTGTGTTTGCGTAAATATGTAATAGCTTCTTTTCTCTCTTTCAATTTGCTACTGAAATAATCTCACAAAAGCAATAAAAGAAAGTGGGACCTGAACATCTCACCTAATTATTGATCTTATTTTTGACCTCAGGTAGGGCTCAAATATCTTTAAATGGGCAGAGGCTTTTGTCTGGGTCAGGACTTAAGAAGTTAGGCAGCAAAATAATCCATCACGACCAAGTGGGCTTCATCCCAGAGATGCAGGGATGGTTCAACATACACAAATCTATAAATGTAATTCACCACATAAATAGAAGCAAAAACAAAGACCATATATCCTCTCAATAGACACAGAAAAAGCATTCAACAAAATTCAACACCCTTTTATGATAAGAATGCTTAACAAACTAGGCATAGGTGGGACTTACCTAAAAATGATAAAAGCCATATATGCCAAACCCACAGCCAACATCATACTGAATGGGAAAAAATTGAAAGCATTCCCACTTAGAACTGGAACCAGACAAGGTTTCCCTTTATCACTGCTTCTGTTCAACATAGTGCTGGAAATTCTAACCAGAGCAATCAGACAAGAGAAAGAAATCAAGGTCATCCAAATGGGGGCAGAAGAGGTCAAACTATCACTCTTTGCTGACAATATGATCTTATATCTATAAAATGCCAAAGATTCTACCATGAGACTACTGGAATTGATAAACAAATTCAGCAAAGTCTCGGGTTACAAAATCAATGTACAGAAATCAGTAGCATTCCTATATGCCAACAACAGTCAAACTGAGAACCAAATCAAAGACTCAATACCCTTCACAATAGCAACAAAGAAAGTAAAATACCTAGGAATATATTTAACTAAGAAGGTAAAAGACCTCTATAGGGAGAACTACAAAACACTGAGGAAGGAAATAGCACAGGAGGTAAACAGGTGGAAAACCATAGCATGTTTATGGGTTGGTAGAATCAACATTGTTAAAATGTCTGTACTATCCAAAGTGATCTACAGATTCAATGCAATCCCTATTAAAATACCAACATCATTTTTCACAGATCTAAAAAAAATAATTCTACGCTTTGTATGGAACCAGAGAAGACTCCATATAGAAAAAGCAATCTTAAGCAAAAAGAACAAATTGGGAGGCATCAATTTACCAGACTTCAAGCTATACTACAAAGCTATAGTAACTAAAACAGCATGGCACTGGCACAAGAACAGAGACATAGACTAATGGAACAGAACTGAGAACCCAGATATAAAACCATTGTCATATAGCCATCTAATCTTTGACAAAGCAGACAGAAACATACACTGGGAAAAAGAATCCTTATTCAATAAATGGTGCTGGGATAACTGGATAGCCACACATAGAAGACTGAAACAGGATCCGTACCTTTCACCTCTCACAAAAATCAACTCACCGTGGATAACAGACTTAAACCTAAGGCATGAAACTATAAGAATTCTAGAAGAAAATGTTGGAAAAACTCTTATAGACATTGGCCTAGGCAAAGAATTTATGAAGAAGACCCCAGAGGCAATCACAGCAACAGCAAAAATAAATAAATGGGACCTGATCAAATTAAAAAGCTTCTGCACAGCCAAAGAAACTATCATGAGAGAAAACAGACAACTTACAGAATGGGAGAAAATATTCACATGTTACACATCCGATAAAGGGCTGATAACTAGAATCTATATAGAACTCAGGAAAATCAGCAAGAAAAAATCAAACAACTCTATCAAAAAGTGGGCAAAGGACATGAACAGAAAGAAATAGACTTTCAAAAGAAAATAGACTAATGGCTAACAAACATATGAAAAAATGCTCAACACCTCTAATCATCAGGGAAATGCAAATCAAAACCACAATGAGATATCACTTGTCTCCAGTGAGAATGGCCTTTATCAAAAAGTACAGAAAACAATAATGCTGGTGTGGATGTGGAGAGATAGGAACACTCATACACTGCTGGTGGGACTGCAAA
>CM052439.1:47000780-47050161 GCA_028533085.1 Varecia variegata | reverse complement strand
TGCGGAAAACAATATGGAGATACCTCAAAGAGATACAAGTAGAACTACCATTTGATCCACAATCCCATTACTGGGCATCTACCCAAAAGAACAAAAGACATTCTATAAAAAAGACATCTGCACTCAAATGTTTATAGCAGCACAATTCACAGTTGCAAAGATGTGGAAACAACCCAAGTGCCCGTCAATACATGAGTAGATTAATAAAATGTGGTATATGTATACCACAGAGTTCTATTCAGCCACAAAAAACAATGGTGATATAGCACCTCTTGTATTATCCTGGATAGAGCTGGAACCCATTCTACTAAGTGAAGTATCCCAAGAATGGAAAAACAAGCACCACATGTACTCATCATCAACTTGCTATTAACTGATCAACACTTAAGTGTATATATAGTAATAACATGCATCAGGTATTGGGGAGAGGGGAGGGGGGCTAGGGGATGGGTATATACACACCTAATGGGTGCGGTGTGCACCATCTGGGGGATGGACACACTTGAAGCTCTGACTCAGGTGGGGCAAGGACAATATACGTAACCTAAACATTTGTACCCCTGTAATATGCTGAAATAAAAATAAATAAAAATTAAAAATTAAAAAAAAGAAGTTAGGCAGAAAAACAATGAAACCAGAATTAGGTTATGAAACTGAAAGTTAAATCAGCGACTTAGATAAGATAGGCTGCAGAAACCATACAATAGAAGCATGATGACTTTGGGGGCCCCTACCAATCTTTTCAAGACTTAGTTTCTTAATACTTGTGGTTTTGTTTTGACCACATTTTTTTTGAAAGGAGTTAGATATCAGGAACATGAAAATGAAAGACAAAAATATATATTTGTTTCTACTCCTAGTTTGTTCATTTAAAAATGGGCTCACTGACAAATTTATTTAACAGGCAGTCTTTAAAGAAAGAATCTTATAACTGTGCAGAGCATTTTCTAATGTGAATAATGTCTAAGGTGAAAAAGCTATTTAATAACACTAACCAATTTTGTAAAATATAAAGAGGAAGTGGAGAAAAACCTCAGATTTTAACCTTGACCCTGGGAGTAAAAAGGTTTTTAGGTGATTCTAGTTAAACATGGGCAGAACTTTGGGGTAAATAGCTAGCTCAAAAAAAGGCTTTCACATCCTCAGCACAACAATTAAGCACATGCCTCAGTTGCATTCTTCTGGCTGAGTATGTATTTCAAGGGTTCCAGTTCCCTTCCCTCCTTGAAGTGGGTAGGTCTTCTGTCTGTGTTGGTTTCTGTAGTATCCTCAGTGTCTAGAACAGTGCGTAGCACATAGTAGGAACTTGATAAATATTTGTTGACCTACTAATTCTTAGAACACAAGCTAAACAAGTTGGTGAAGTTTCAATGTGCCCTTTTTCCTGTAATGACAACACATTTCTCCCCAAAGAGCACTGTTACTCTAGGAAAAATTTTTGCCCTCCTCTAAGACAAATATTACTGCTTGCCCTTAAAACAGATTTATAATTTCTAGTTTATTCCCTAAATGAGTAGCTTTTACCCAGCAATTTGCATTAGAATCATCTGCAGATCCAGAAAAAAAAAATGCAGACCTTGAACCTGATTCTAGTGATAATGATTTAGTGAGTCCAGCTGGTTACCTGGCATCTATATTTTTTAAATCATATTTTCCCAGCTGATTCTGGTGTGAAGCCCTGGTTGAGAACTGTGGTGACCAACCTTTGGATTCTTGACTGTCTCACGTTCTTCAACTACCTGCGCACTTGACCTTCCTAGGTTCTTGACCAGGAACCCATACATCCAAGTCATGTTGAACAAATAACATAGCCTGTTAGCACCGAGTCACTGGCAAGTAATAATAATGAAATGAGAAGGTGAGAAAATGCTGAGAAAGACATTCATTTCAGTAGCTGTTTTCCTATCAGGACATTGTTCCTCATATGAAACCCATTTCTTTTGGTTTGTCCTTTGTGGAGAAAAGCAAAATAAAACAAAAGCAATCGCTGTCTTTATTTCCTGTATACAAACACCATGTCTTCACTCTGGTGCCATTTTTAAACCCCAGTCAGAAAGTTCATGTGATGGGTGAAACTGGCACATTTCATAACTAAGCCAATACATTTAATGTATTGTGGATTGTGTGGAAAACCCCAGTGCGGTCACTTCATCATCTCTTATTAAAGCTTCAATTTTTGAGAAACAATCATAGTTCCTCTTACATTTCTTCAGAGATGTTACTTTCTAAAATATGGCTTTTTACTATTTTTTCTTTCATAGTTTATGCATTTGTTACCTTATTTAAGAAATCCTTCCCTGCATCAAGGTTATGATGGTATTCGCCTACACCTACGTTTTCTTCTAAAAGTTAAATGTCTTTTAAAATTGTTATTGTTTGTACCATTTCTCAAATTCTCTTGTTATTAGAGCTCCACTCTAGATACAAAGTGTAGAAAGTTCCTGCCCAACACAGAGAAGAATACTTCTGTAGCTCCTGCTGATCTAGATCAAGAAACTCTCAATGTAGAATAAAATAAAATAGGAGTGTACAAGGGGATTTAAAAATCTGTAAAATGTAGTTAAAGAAGGTAGCAAAGCAGTATCAGCTAATGGAAATATAAATTATCTTAAAGTCACTCCCCTGGAGATACTTAAGAGGTGGGGCCGTAAGCCTAGAGGAGTGAGCCAGTGCAGCACAAGGGGCCTAACAGCCGCACTCAATGGAGATACGCTTATCCCATGTTTGCCAAATGTCTAGTGGTGATATGCTTATTGTGTTTGTCAAATGTCTAGCAGGGCTTTGAAAATGCCCTTGAGCGTAAGTCACTTCTCAGCTCCATGCCAGGTCTAATAAAAAAAAAAAAAAAAAAAAAAACCACCTCAAAGAAAGAAATTTTTGGATAAAATTCCTAGGAAATGTTCCACATCTGAACCCTGCTCTGACCTCCCATATCCACCTGCTCCCTCAGGTCCTTGGCTCAACTTTGGAACTGGGTGTTGCGTTTCAGCATCCAGCTCTTGTACTGCTTTGTGAACACCTATCACTTAGTGTCTTCTACCTGCCTCCAGGTTGTGCTCACCTGTTATTGACGTGGCTCTGCTCTATTGTACACTCTGCTCTATCCAGAACCAGAGGGCCTCTGTGACCCTCGACACCACCTCAAGCTGATGAGAACAAGCTTCCAGCCATAATTTCCCCTCTGTGACCTGGTGGAGGCTATTGCTTGTACTAGCGATGCAAAACCTTTATGATACTTTCCACATACTCAAATGGTCTAATTGACAATTTTCCTAGTAAAGGAGGTATTTCCATAGATATGAAATAATCTATTTTCAAAGGTGTGACTTGTGTTAGGCTACGCTGGGTGGATTAGGTCACTCTTAGTGGGAGGACCTATCATCCTCTCACCAAGTGACTCTGATCGTTGGCTTGGTGGGCCCGAGGGATGATTCTCACCCTTACAGGAGCAGGTTTCCTGCTGTCCACTCTAAGGATGTTACTGCTGTCACTGCAACCCTGCCCAGGGTCTCACTACTTTGTGTACTTTTTCCTAAGTCTGCCTCCTCGGTAAAAAGGCACTGCCTCACATACTTTCCTTTCTGCCACTTCCAAATTCTCTCTGCCCTGGAATAGTCCAGGAATCTGAGGCTCTGACATTTTGTACCCCTAAAATCATTGCCTGTGGGTTCTCCTCTGTGCCATGCTGTAATCCCCCCAGTGGTTAATATTCTACATGAAAGCAAAGTTTGTGTCTGGGGAGCTCTCAGGCCACCTAGATCTGATCTGTCACCAGAGTTCCTAGCTACTACATAAGCCACCAAAGCTTAGCCTCAAGAATTGTAGGTCTGAAGTTTTCTTCCGCTTTCTTCACAGTCCCAGGTGGGCTATTACAACTCCCAGTGTTCCTTCTCTGCAAATAAACCTCAACCCAGCCAACCCCTGAGTTACAGTTGCTAAGCAAGTCCCCTGTGACATTCCTGTCTCTTAGAGTTCATAGCTCTGTTCTGGACATAAAGATAAGGCTTAGGTTATGGGCACACAGCTCTGTCCTGGGCATACAGGTGAGGCTTACTTAGGTCATGGACACACAGTTCTGTCCTGGGCATTCGGGTGAGGCTTAGGTCATGGGCACAGGCTGACTCCTGGCATAGGACAATAGGTCCTCCCACAAAGGGCACAAAGTGGCACCCACAGTATGATGGTGCCACTCCTAAGTGATCTGGTCTGTATGCCCACGACAGAGCTATAAACTGTTGAGGTTTACCTGCAGAGAAGGAACACTGGCCACGGGCCACAGTTCATTTAATTAATTCTCTATCGAAGGGAATTTAGGTAAATTCCATGTTCTTCCTCATAAGATGATCCTATATTTTATTTCATTTTTTTTAACGGTTACCCTTCAATTGTTAACTTCTGTCTTTAACTAAACCTAAAAAACAACCAAAGCCCAAAGTCTAAAATTAATCTCTGGTCACTTTTTGGACTTACCACACTTGCTAGTGAACATAGCTCATCCCCACCGCTTACCCTATCTTCCTTGTCAGTAGTGCCAAGAATTTTAATTTTGCCTCTTCGAAAAACACAAAAGATTTCAATCCATTCAAGTTTTAAAAACATATTAACCACATAGTATTACTCATTTCTGTACTCACCATTCTTTCCTGGTCTGACTCCTCCCCCTGGCTCTGGAAGTGGTGGCTACGTACCCAGGCTCCAAAGCCAGACTGCCTGGATTAGACCCTTGGCTCTGCCGTTTTACAGCTGTGTGATCTTGGGCAATTAACTGAACCTTTCTGTGCTTCAGTTTTCCCATCTGTAAAATCAGGGTAATTATAGTAGCTATCTCATTAGATTGCTGTGAGAATTAAATGACTTAATGCCTTTGATCGGTACGTTTGTACATAGTAAGTGGTCAATAAATGTTTGCTATTCTTGTTGTTTTCCCATCATAGGTCCTTTTCATTGAAGGTCTTTCACTTACATTTTTCAGTTGCTCTTAAGTGATAGTTGAAATGGTATATATTTTTAGATTGACAGTTGTTTTCTATCAGTACTTTGAAGACAATACTCTGTTGTCCTCTAGCATTTATTTTTCCTGATGAAAAGTCTGTTGTCCATCTAACTGTCATTCCTTTGTAAGTAATCTGTAGTTTCTCTCTGAGAGCTTTAAGATTTTTCCTCTTTAGCTATGATTTTCTATAGTTGTAATTTATAGGTATGAGTTTATTTTTACTTACCTTACCCTGTACCTCATGTTCACTTTCAATCTGAGGGATTATACCTTCTTCAAATCTGTCAAAGTGTTGGCTACTGTCTCTTCAAACAGCACTTCTCTTCCATTCCCTCTGTTTTCTCCTGGGACTTAGGTTTGAAGTAGGGTGGAGCCTCTCCACATCTTGTCCATGTCTCTTAATAGCTCTTTTCTGGCATTTGATTACATTACCATATTTATTGGTCACTATCATCCCAATTGGGATTATATTAAAGAAGTGGGCCATTATATTTAAAGAGCACCCAGGAAGTTATTTTTTAAAAATTCTCTCATAAAAACCATCATCTGCCTGATACTGCTCTTGTCTGATATAGGTCTGACATTACAAAGGAGAAGATGTCAGAGTCAAGTACTCAATTGAGTCTGTGTTATGTATGGTTCAGAGATAGGTTGACCCTAGATCATGAAGACCACTGGCCAACTCCTACTCCTCTCTTTTAATAGATGAGGGAACTAAGGGTAAGCAGTTCAGTGATTTATCCAGGGACACACAGTGAATCTTATTTCTTTCTCTAGGGTCAGCATGTTTTCACCTTCTCCTTTGCTACCACCCTAGACCAAACTAGCAGCATCTCTCACCTGGACCACTGCAGTTAACTGTGCTCCTACGCCCATTTTTGTTCTTTATTTCCATCCACATGGGTCACTTCAACCAGAGTGATCTATTAAAAATTTAAATCTGATCATGGATTACCCTCCTAAAACTTTTTTAAAAAATAGACTTTATTCTCTAGAGCAGTTTTAGGTTCACAGCAAAATTGAATAGAAAGTAGAGTTCCCATTTAGTGCCTATCTCCACACACTCACAGCCTCCCCCACTATCAACATTACAGCACCAGAGTGGTGCATTTGTTACAATCAATGAACCTACATGGACATGTTATCCCAAAGTCCATAGTTTACAGTAGGGTTCACTCGTGGTGTGGTACATTCTATGAGTTTGGACAAACATATAATAACATGTATCTGCCGTTATAGCATCATACAGAATAGTTTCACTGCCCTGAAAGTCCTCTGTGTTCTGCTCTGCCTATTCATTCCTCCCTTCACTCTAACCCTTGGATATCACTGATCTTTTTACTGTCTCCATAGTTTTGACTTTTCCAGAATGTCATATAGTTCAAATTATACAGTATTTAGCCTTTCAGATTGGCTTCTTTTACTTGGTAATATGTCTTTAAGTTTCCTTTATGTCTTTTAATGGCTTGATAGCATTTTCTTTTTAGCACTGAATAATATTCCATTGTCTGGATGTACCACAGTTTATTTATCTATTCATTTACTGAAGGACATCTTGGTTGCTTAGAAGTTTTGGCAACTTTGCATAAATCTATTATAAACATCTATGTGCTGGTTTTGTGAGGACATAAGTTTTCAACTTCTTTAGGTAAATACCAAGGAGTGCAACTGCTGTATCATATGGTAAGAGCATGTTTAGTTTTGTAGGAAGCCTCCAAACTATCTTCCAAAGTGGCTGTATCATCTTGCATTCCCACCAGCAATGAACTCCTGTTGTTTCACATTCTCACCAGCACTTGGTGTTGTTAGTGTTCTGGCTTTTGGCCATTTTGATAAGTGTGCAGTGGTATCTCGTTTTCAATTGCATGATTTTTCCCTGATGAATATGATGCAGAACATCTTTTCATATGTTTATTGGTCATCTGTGTATCATCTTTGGTCCATTTTTTAATTGGATTGTTTTTTATTGTTGAGCTTTTGGGGTTCTTTGTATATTTTGAATAATAGGCCTTTATCAGATATGTCTTTTGCAAATATTTTCTCCTAGTCTCTGACTTATCTTTTCATTATCTTGACAGTGTCTTTACAGAGCAGAAATATTTAATTTTAATGAAATCTAACTATCAATTCTTTCTTTTATGGATCATGCCTTTAGTGTTATATCTAGAAAGTCATCACTAAACTCAAGGTCATCTAGATTTTTCCTGTATTATCTTCTACGAGTTTTATAGTTTTGCATTTCAAATTTAGGTCTGTATTTCATTTTGAGTTAATTTTTGTGAAGAGTATGAGGTTAGTGTCTGTCAAGGGTCATTGTTTTGCATGTGGATCCAATTGTTCCAGCACCATTTGTTGAAAAGGCTATCTTTTCTCCATTGTGTTTCCTTTGCTCCTTTGTCAGAGATCAGTTGAATATATTTATGTGGATCTGTTTCTGGGTTCTCTATTCTGTTCCATTGACCTAGTTGTCTACTTTTTTGGCAATATCACACTTTCTGGATTATTATAGCTTTATAGTAAACTTTGAAGTCAGGTAGTGTCAGTCCTCTAACTTTATTCTCCTTTAATATTGCATTGGCTATTTTGGGTCTTTTGCCTCTCCATGGAAGTTTTGGAATCAGTTTGTTGATATCTACAATAAATTGCTAGTATGTATTGAATCTATACATCAAGTTGAAAATAAATCTTGATAATATTGAGTCTTTCTATTCATGAACATGGAATATCTCTTCATCTATTTAGTTCTTCTTTCTTCTTTTAGTTTTGTAGTTTTCCTCATATAGATTTTGTACATATTTTGTAAGTTTATACCTAAGTATTTCATTTTTGGGAGTGCTAATGTAAAATTTGGCATTGTGTTTTTAATTTCAAATTCCACTTGTTCATTGATGGTATATAGCAAAGAGATTACTTTTTTTATATGAACCTTGCATCTTGCAACCTTACTATAATCACTTATTAGTTCCAGGAGTGTTTTTTGTCAATTCTTTATGATTTGCTACATAGACAATCATGTCATCTGTGAACACAGACAGTTTTATTTCTTCCTTCCCAATCAGTATACTTTTTATTTCCTTTTCTCATCTTATGGTATTAGCTAGCACTTCAAGTGTGATGTTGAAAAGAAGTGATGAAAATGGACATCCTTCCATTGCTCCTGATCTTTAGTAGGAAAGCTTCTACTATAGTTTCTTACAAGTATGATGTTAGTGGTAGGTTTTTTGTAGATATTCTTTCACGGATTGAGGAAGTTCCCCTCTACTCCTAGTTTACCAAGAGTTTTTTTTTTAAATCAAGAATGGATGTTGTATTTTGTCAAATGTTTTTCTGCATCTATTGATCTGATCATGTGATTTTCTCCTTTATTTTTTTCATAATTGAGACTTTATTGGTTGTGTTGAGGATCAGTACACAGACAATTCAATTTGTACACAATTCTTAACATATGTACCCCAAATCTAAAAAGCCATGTATTGTAATTCTTTTTTAAACAGTTATTTCAGTAATTTTCCAGCTGAAAATTTGCTACTCCCACTTTCTTTTGGTTAGTGTAAACGTGGTATATCTTCCTCTGTTACTTTTGATTTATGTGTCTTTATATTCAAAGTGGATTTCTTATAGACAAGCATAGAGTTGAGTCTTGTTTTTTGATCCACATTGCCAATATCTGTATTTCAGTTGGTGCATTTAGGCCATTAATGTTCAAAGTCATTATTGATATAGTTTGATTAACATCTATCATTTTTGTTACTGTTTTCTATTTGTCACCCTTTTTTGTTTCTATTTTTTGTCTTTCACTCTTTTTCTGCCTCTTATGGGTTTAATTGAGACATTTTTGTGATTCCATTTTCTCTTCTCAGTATATTTGTTATACTTCTCTTTTTTTACTTTTTTAAGTGGTTGACCTAGAGTTTACAATACACATCTACAATTAATTTAAGCCCACTTTAAAATAACACCATACCATTTCATGGGTAGGGTACCTTATAATAACAAAATAATGCTAATCTCTCCCTCCTGTCACTTGTATCATTTATTTTACTTATATATAAGCATATATATGTGATATATACATAATATATAAAATGTACATGTATTATTTATAACATACATAATATATACATATATATATATACATATGATACATGATATCTACATAAGCATACACAATTGAATTCATTGTTTCTGTTATTATTTTGAACAAATGGTTATCTGTTAGGTCAATTAAGAATAAGAAAAATGAAAGTTGTTATTTTACTTTCACTTATTCCTTCTTCAATGTCCTTCCTTTCTTTATGTAGATCCGAGCTTCTGACCCATATTATTTTCCTTCTCTTCAACAAACTTCTTTTAACATCACTTGCAAGGCAGGTCTACTGACAACACATTCCCTCTATTTTTGTTTGTATGAGATAGTCTTTATTTCTCCTTCATTTTTGAAGGGTAATTTTTTAGGATGTAGATTTCTAGGTTGGTGGTCTTTTTCTCTCAACACTTTGAATATTGCACTCCACTATCTTCTTGCTTGCATGGTTTCTGAGGAGAGTTGGGTATAATTCTTATCTTTGCTCCTCTATAGGTAAGATTCCCCACCCTCCAGCTTCTTTCAGGACTTTTTCTTTATCTTTGATTTTCTTTAATATGAAAATATGGCTCGATGTAGTTTTAGGGGCATTTATCTTGCTTGGAATTGTCTAAGCTTCTTAGCTCTGATTTGATGGTTTGATATCTGAAATTAATTTGGATGAAATTCTCAGTTGTTTCAAATATTTCTCTGTTCCTTTCTTTCTTCTCATTTTGGTATTCCCATTATGAATTTGTTATAGCTTTATAATTGTCCTATAGTTATTGGATATTCTGTTCTGTTTTTTTCAGTCTTTGTTCTCATTGCTTTTTATTTACTTTTTATTTTATTTATTTTTTATTGTCTTAGAGACAGGGCCTCACGCTGTCACCCAGGCTAGAGTGTAGTAGTATGATTATAGCTTACTGCAGTCTTGAACTCCTGGCCTCAAGTGATCCTTCCACCTCAGCCTCCCAAAGTGCTGGGATCACAGGTGTGAACTACCACACCCAACCCTCTCTTTGCTTTTTAGTTTTGGAGGTTTCCACTGATAAAGTCTCATATTCAGAGATTCTTTCCTTAGCCATGTCCAGTCTTCTAATAAGCCCATCAAAGACATTCTTCATATCTGTAGCAGTGTTTTTTAAATCTCTAGCATTTCTTTTTGGTTTTTATTTATTTATTTATTTTTGGATTTCTGTCTCTCTATGTACATGGCCCATGTGTTCTCACATGCTGTCTACTTAATCCCTTAGAGCCCTTAGCATATTAATCATAGGTATTTTAAATTCTCTCTCTGATAATTCCAACATCCCTGCCGTGTCTGATTCTCTCTTTTTTTTTTTTTTTTTTTTTTTTGAGACAGAGTCTTGCTCTGTTGACTGGGCTAGAGTGCCATGGCATCAGCCTAGCTCACAGCAACCTCAGACTCCTGGGCTCAAGCGATCCTCCTGCCTCAGCCTCCCAAGTAGCTAGGACTACAGGTGCGTGCCACCCCGTCTGGCTAATTTTTAATATTCTTAGTAGAGATGGGGTCTCACTCTTGCTCAGGCTGAGCTCAAGCGATCCTCCCACCTCAGCCTCCCAGAGTGCTAGGATTACAGGCATGAGCCACCGAGCCCAGCCCATGTCTGGTTCTGATTTTTGTTCTGTCTCTTCAAGTTGTGTTTTTTTTGCCTTGTAATTTTTTCATGATTGTAAACATGATGTATTGGGCAAAAGAAAGAGCTGTAGATAGGTCTTTAGTTATGTGGTGCTAAGCTGCAGTGGGGAGAGGAAGCTATATTCCTTAAATTTTTTCCATAAGGAAAAATTCCTCTCTTATTCAGTGAGGAAAGGCTGGGGTCATATTGATATAGATTAGCCTCCCATATTAAGTCTCCCTTTCCAGCGACTCAGGCTGTCCCCCCTCTCTTTCTCTCTGCCACCTTGTGTCTTGTCACTTTGTGCCTAGACTCCTATCTGTTCTAGTTTCCTTCAGCATTTTCCCAGTCCAGGGGAATATTTCAAGGGACAGAAAACTCAGACAGATTTTAGCAATGAAAGTGATTTATTGGCTATTAGAACTAAAAATCCAAGGTAGGATAGGCTTCAGTGTTGGTTTAAGTTAGTAGTTCAGCCATATCATTCAAGACCCACCTTTACCTTGCTCTGCTCTGCCTTCAGTCTTGTCAGCTACATTCCAAACCTGGCTTCTTTCAGGGTTTTGCCAAATTAATCCAGAAATTCAGGTTTCATACCCCCATACCATCCTGCCCAGAAGGGGAGAGAGTGTCCCATTTGGTGGTTCTCTGAGAAAAGTGAGAAGGCTTCTTTCCCAGAAGCCCCAGTAAACATCCCTAGCATGTTACTGGACAAAATTGTACCAGATGCCCTTCCTGAACCAACATCTGTGCCTGGAGATAGCAGGCACTAGTCGACTTAGGTCTGGGTTGCATGAACCAATCACGTGGAAAGAGGGATGAGATAACTTGATGGACTTAGACCAATCAGAGAACACTCCTAGAGCTGGGAGTGTGTGTGAGGGAAGTAGAATCTGGCTGAAAGCCTGGAAGGGTGAGGAAGCAGGATGGGGGAAATGGATGCTGACTAAGTAACTAAAAATGCCCACTATGCTTGTACATGATTACTTCAAAAATTCTAATAAAACATCATTTTTATTTTATTGCTCTACTGCTCTATCCCAAGGGCCAAATTCAATCTGTCACCTGTTTTCATAAATAGTTTTATTGAAACACAGCCATGCCCATTTTTAGAGTATTGTCTGTGGCTGCTCTCTCACTTCAACAAAAGAGTTGAATAATTGAGATAGAGTTTGTATGGCCTGTAAAACCTAAAATATTACCATCTGGCCCTTTTCAGAAAAGAAAAAGTTTATGGACCCCTGGCCTAAGAGATTAAATGTAAACTCATCCTGGATTTCAATCCTCTATCATCTATCCTCACTGTACTGATTTTATTGGTTTTATTCACTGTTTATAAGCTCTCTAATCCAAACAGATCAGTTTGTTTACCTGCCCTAAATATTGCACATTCATTGTCCACTTTTCTCTTCTCTTTTGTTCCTGCCTTATCCAACCTGGAATATTTTCCTCCAATTTTCTATATCTTCAAAGGCCCATCTCAAGCCCACGAGTCTTATTTGTTACCTTTGCCTGCCCTGGGGCCTTCTTTCCTACATTTATCGCATCTATCACATTATGAGGCATCTTGAGTCTGTCAATGTTTTATAAATATGTCTCATATATACGTCTTATCTTTCCAATTAAATGCAAAGGTCTCGGATATTAGAGTCTTGGTAGTATTTTTTGTATCACTTATAGCAGCAGTCCTCGACCTTTTTGGCACCAGGGACTGGTTTCATGGAAGACAATTTTTCCACGGACAGAGTTTTGGAATGATGCAAGTGCATTACATTTATTGTGCAGTCAAATCTCTCTGCTAATGATAATCTGTATTTGCAGCTGCTCCCCAGTGCTAGCATCAGTGCCTCAGCTCCACCTCAGATCATCAGCTATTAGATTCTCATAAGGAACAGGAAACCTAGATCCTGCGCATGCGGAGTTTACAGTAGGGTTTGTGCTCCTATGAAAATCTAATGCCACCACTGATGTGACAGAAGGCAGAGCTTGTGTGGTGATGGGAGCCATGGGGAGTGGCTGTAAACACAGATGAAGCCTCACTCAGCTGCCGCTCACCTCCTGTTGTACCGCCTGGTTCTGGTCTGTGGCTGGGGCTTGGGGACCACAGCCTCATAGAATTTCAGGTAAAGGTGGCAAAAGTAGGCACTTAACTAATACTTCCATGTCCTGTCATACTCTGCCCCACACATATCCACTTCTCTACCACTCCACTAACTGCTCTCCTCTGAGCTCCACTCTGTCTCATCAAACCTAATGCTACAGGCTCCCAAATGCCCCACAATCTTTTCCCCACACAGCAGTTGGACTGACTTTAAATGTTTAAATCGGAAGATGTTACTCTCCTACTTAAAATACCTCCACTTCCGTGATATGTCTCACAAAAGAAGTCAAGATCTGTCCCTGCCTAAATCTCCTAGTTTATCTCCTTCCACTCAGCGGTGGACACTCTGTTCAGGCTTCTCTCAGTTCCCTCTGCCTGGAATCCTCTTCTCCCAGGTCATGAATGTCTGGCTCCTTCTCATGATTCAGGTATCAGCTCTCTCCTCCTTGCTGACCCACCAGTCTAAACGGGCTCCCATTTCCTGTCCATCACTCTTCAGCTGTCCCCAACCTTTTTGGCACCAGGGCCCAGTTTCATGGAAGACAATTTTTCCACAGATGGGGAGAGAGGGAGAAGGTGGAGTTCAGGCGGTGATGCGCAGCCTGGTTCCTAAGTTTCATGGAAGACAGTTTCCCCACGAATGGGGGGAATGAAGGAGGGCAGAGTTCAGGCGGTGATGCGCAGCCTGGTTCCTAAGTTTCATGGAAGACAGTTTCCCCACGAATAGGAGGAATGAGGGAGGGCAGAGTTCAGGCGGTGATGCGCAGCCTGGTTCCTAACAGTCCTCGGATCGGTACCAGGCCTTGGTCCGGGGGTTGGGGATCATAGCTGTAGATCGCACCATCCAGCTCCACTTTCTTCACGGCCCTGATCGTAACCCTGACACGAGTTGTTAATTGTTACCCCTCTGGATGTGAGTCCTCAAGAGCAGTGATTCTGTCCCATTTGTCCACCCCTGTATTCCAGGTCCTGGTATATCCCAGTGCATGAGACATGAGATGCACGCAATAGTTCTTTGTGGAATAAAGGAACCAAACCGTTCATAGATTTATTTTCTTTGGAAATAAAAAAAAAATTTATTCCCTGTCATAAAAATGCATTTATTATGTACTTACTTTCATGGTCTTACCACTTAGGGTTTTGCACAAAGAAACTGCTCTTAGAGGTTGCATTAGTTTCCAAGGGCTGCCATAACAAAGTACCACAAAGCGAATAGCTTAAAACAATGTATTCTGTCACCATTCAGAAGGCCAGAAATCCAAAATCAAAGTATGGGCGAAGTTAGTTACTTCTGGAGGCTCTGAGGGAGAAACCATCCCATGCTCTCTCTCTTTTCTTAAAATTAATTTATTTTTTTATTTCAGAATATTATGGGGGTACAAATGATTTGGTTACGTAAATTATTTTTGTACTGTGTCCATCCCCCAGATAATGTGCATTGTACATGTAAAAATATGGAACACTTTATGAATTTGCATGTCATCCTTGTGCAGGGGCCATGCTAATCTTCTCTGTATCATTCCGATTTCAGTATATGTGCTGCCGAAGTGAGCACCATCCATGCTGTCTTAGCTTCTGGTGGTTGTTAGCAATCCTTGGGTTTCCTTGGCTTGTAGATGCATTGCTCCAGTCTCTGCCTCCATCTTCACATCGCCTTCTCTGTGTATCATTTTCTGACTCTTATAACAACACTCATTAGATTTAGGGTCCACCCTAACCCAGTAAGGTCTCATCTTGATCCTTAACTAATAACATCTGCAGTAACTATATTTTCACACAAGGTCACATTCTGAGCTTCTGCATGGGCATGCATTTTGGAGGGACACTGCTTAACCCACTATAGAGCTTTACAATACAATGCAGAAATTTACAATCTACTCTTGCTGTAGTGTGGTGCACATAAGTTGTTTTTTGGGTGGCCAGCAACCATTCTCTCTTCCCAAGAGCTCACCCCTTTGTGGCAGTCTTGGTGGGGCTATAAATCAATATTTCTCATCCCATTGCAACCAAAGAGCTACACGTGACCCAAGGAAAAACAACTGGACTCCTGTTGTCTCCTGATGCTTTGTTTTCCAAATTTATATTTTGGCAATCATTCAAGACATAAATTTTATCACATACTAAAGGTCCCATATTTTTAGCACTATAAATCTGTGAATGCACAAAAAACATTAAGCAATCTGGGCTCCTGGCACTTTAATTTTGACTAGAGGTACACAAGGATGAGAAACTATTGGAATGCATATATTGGAACAGAAGTACCCAGACAAGTTCCTTAAGTTGTTCATGCCAGCTGGACTCTAGGAGCTGCCTTCATTCCTGTCTTGTGTCCGGACTTGGTTCTCCAGTCTCCCTTCTATCCCCTGAGTTCCTCATTAGCACTTTGTTAAAGTCCCTTTTTGCTTAAGTTAGCCAGAATCCATTTCTATCATTGCATTCAAAGAATCCAACCATTACACCGAGATCCAAGATTTTTTCAGCATTGTCGCTGTTTTGCATATTTAGCTCTGAGTTCTGACATGCTGCGTTTACCACTACATGAGATACTACCTTCAAAATGTCAATTTCATCCAAACCCACAAATTAGTGCAATTACAAGACAGTATATTAACATTATTATTAATTTATTTATAACCCATCATGTTCCAAAAGGATTTTATTGTATTAAGTTATCCTACAAAGGTACGGTAAGAAAAAGCACATTTAAAATAAGGAACAAAAATGAGACAAAGGGAGAACAAGGGCAGAAAAGTGAGATGCAGCTGTAAGAACGTAATCCATAAAATGGTTATTGCAAAGGTTAGACAATAGGTAGAGAAAAGATGCAAGATTGTAAGAGGGTCCACAGGCTACAGTTGTTGCCATGGTATTTGGCAACAATATTTTCTACTTTAAATAGTACCTTCTCAACCTGAATTTCTGTTAAATTCTTGCAATCAGCCAGCCAGGAGGCTGAGGCAGGAGGGTTGCTTGAGTCCAGGGCTTCAAGACCAACCTGGGCAACATAGCAAGACCCCCTCCTCCCAACCCCACCACACCTCGGGGAAAAAAAAAAAACTTGCAATCTCTCTAGTTAAACTGGGACAATGGACTGTGTATGGTGGCTCATGCCTTAATCCTAACACTTTGGGAGGCCAAGGTGGGAGGATCACTTGAAGCCAGGAGTTTGAGACCAGCCTGGGCAACATAGTGAGACCCCCATCTCTATAATAATTAATAAATAGATAAATAAATAAATAAAATAAAGCGGGAGCATGAACTGAATAACAGAAAAGACAATATATTTGCTTAAAGTCTTTACGCTATTACTTTAAAGGTGGTTAAAAAAAAAAACCCTGACACATCTGCTTTACTCTTTCTTTCTTTCTTTCTTCTTTGGTTAATATTACTCAAAACTTGCAATGCCTTATTTTAAATTAATGATTACTTATTCTGCTTTACACAATGGATGGACCTTGGAAAACTTATTCTGTAATCTGTTTTCACAAATTGAAACAGTCTAAATGGAGTGCGGGAACTATTTAAAAGAACACCTATAGTCCATCTTTTTGCATATCAAATATTACTTTCATATGTATTATTTTAGTGATGTAGGGTTTTTGCATATTATAGAAATGTTAGTTCCCATCTTGCAGTTTTTATAATGAAAGTGAAGCCCAGATTTTAAATGCAAACACTGCATAAAGATACTGCTCATACATAGTAACATAGTAAACACAATCATAAGATACCAATCTTCATTATTGTAATGATGATTTTCCCATTTTAATATTTATTGCATTTTTTTCCCTACTAAACCTTTTCCAAAAAGGATCGGAGACAACTATTGAATACATCACAAGTGCCACCTAGTGTTTTCTTTGAAAATAACAATTTTTTTCTGTCTTCAGAAATAAGAACAAAACAAGATGCAGTGTCCATACTCCTAAGCCAGAACTTATTTAAGTAGCTCAGCTACCTAAAATGAGTTTTCAGTTAAAAAGGATTTTGGAAGAATAATTTGGAAGTGAGTTTCCTCAACTGGATTTAGATCTCCCAATACTGCTTCGTTTTAATTCTACACAGGTATAAACAGTGCTAAGTAAAGGATGCTAAAGAAAGGAAAAATAAAATAAGGAATTTCATTAAAGAAGAAGTAACAGCAATTATTTCAAAAAATATTTTCTTCCACTTTCCAACAGGAGATTCCATCTCTCTTAGCTCTATGTCCATCATCATTATTTTATGTCCCAAATCACTCCTCTTTCCAGTTTTCCCATCTTTAAAGTATTGAAACATTATCATCACCACCACCACCAACAACAACCACAAACATTCGCTGAGTGTCTACTGTTGTAGGACCCAGGGCTGGTGTCAAGACCACAAACACAGGCTTTAGTCTCTGCCTCAAGGAGCTTAAAATCACCTTGGGGGAGGAAGAGGAAAAGGAGCGAATATGTGTGTAATGATAAAAAAAAAAAAAACAGCAATACTAGATAAAAGCCTTCACCATTTTTCCAGTTCACAAACCAGAAAACCTTGGAACCATCCCCTCCCCTTTATCCAGTCTTCATACCTGAGTCCTGTAGAGTCCTCCTTTGCAATGCCTCCCTCAGGTGCTCTCTTCTCCCTATTAAGGTTTATTCCTCCACCTCATGCCTGGAAAATTGCAACAGATGTATCCTTTGGCTTCCTGCCTGCCCTTCTGCCTGGCTAACAGTGCTAAGATTCTGCCTTTATCTTTCCATTCTCTTCTCAAGAACCAGATATGACTGTTTGGTGCTTGTCAGATCGCACGTACAAATCTTTGAGCCTAGTTTAGAAGGCCTTCCGTAGTCTACACAGACTGCATCTGTTCAATTTCATGGGCCACCACACTCTAACACTAAATTTTTTCTCTTAGAGGACGGGTCTGTCTTTACATTGGGGCATGCTCTGCTTTCATTTCTGTCTGCTTTCATTTCCTTTTTTAATTTGTGTAGGCTTTTTCTGATATTTCCATTTGCCTTTTTTTTTTCTTTTTTCCAGAGACAGGATCTCACTCTGTCGCCCAGGTTGGAGTAAAGAGGTATCATCATACGTCACTGCAGCCTTGAACTCCTGGGCTCAAGTGATCCACCTGCCTCAGCCTCCCAAGTAGTTAGCACTATAGGCACATGCCATTATGCCCAGCTAACTTTTTTATTTTTTGTAGAGACGGGGTCTTGCTATGTTGCCCAGGCTGGTCTTGAATTCCTGGCCTCTAGTGATCCTTCCGTGTTGGCCTCCCAAAGTGCTGGAATTATAGTCATGAGCCACTACACCCAGGTCTTTTTGTTTTTTTGGTCTCTTGTACCATTTGCCTTTCTAATGTTTTCAGCTTTTTACCTGACACTTCATTTTACTACTTATTCTGTCACTTGTTACCATTCCACTCCTCCAGGAACCCTTTTTTTCCTAGTGACCTCTCTCCCAGGGCTGGCTACTCTTTCATCTCACTACACAGCAAGTCATATTGGAACTTCCCTTTCCCACTTTTTGGGTGTGTTACACTGTTTCCTGGATCACTGATCTTCCTCTTTTTTAGTTTTCTCCTTATTTTTCTGCAGAATTTTTTCAAGCAACTTCTCCAAAATGGACATGTGGGAGTAATTGTTTGAAGTCCTTGCGTGTGTGAAAATGTCTTTATTCCACTTTCGCACTTAATTGTTTGGATACAATATTCTAGTTTATAAGCATGTAACCGACAAACTTGGTAGCTATTTCTTCGTTGTGTTTTAGTACCTGTGTGTCTTAGTCCATTAAAGCTGCTATAACAAAATACCACAGACTAGGTAATTTATAAAGAACAGAAATTTATTTTCTCACAGTTCTGGAGGCTGAGAAGTCCAAGATCAAGGTGCCAGAAAGTTTGGTTGTCTGGTGAGGGTTGCTCTCTGCTTCCAAAATGGTAACATATTACCGTATCCTTTGAAGGGGAGGAAATGCTGTGTCCTCACATGGCAGAAAGTAGAGGGCAAAAGAGCTGAAATCTTCGTGAAGCCTCTTTTATAAGGACCTTAATCCCATTCATGAGGGAGGAGCCTTCATGGCCTAATTACCTTTTAAAGGTCCCACCTCTTAACACTATCACATTGGCCATTAAGGTTCAACACCTGAATTTCAGAGGAGACATATTAAAACCATAGCACAGTATTACTGATGAGAAGTCTGCTGTCAGTCTGACTCTGGTTCTTTGTAACATGGAAGAGAAATTGTTCCTAGTTCACTACTATCAAGTCAAATCCTAACAGTCCATTTCCATTTCTAAAATTGAGTTTCACAGATCTGTATTCTGCTTTTAATGCTAATGACATATCTAATGACATATCAGAGGCTGACTCTGAAAATACAGAACTTCATGATTCTTTTTTAAGCCAAATAAAAAGATGAAAAACATGTGTCTTCTCCACTGCAGGTACAAAGACAGAAACATCCTTTCATATCTTAAAACGTGGTTAAAAGATCCCATTGGATCTTTTACCCTCATTAGGTAAGGTATTAAATGTGAACTCTCACAAGGACATTAGTCTTGTTTCTGGTGTGAGATGAAGTCTTGCACAGATATTCACAACTTCTACCCGCTAGTTCTATTTTCTTTAATGTAAATCTAGCATTGGAATTATTATTTGAACAAAGAAGTGTTGTAGATGCTGGAGATTTTAGAAATTGTTGCCATGTTGTACGAACATAACCTTCAACAACACCAGTAATTCTGATTGATAGCCTTACTTGTTGATTTGTTGCCCTGGTGATGATGTTGCAGTTGACACGCATGTTCCCAAGTGATACAAACATTAGCAGTGTTGCTCAGTTAAATCAGAAGAGGATCCTTGACGCTCTTCTCTTCCTATTGGCATAATAGGAAAGTTTATTCTGCTAGAGTCCTTAGCATAACAAGGAATTTAAGAGTCATGTTCCGTTTACATTTCCACATAGATATCTGTTGCTTCAGTGCCATGGACCACAATGACAACTCCTCAAACCAAGGGTTGATTTTACAAGGTATTTCATTTCTAATAGAGGGTGCTATTCACAACTTGGTAACTTTTCAGTATTATTATGCAACGTGTATCATTTCAGTGCCCTTCCAGAACTTTGGGGAGGGGGGCAGGAAGAATATTTGATAACAATATAAAAAGTAAAGTGGTAGTTTCTGTAATTAAAAAAATTACTCCCCTCCTCCCCACCCACAGACCCACACCAAGGTCCAGGAGGACATTGTCCCCAAATATGCTTCTAAATGTGGTGGAAACCTTCCTATGAAAATGAAAAGCTTTTTGTATATTATCATAGTATTAAGTCTTTACTAAATCTATTGTTGTATACAGTAACAAGTTCTAAGACATAGAATAGTAAAAACAAATAATAATATTGTGGAAAGGAAACTTTCTTCAGGTCCATATGAACCTCTGTATCATCATTAAAAGTGATCAAGTAGATGATAGATAAATAGAATGGAATAGAGTCCAGAAATAGACTTGTACACAGAGGATCACTTAATTTATCACAAAGGTGCCAATGAAATGCAATGTGGAAAGGAAGAGCTTTTCAATAAATGGTGCTGGTTCAAAGGATATTTGCATTTTAAAATTGGATAAATATTATCAAATTATTCAGCAGAAAATGTACACTAATGTATAGTCTCACTAACTTGATTGAAGAGTGAAGTGAAAAGTAAATATTCAAGGATGTTTGAAAAGAATGGATATTCTGTTTATTGAGCACAGAGTCCTCTTTCTGTGTGTTATATAATACATTGTATTCAGTATTCAAGCAGCAGGTATTTATTGAATGCCTCATACACACTAGGCACTTCTCTGGGCCCTGGGGATTTGGCTGAAGGCAAAGTATGCTACTTCTTGGAGCTTACATTTTTGTGGGGGAAGACAGATAATAAAGAGATAGAATAATAATATAGTTTCATATGGTTCTCAGTTGTGTGAGGGAAAACCCTATCAGGTTAAGAGGATAGAAAGAGACCAGCCGCTGTCTCAGCTAGGAGAGTCAGGGCAGCCTCTCTGCACATGGAGGAGGCAGCCGTGCAGTCTGAGGGGAGGTGTGTGTCCTGGACGAAGCTCGGAGAGCGTGACTGCAAAGTGTAGGAGAGATGCTCAGAGAGGGAGGTAGGCAGGGGCCGATCATCCTGGCTTATTGACCACAGCAAGACATTTAGATTTTATTTCAGTGTCACGGGAAGCTGTTGCAGGGTCTTCAGTCCTGGTGTGGCATAATCTGACTTATATCTTTAGAAGATAATTTTGATCATTGTGAGGAAATGAATTGGAGGGGAAAGAGGAGGAGCAAAACGACCTTGAGTTGTGGCCAGAGTGATGGTAACATGGACTAGGTGGTAGCTGGGGAAGTGGTGAAATGTGACCCAAATGGGGACATATCTGGGTGATATGACATTTAGGACTTGCTGATGGTTTGCATGTCGGAGGTGGGTGGGGCCTGAGGGAAGAAGAATCAAAGATAACTCCTAGGTTTGGGTCTAAACACCTGGGTCAGTGGCGGTGCCACCAACTGAGGTAGGGGTGACTGGGGATGGGGAGCAATGGGAAGAAAAAAGTTGGTGAGTATTCATGGCAACAACCCAATGTACATCAACAGATGAACAGATAAGCAAAATGTGGTGTATCTATACAATGGAATATTATTCTGCGATGGAAAGGAATGACATACTGATACATGCTACAACACGCATGACCCTTGAAAGCATTATGTTAAGCGTAAGAAACCAGACACAAAACACCACATGTACAATTCCATTTATACGAAATATCCAGAATAGGCAAATCCACAGACAGGAAGCCAGGGGCTGGGGTGGGGAGAGGGCAATGAGAAGTGACTATTAGTGCATATGGAGTTTCCATGGGGTGATGACACAGTTCCAGAGCTAGACAGTGGAGACGGTGGCACGACATTGTCTGTGTACTAAATGCCATAGAACTGTACACTTTAAAATGATTACAAGAGTAAATGTTCTATTATATGCATTTTACCAGAACAAAAAGGAATCTGAGACAACAAAAAAATGTAGGGTGTATATAGAGAAACTGGAGTTTAGCTTAAGATATGTTGAATTTGAGATGCTTGTTAGATATTCAAGTGGGGTTAGATAAAGGGATCTGGAGCTCAGGGCGAGTTCGGACTGAAGAAATACATTTGGGAGTTATGTACATGGGACTAAAGACTGAGGACCAGTGAGGCCACCCAGTAAGGTGGCGTAGCGCTAAGAGAAGAAAGGGAAGACTGTTCCTGGGCTACTCGATACTCCTCCACCAACAGGAGGAGCCACAAAGCGGATTCGGCACACTGGTCCCACAGCAGGTCCCACAGTAGGGAAGTCAGGAGGGCATGGACCCTCCAGAGCCCACTGAAGAGAGTGTTTCAGGGAGGAGAGGGGTGACCAGAGGTGTCCACTGCTGCTGAGTGATGGAGTAGGATGAAAATAGTTGGATTTTGCATGATGAAGACTCCTGCGATCTTTACATTGTTTATTACTTCAAGGTGGTTGAATGCATTACTCAAATATACTTGCTGACTTAAAAAATTTTTTTGGCTGTCAATTTCTGAAACAGACATATTATAGTTTTCCACCCTCATTATAGATTGACCAATTTTAATTTCTTCTGGCCTTTTCTAACATCTTTTGTTTTTTGAATTTTGAAAGTTCTATATTGAGTGAATAAAGGATCTTGACTCTCGTGTTTTCTTAGTAAATTATGACTTTTATCATTTGGAAATAGCCTTTTTCCCCTTTAATGTTTTAGGTGTCTTTTGTAAACAGCATATAGAGTAGTCCCCCTTATTGGAGGGGGATAAGTTCCAAGACCCCCCAGTGGGTGCCTGAAACCGTGGATAGTACTGAACCTGCTCGCCCTCTACCAGAACACGTTCCTGTTCGTGTCTTCCACCCACATCCGTAATGCCTTTTCCATCCTAACTAAGCGCTTAGCACGCACTGTGGGGTAACTTTTGCAGTCTGAAGTGCAACAACAAAACTAGTGTGAATTTCTTATTCCTTCTTCACAATTTCATGGGTAGAAGAGTCGTTTTTACTGTAGATCTTAGCAACCTCAGCGTACTATTTTTTTTCTTTCCTTATTAAATCGAGAACTTTCACCGTTTCACTCAAAGGAAGCATTTTCTGACTTGTCTTTGGCATATCTGAATTTCCAGCATCACTAGTCTTGTAAAATAAAATAAGGGTTACTTGGACACACGCACTGCAGTACAGTGATAGTTGACCTGATAACCGAGACGGCTACCAAGCGACTGAGAGGCATGTGGTATCTGCAGAGTGCATACACTGGACAAAGAGGTTATTCATATTCCGGGTAGGAAAGAGGAGGGGGGGTGGCATGAGATTTCTTCATGCTACTCAGAACAGCACACAACTTAGCAATTATTTATTTCTGGAATTTTCCATTTAATATTTTCAGAACATGGTTGACTATGGGTAACTGAAACCTCTGAAAGCCAAACTGCAGCTGAGGGGGGATTACTGTAATTGGATTGTTTGTAACCCAAATCAGGACTAGGTTTTTAAATAAGGAAAACTAGTTCATTCATGTTTATTATTGTTAATATGCCCAAATATATTCCTGTCATCTTGATACATGTTTTCCACTCAGGTTGCTTTTTTGCTATTTACTTTTTCTCTTTTTCTTGTCTTTTGTTAGATTGATCAAGTTCTCTTGTTCTATTTGTTTTCCTTCAAGGGTTGGCAAAGTTATGTATCCTATTTCAGTTATTTACATGGTTAAGTTAAATTTTTAACTCCTACAGTTATATGTGCCTCCTATCAGCATCTAGAATTAATCTAGCTTTAAATTGTAGGGGAGGCAAAGTTTTACCTCTACTCTCTTAGGCTTTTCAGCTGGGCCTGAAAATTAAAGTAATATAAGACATTAATTAATAGGAGACAAGCATACAAGTATTTGTTACAGATTTTACATGGCATGGGAGCCTTCATAAGGAAATGGGGGGCCCAAAGAAGTGCTAAACCTACATTACAGGTTGAACAAAGAGAGGCAACTCTAGAAAGTAACTAAACTATGTGGGGAGCCTAAAGGAAAATAAGAATTATTTTAGCAAAGTCTGTTTGTACAGAATTCTCTTGGCTATGACTCGATGTTGAAGACAGTTTTTTTTCTCTCCTGGTACAGGGAGGGTATCTTTCACATGGGAATTTTATCTCCTGTTTCTGGGAAGAAAAAGGGAAATTGGAACCTTTCATCTGTTGTTTTTCCAGTACCTTTAGCTCAAAATAATCCTTATACCAAAGTGGCATATTTTGGGGTGACATATTCTGCCACCTTTCAATATTTTTCCATTAAACAAGACACTTATACTCTCTGACTTCTTCCTTTTTCCACTGCAATCTCTGTATTTTACCAGATTAGTTTTGTTCTTAGTTAAGTTTTACTCTGTTTTTTTTGGGGGGGGGGCATTTGTTTGTTTGTTTGTTTGTTTTTTGGCTACTGTTTCTTCTTCTTTAGAGACAGGATCTTACTCTGTCTCTAGAGTGCAATGGCATGCTCATAACTCACTGCAACCTCCAAATCCTGGGCTCAAGCAATCCTCTTGCCTCCCAAGTAGCTAGGATTACAGGCATGTGCCACCACACCCAGCTAATTTTTTTTTTTTGTAGAGATGGGGGTCTCTCTATGTCGCCCAGGCTGGTTTTGAACTCCTGGCCTCAAGTGATCCCCCTCCTCGGCCTCCAAAAATGCTAGGCTTACAGGTATGAGCCACATCACCCAGCTTTAGCTCCCAGCTCCTTTCTTATATCCCACATTATTTTTTTCTTTAGAGTTTTTTGTCATTATTGTTTTATTCTAGTACATTTTTTAGTACTGTAATCATTTTAGAGTTACCATATTTGTGTCAAAACTTCTGTGTCCTTGCAAGTTCAAAAATGTCTTCAATGCTTTCACACTTGATATAATTTTGCCTCCTCATAGACTTCCGGGTTCAAAATCGCTTTCCCTCAGAGTTTTGAAGATATTGCTCTTGGGTCTTCAGCATCCAGGACTGTTGATGAGAAGTCTGATGCCAATCTGCTTCTTGTTCCTCTGTTCCTATGTGGAATTTTTTAGAATGATTTTATCTGTGGATTCCTTAAATTTCACCAGCACTTGTCAGTGTACCCCTTCAATCTAAAATTTCTGCTTTCTTCAGTTCTGGGGAATTTTAATTTTTTTCCTTGATGATTTCACCCTTCACTGTTTCCATACTTTCCTTCTGGAGCTACTATTAGATGCATTTTCAACCACCTGGATTAATTCTTCATATTGCTTAAGTTCTTTTGTATAGCTCCCATTTACTTTGTCCTTTTTATTTCAAATTTTGAGAGTTTCTTACCTTTATATTTCAGATCACTAATTTTATTTTCAATTGTATAAGTTCTATTGATCATTCATTCATTCTAAAAATATTGAGTGAGTTTCTACTGTATGCCAGGCATTATTCTAAGTGCTAGTATTCGGTGGTGAACAAAGTCCTCTTATTGGATTTTTATTTTCCAAGAATTCTTTCTTACTCTCAATGCTCTTGAGGTACGTAGGGAAAATATTCTCAAATATTCCTGAGTATACCAAATGAACTTTTTTTAGAGGTAAACATTTTATTCTGATCTCTTTTCTTTCCAGGCCAGGTCTATTTGTTCCAAGATACGCATGCTGTTGGTTTTCCTCAATATTTGGTGATCCTGGGTTATTCCTTACTTTTACAAATGAAGAACTAGGTTGATTATGACAGCTAAGTGGCATGGGTTTCATCTGCTTTGTGTGGGCATGTTATCTAACAGACCTCTTCTCAGAATGCAAGATCAGATGTAAATTCTATACAGGTAGGTGGGGAATGTCCCCAGGAGGCATTTACTTAAGATAAATGGGTGTGGAGCAGGCACATAGGACTTTTTATCAGTCAATATTCTTGATTATAAATAGCAGATATTGGCATTGGCTAATTTGTACAAAAATAATTTACTGGCAGCCTTTTGGGTAGCTCACAGAATTAACAAGACAGACTAAGAATCAGGCTTGGGAAACCAGCAGGAGCCCAGGGGGCCACAGCCACAGATACTCTGCAGAAACAGTCTGGTTAGGTCATTGTTGCCTTGGTGGGTATCACCTAAGATTCAGGTCCTGGGAGGAAGAGCCAGTGCTCCAGCTGCCAAACCAGGATGCAGGGCTATCTTCTAGGCAGCCAGCAACCACATGTGGTAGGCAGAATAATGGTCCATAATCCCCCAACCTGTGAACATGTTCCTTTACATACCAAGAGGGACTTTGCAGATGTATTTAAGGAATTTGAGATGAGGAGATTATCTTGGATTATCCAGATGGCCCCACTCACATGATTGCTTAAAAATAGAGAACATTTCTCAGCTGTGGTGGGGGAGACGTGATTGGGAAAGAGGGGTCTGAGAGATGCAGCGCTGTAGGCTTTGAAGGTGGAGGAGGAGGGCCGTGGGCTAAGAAATGTGGTGGATGCCATCAGCTGGAAAAGGCTCACCAAAGTCTCCAGGAGGGAGGGTGCCCTGCTGATACCTTGACTGTAGCCCTTAAGGACCTGTGTCAGAATTCCGATCTACAGAACTTCAAGATAATAAATTTGTGTTGGTTTAAGCCACTAAGTTTGTGGTAATTTGTTATGGCAGTGACAGAAAACCAACAGACCACACATGTGCTGTATTTCCCTGCCATGATGCTAAAGGACGGAACGTTTCACTCTGGTGTGAGTTTTCTTCCTTGCAGAGCTGCCTTGTCTTCTCCTAACACCTCCTCCTGTGCCTCCACCTCCTGTGCCCGCTCCCCACCCCTCTGCCTTTCCTCGGGTCCAACACTGCTGCTGCTTTCTTCCTGCCAGTTCAGGGGCAGGGGAAGGCCATGGGCCCCATGTTCTGAATACAGCTTTTTAATAACTTATCCTGACACTTGTTTCAGAGCCCTCTTCTGTGTTACTGTCAGCGTCTCTCTGAGTTTGGAAATCTCTCTGGATTTGTTCTTATCTTTCCATTATTTTAATTATTTACTTGGTTCATTTTCTGCAGCCAATTTGGGGATGTGGTGTTTTTTTTTCCCCAATCTTGTCAATGTTGATTTCATTTAACTTCTATCAACCAGGTATTTCAAAAATGTTCTGATAATGGCACTGTTTCCTGTTTTCCAGCGCTTTGTGGATTTTGTCTTTAAAAACAACATTTTTCCACACGTTATTGTAAAAAAGTTTGGATGGAAGGGCGCATATATTGTGAGCTCAGTTCACCATCTGAAGCTGATTGTTGCTTATTATTTAGACTGGTTGTTCTGCACCTGGGGCTCAGACAGAATCCGAAGGACTAGCTTATTCCCAAAAGAGTGGGCCCTGAGGCCCGGGCTCCACAGCAGGCAGTGGGAGCGGATGCCGGGGGGCTGAGGACAAGGAGGAAGCAGGAGGGTTGAGGAAGGCCAGGAGGAAGCAGAGGTTGGGAGGATTCAGGCTGGCGTCAGGGAAGCCGTTTAATAGGAAAAGAAAAAACAGACCTAGTTTCAAATCCTGATTTTGCCCCTTGCCAACTATGTAAACTTAGGTGAATTTAGCTTTTTGGGGCTTCAGTTTCTTCATTTGTAAAATGCGAATAACACCATCTATCAGAGGGTGGCTGCAAGGATTATAGGAGATAATATTGATAAAGTTCTTACCATAGGCTTGGCATATGATACTACTGGATATTTCCTGAGTGCATTTTCATGGATTAATCTTGTTTAATCCTGATTATTAAGCCTATTACACAGATCAGGAAACTGAGGAATAGAGAATTTAAGTAAGCTGCTTAAGGTTATAACCATTAAGTGGCAGAGCAGGGATTTGAACCTAAGCACCTGCTTCTGTCGTCTCCTGTCATTTCCTGTGAAGTTTTGGGGTAGGGAGCCAGATCCATTTTATGAATTGGGGAGGGGATTAAGTCAGCAAGACGGGATAGGTGGCCCCAGTAATAGGCAAGCTGGAGCTAGCAGGTCATCGTAGGTTCTAGTGTTTGTTTATTGGCTTGTTTGCTTTTACAATATATTCATTTTTGTGGAGGTAACATTTACATAACATCAAAGTGAACAAATATGAGGTGTTCAGCTCAGTGAATTCTGACACGTGTACACACCTGTACAATCGCCATCTGGATCAAAAGTTTCCAGCCCATAGAAGGCTCCCTTGTGCACCCTGCCCGTCAATACCTGGCCACGGGTGACTGCTGTATCAACCTCTGTCACTACAGGCTGGTTTAGTCTGTTTTTGACCTTTATAACCGGAACCTACAGTTTGTGCTCTTTCATGTTTGGTTTCTTTCTGTCATCCTGCTTGTTATTCTGATAAAGAACAAAATGCTGTACAGGCCACAAGTCATGAGCAGATGACTCCATGAGCAGGTAGCTAAGATCTCCCAGCCTGACCCCCCCCAGGGCTCTGGACACAAATACAACCCTTGCTGCCTCTCAGTAGCCAGCAGCGGGGGATGGGGATGAGGAGAAAAACCAGACTGGGCAGGGCTGCCTTCTGCCCTGACACCGGGGAAGGCTGTCAGGACGGCCTGGGCCCCAGGGGAACAGTACAGGTGTGCAGTGCATGTTAGGTCCTTTTCTCTTGCTGTGTGGTTCTTCATGAGTCAGATTTTAAGATGGGACAACTGCTGAGGTTAAGCTGAGGGTGGCACATTCCTAGCCCTTTTGCAGCTGAGGTGGAGTGGAAAACTCTGAATTGCTCTGCACACTTGGGTGTAAGATGTGCAAACTTCCCTCCAGCCTTTGAGATCTCATCTTATCGGGGGAGCAGCATATCTGTGAAGCAATGGTTTCCATCTCCCTCCTTCCATTTCTTTTCTTGAAGAGCCAAGAACTCACAAAAGTCCTGGTTGTACTTTTTCCAGGATATTTGTGAAACACGAAACTCATAAAGCTCATACACCTGAGGGTCCTAAACCTTAGCACAGAAGACCTCTTTGTTTCCAGAGAGGAAAAGAAAGGGAAAATCACCCTTTCCTTCTATCAAATAAGTCTCCAACAGAAATAAGAACAGGCCGGGCACAGTGGCTCACGCCTGTAATCCCAGCACTCTGGAAGGTGGGAGGATTGCTTGAGCTCAGGAGTTTGAGACCAGCCTGAGCAAGAGTGAGAGCCCCCGTCTCTACAAAAAAATAGAAAAAATTAGCCCGGTGAGGTGGCACATGCCTGTAGTCCCAGCTACTCGGGAGGCTGAGGCAGGAGGATCCCTTGAGCCCAGGAATTTGAGGTTGCTGTGAGCTATGATGATGCCATTGCACTCTAGCCTGGGTAACAGAGCAAGACCTTGTCTCAAAAAAAAAAAAAAAACCAACCGACAAAAACAAACAAACAAAAATTCCTACATCAAAATTCTATCCCACCTCACAGCACCTTAGTCCAACACCCCTCTTCGACTAATTGGGGGACACCTGGCAAAATTACAATACAGTCCTCTCAGCCCGAGTTTCTGCTACTACAAATGGTGCACAAAGACATTGTAAATAGTAAATGAAATTAGCTATTTGTGAAGCTTGATATTTAGGGTCCTAATAATTGTATTTTCTTTTCTTTTTTTCTATTAAAAGGAATTGCCTGCTTTTGTGGAAGTACGAATATCTGAATTGGGTGGCCCAGGTTACAGGGGTCTGAAAACAGAGTTGAATATTGTGGGGGGAGCAGGCTGGGGCTCACAGGGGCTCTTGTCCCCTTCTCTGTATGGCTCTGAGCAGGTAAGTGGTATAATTCAGCTACCAAGAGGCACCTTTGTATTCTCAACAGTGGTGCCCAGACCTGACTGATCATTAGAATTACATGGAGAATTTTTTAAAAATCCCTACCTCCAGCCTCTCTCCCACCCTGGCTAAGGATCTGATTCAATAAGGTTGGGTGAGATGAAAATGCTTATTTTATCTTAGTGGGGGGTGGGGGGAGGACATAAGAAGAGTAGTGCAGGGGAACCCAAGCCACCTGGACTTCCCAGAAGGGAAAATACTTCTGTAGAACTGTTAAAATCACATGAACCTTGTAACATCCATCATAAAGCTTATCTTGATTTTTTTTCTTTTCTGTGACAAAATTTTCATCAAGATAGAAGATCAAAACCTACCAGCACCTTGCTCAAGTAATCCGTACCATCCTCATTCCTAAACCCCTTAGCCAGGCTACACCTTTAATTGGGGATTTTTTTTTCATTAAATTACTAAATCAGAAACATTTGAGACCTTTTTTCCTTCTCTACATTCCCTTCTTAGTTCCAGTTCTTGAAGGCCTATGAATATCCAGCTCTCTAAGATGCAACCTCTGCGTACTCTGATGAGAGAATAAGAGGATAGCAGACCCTGGGGGCTGCGAGCTGGTGGCTGGGAGTGTCTCCCAGAAACAGTTTGATCAGATTGCTTTCCTAACTGCTAGATCAGATCAGCACACGGAGAGAATGGAATCGGAATTTTTATGGAAGAGGGCTTGGGGGGATCAAACAAGACTGTGGGAGCATTGAACATTTAGAGAGAGAGCAGAGAGGGCCTCAGGGAGTCAGGAGACGTGAGAGCACTGCAGGCCTAGGGAGGAGATGACAAAGGTTGGAGCCAGAAAGTAAGACGATCATGGAAGTAGAAAGATTCCAAATATAAGCATTATTTCCTTCAGCTCCTGGGGTCCTTGCTGGCCTATATACATTCTACCTTTTCCTCAACCTTGACCCTTCAGCCTGGGCAACATAGCAAGACCTCATCTCAACAAAAAATAAAAAAACTTAGCCAGGCATGGTGACTCAAGCCTCTAGTCCCAGCTGCTCGGGAGGCTGAGGTGGGAGGATCGCTTGAGCCCAGGAATTTGAGGTTATAAGGAGCTACGATGATGCCACTGTAATCCAGCCTGGGTGCCAGAGTGAGACCCTGTCTCAAAAATTAATTAATTACCCTCTGCAAAAGAACCCTCCCCAAACCCTTGTTCCTGTCTCATCCTGGTAGAAGAGAGAACCAAACTAGTTTCTTGAGCTATAGTCTCAAAATGACTCAAAATAGAAGTCTAGGAGATGCTTAGTTATAGTCACAAAAATACCTAGATGTATCAGATTCTAGTTGTGTGCTGTATTGTTAGATCCTTAGTGAGGCCCATGCTCATGGATCTTTTGCAAATACTCTGAACCCGGAAGGGATCTTCATCACCCCTATTCTTGAAAAGGTTTGAATACTATCAATGCTGTTTGTGTGTGTGTGTGTGTTGCTTTTTTATTTTATTTTTTTTGTAGCGTTGGGATACTGAAGTCAGATTGAAACAAAATTGACTTACTGCTGTTAAGAGATTTGATTTTTTTTTTTATTTTGCACTCCTGTGTGGCAAGCAAACAAAATCTAAAAATTAAGTTTCTTGGTTCTAAGTGCATCAGATTTACACCTTCACAAATGACAATGAAGAGGCTGTACTGAAAGTGAATAAATGACTAAGGCTTCAGACACCAACTTGAACAGCCAAATGCAGTAAAACATTACTAGTATTTTATTTTTGTCTAAAAAATTTTGCTTAGGACCTCACGGGCTAGAAGTAACACTCTAGAACCTGAAAACACATTTCAATGGGATTAAGTTACTTTATTTGGAGGTGCTTAGTTTAGGATGGTCTGGAAGCCTATCTTATCTGCATTTTCTTATAAAAATGTTGCAGATAGCAGGAATTCTCACTCCCAGACCACTGTTGTGAGTATTCCCTCGAGATGTCCTTGACTGGGCCACTCTAAAAAAGCAGATGACTCATTCCTGGGAGACCCATGTGCACATCACTGCCAGTTCCTGCCCTGCACTCTGACAGCTCAGAAGTCCCTTGGCCTAAATAGATGACTGAGTCAGACAAAATTATTTACCTGACTTTCCTCTTTTCTAATTTTTACTCATTTCTTATCTCTTGCTAAAAAATAAAATACATAAAAATTGTTATTGCAAAATAAATTAAAAATAGAGAGAATTGTATAATAAACCCCCAGGGACATATCACCCAGCTTCCCAATTATTATTCACAGACAGGCATTCCCTACCTTCACTCCCCTAGTTCTACCGGGTTATTTTGAGGCATTTGAGGTAAATCTCAGATGTCATATCATTTCAGCTATAAATATTTATTTTAGCATGTGTCTTTAAAAGGTACATATTCTTTTAAAAAAAATAACCACTTCCTTCTAAAATTTCAGGATAGAAAAATAAAAATCAATAAAAATGAAAAAACATAACCCCAATACCTTTATCATTTTATCACCTTATTGTAAAAATATTGAGAATAATTCCTTAATATCATCAAATATACAGTCAGTTTTGAATTTCCTCAATCATTTCATAAGTGTTTTTTTACAATTGGTGTGTAGCGTCTTACTCTGTTGCCCAGTGCAGTGCTGTGATCATAGCTCACTGTAATCTTGAACTCTTGGGCTCAAATGATCTTCCTGCCTCAGCCTCCTGAGTAGCTGGGACTATAGGCATGTGCCACCATGCCTGGCTAATTTTTTTTTTCTTAATCTTTTGTAGAGATGGGGTTTCACTATATTGCCCAGGCTGATTCCTGGGCAAATTCCTGGCCTCAAGCGATCCTCTCTGGCCTCAGCCTGCCAAAGTGCTGGGATTACAGGCGAGAACCACCTCGCCTGGCCTGCATTTCTTAAGTATATGTTAATCTATAATGTTCCTTCTCTTTTTTATTCTATTTACTGAAACCAGGTCATTTGTTCTATAGAGTCTGGATTTTGCTGATTACATTCCCATGGTGGTATTTAATGAGAAGTTCCTCTGTTTCCTGTACTTCTTGTAATCTGGATGTTAGATTTAGAGGTTTAATCTGATTTAATGTAGTTTTTTGGCAAGGACACTTCATAGGTGGCATTGTATACTTCCATAGGAAGGCGGTAAGGTTTACTTTTTATAATGTTAGCAGCAATTAATTAGCATTGTCTAGATTTTCTTTCTTCATTTTTGACCACCCATCAACCCAACCATCAAGCTACATACCACTTCAGACCCACCTTCTCACACCTACCCTCCCCTTGGAGTACAAAGTTTTAACTGGTTAGAAAATGGTTAATTGATTGTAAGCTCATTTCACAGACATAATCTCCCTGGACAATAATCAGAAAGCTCCTGCAGTATTTGTAAGAGTTTTTCTGAATTCCCACCTATGGTGGATATTGTTGCTGTATCTACTCGCCATTCCTCCTCCCCCTTTTCATGTGCTGGTGGAGCCCACCTCCCACTTTAAGGGCTGACAAGCTACTCACTGTTTGAACCTGGGTGGTCTCTGGGGAACTTTCTCCTCAACATAATGAGGAGCCTCTCATCCGTGTGCCTTCAGATGATGTTAATGGAGCTGCAGTGGCCATCTTCTGACCACAGGGGCAAGCTTGAGGATTAAAACCAATGTGCCCAGGATGATGTGCAGGAAATGTGGAGAGTCCAGGTCCTCAGTAAGCATTGAGACACTGAATTATTAAGTAGGAGAATTAGAATTTCTGAATTTCCTCCTTTGCAACAAAACTGTTCACAAATTTCAAATTGAATGTACAAGATTAGCAGGCAGAGCCAACCTGCAAATGCCCTGCCTGGACTTCTTCTTACAGGGGATTGAGTTTAATCCACTTTTAGTTGATCCCTTGCAGCTGCAAACAACCTGACAGACACATTAGGTACATCCCAATAAATCTTTTTTGTTTCTGTTTACTATTTAAAGCCCTGATGTACAGAAAAAAAAGCCTATGGAACTTAACCTTGAGTTTCTCAGTAAATCAAACTCTTCCTTATCCACTCTAATGGAGCTAAAACAATGATTCAAATTGCAGAAAGCATCAAACCATCAAAATTAACTTATGATGTCATATTTCCAATAAAATCAGCTTTTGATAGGATGTAAGTTGAAAACGCACACAGAAACTTAAATGTGGAGATGGAGGTTTAGAAACTTCTATGTTGGTGATAAAAATTGGAATTGAAATATTTTCCAAGGATTATTCTCAAAGCACATAACTGAGAGTTGACTTGGAGTGCTGGCAATAAAGGGAAACTTTTCTCCTATTACATTATGCTGCACATAACATTTTGATTAAGTAGGAGAATTGGAATTTCTGAATCTCCTCCTTTGCAACAAAACAGCTTGCAAATTTCAAATTGAATGTACAAGATTAGCAGGGAGAGTGATGAGCATTTAATTTAAAAAGAAAATATAATATTAGAAATCTGTTTAAGAAGCAGCATAAAAAAAAAAAGCAGCAGCAGCCAAAGAACTGAAAAAGCAAAGGACAGCCAACGATCTGTCCTGTTCTTGTTCCTGCTTCTTGTATTTTGCATCCCCAGACTGTGTTGTTTGGAAGCAAAGTGTCATTGTTTTTTGGTCAGTAGATTGCCCCTTTGTCCTTGCAGACAACCAGGTGATGACAGCAGTAGATTCCAGGAAACCCTTGGTAACAACCCTCCTTTGTGTTATGTGAGGAAGCTCCAGCTTGGCTCACCAGTGGGTGACATCAGCAGACTTCCCACCCACACCACTGGATCCCTCAACTCACAGAGACGCCTTGTTAATGACTTTCACCCCAAACAGCTGCTGGCGCTTGCCGGCTTCATTCACTGTGAAGATGGTGCTCATGCATCCCAGATTTCAAATAATCTATCCTGTTATTAGATCACAGGTGAGCCTACCTACCCTGGTGTCTGATTAGGAAAGTATGATCCTAGCTATAGCACAACACCTCCCAACTTCTCCACCTACTTGGAGGGTTTCCCCACTCGTTCCATTGTTTTGGATATCTCTTTAGGCGGTGTCCCTTCTCCTTTGCCCAGTAAACAAAATTTCCCATGTGTCTTAGGTAAAAAAAAAAAAAATTCTCTCTTTAGGGGTCATGCCGAGATGGGATTTCATCTAGTCAATATGGTAATACTAAAATTAGACAAAGTAAGGCTGGAGCCTACTTCCCTACGAAAACCTAACTGATCAGAATTCCAAGTGAGCTAAATGTTCATTATCACAATGAAGTTCAAAGCCTTTAAAAATGCACAAAGTGATGGATTCAAGCAGTTGAACATAACTTGTCTTGGGAAAGTCACTGAATGGAAGAAAAAAGAGTTAGGGTTCAGTTTTGGAGATTAGCCAAGAGCAAAGAGCAACTTTAAAGCCCAGTGGAGGCAGGCTTGCATCCACAGGTGCTGGAGCAGACCATGGACTCACTCTTTACTCTGACACTGTGGGTTGGATGACCAGGGCAGAGAACCTGCTAGAATCTCTGGTATCCTCTATGGTACTTAGCTCAGTGAGCCAGGTACATCAGAGGTGCTCAGGAGTTACTTGTGGACCTGCTTGGACAGATAACTTTTACATGGCTCTAATGTGTTTGCCACACTAGAGCAATGCATTTGCAACCATCTTTCTGGTCCAGAGTGTTAAAGCATGCTTGAAATGCCATGAAGAATGTTTGTACTTGAGAATAATTTTTTCAAGGAGGTAGGGCTTTGATTTTCCTGATTTTCTGTTTTCTTTTTTCTTTTTGTTTAATTTCAGAATATTACAGGGGTACAAATGTTTAGGTTACATACGTTGCCTTTGCCCCTCCCGAGTCAGAGCTACAAGCATCTCCATCCCCCAGATAGTGCGCACTGCACCCATTAGGTGTGAATATACCCATCTCCTGCTCCCTCCTCCCACCTGCCCAACACCCAGTGAATGTTACTACCCTGTGTGCACACAGAGTGTTGATCAATTAGCACCAATTTGATGGTGAGCACAAGTGGAGCTTGTTTTTCCGTTCTTGTGATACTTCACTTAGAAGAATGGGCTCCAGCTGTATCCAGGGTAATACAAGAGGTGCTAGATCACCATTGCTTTTTGTGGTTGTTTTCTTGTTAACCTATGTAGCAAGAATGTTAGACATAAAATTTAGGAGAGGACAGACAATCTTGAGTATAAAGAGACTGGTAATGGCTTGAGACAGCTGAATAAATAACATATATTTATCTGGCTCTCTTGGCCTTACCCAAGCCTTTTTACAACTACCAGGTGTTTTATAGAGACATTTTTCTATGAAGTAGTCAAACTGTAAACAGAGTGAATCCTGACTGATAATTATGTCTTTAAAAATATATGTATATATAGGAAAGACAATAGAAGAGAAGCACCACCATCATTTTCCCAGTTGAAATGTCTTTTGTCTTTTTGGAAGCACAGGGCCCAGGGTGTGGGGGCAGATTTGGGGCTGTGCACTGCCACGTGGCAGGCGCTGTACTTCCAACCCATCCTAATTATGGGCTCTGCTTATGTCTGTCTTGCACACGTAACTGCGGTGCTCTGAGAGGACACTGAACTCACTGCACCCCAAACACAATTCCAATGATACCACCGCAGTGTTTTCTACAGAGTGGTAGGTGTTCAGTAAATGCTGGTTGGGTAAATAAAGCATCATGTTTTAGCAATACTTGTGAACAGTCTAGCTCCTCCTTCATGTTTATAAGTCAAGGATTAGATCTTATGCACCCAAGTACCTCTTAGTAAACAAATGTACGCACTCAGTAGTGTTTGTGGCTGAGTGAGTGGGGGAAGGGCCATGTTCATGAATGCCCCAGGGGGCATTGCTAACCTTCACACCTACATTACCAGGCCTGCCTTCTTAACAACAGAAATATTCTCCCACTTTTTTTTGAGGTCTCACAGATGCATGGTAAGAGTTGGAAAAGGGGCTGGGTGGGGTGGTCTAAGTCTGTAATCCTAGCTACTTGGGAGGCCAAGGCGGGAGGGAGGATGGTTTGAGCCCAGGAGTTTGAGACCAGCCTGGGCAACACAGCAAGACCCCCATCTATTAAAAAAAAAGGTGGGGGGAGGGTTTGGAAAAGGACCTGAGAGATTATTTAGGCTAAATATTTTATTTTATAAATGAAAAAATTAGGGTCGAGCAAGATGGAGTGACTTAGTAAGTCTTCGGCAAAGCCAAGAAAAATTTGAGTCTCCTTGAAAGTCATTTTTTCTTTCTGAAATATTTTAAAATTTTATCTAAAATATCTTCATTTCACTGCTATATATATGTCTTCAAATAGTTGCTATAATCAGTTCCTTCTCAAGAAAACTCTAAAAGCTTTTAGTTATTTCCCATATGACACATTTCAGGATATTACATAAGAAGCTCTGCACCAAGACACCAAGGTAAAATATATATGACAAGCCAAAGACAGGTGCCATAAAAAGATAAGAAATCTTCAAAGAGGTTATCCAAAGAGTGGTGACACGACTCGAATCTTCTCTGCCTACCTTCAAGGTGAACCCATGTTGGGGCTCTGAGGGAGTCAACAGATAGCACCTCCCTTCCCCTTCCAGGTTCTGAACAAACTGAAAAACAAAATGAAAGGGAGCAGATGGAGCAAAAATGTCACCTTCCTTACTGAGAGAGGCCAAGCTGGCGGGCAGCGCTTAGTGTGGCTGCCAAGTGCCGGCCAGGGCCAGGGGAAGATGGGAGGGCGGGGAGTGTCAGAGCTAGTGCGACACTCCGGCACTCCCGGGGACAGCGGAGAGCTGTGCTCCATAACAAAAAGTCAAGGGAGTGAAGATTTGGGAGGGCTACTCGGGGAAGAGGCTTTCTCGGGAAGAGGAGAAGCCGAAAGCCCCTCCCACCCCAAGTGGCTTCCCGGAAGAAAGGGCTTCCTCAGGGCTTTGCCCCTACCCCGCCAGTGCTGGCACCGGTATTTGGCTCCCTCCTAGGAAAGAGTTTCCCACCTCAGAAACAGGGTTCTGTCAGCAAAGGAGAGGGGGCTGGACTGGGTGGGTCCGGGCTGGTTGAGAGGGACAGAGAGAGGGAGCTTAGCTCCTGTCCAACAGGGCCACCTAGAGGGTCTGTTCGGCATCAGCAGGGAGAAACCAAGAGTTTTGAGGCCGAGCTGATCAAGGCAACTTCAGGTGAGCAGTCCCCAGGAATTGGGGGCTTGGGGGAAGGGTGTCTCTGAAGTCCCCATGAGAGCATCCCACACACGGAAGAGGCAGCTTTAAATATCACAGCCTAGCCCAGAAAGAGAGAAGAAGCCACCTTATGAGACACGAGTTAATTAAGAACTTAGCTCCCTCTCCACCCCCTCCCTTCTCTCGTCTCTTCCTGCGCGGGGCCTGGAACGACCCCCGCGGTGAGCGCAGTGGGGGCAGAGAGCCCGAGACTGCAGCTGGAGGAAAAGCAGTGGACCCCGCGCCGCTGGCTTGGCTCCCTGACTGCAGAAGGCGCCAGATGCACGAAGGGAGACGTTTCAACTGGAAATCTGGCTTCAAGAATTGACTACGACACAAGACTGGGTATTCTAGCTTTTTAATTGAGACTGTTGGGGGCTTATGGTGGCTTTAGGACTTTTTTATTACCCAAGAGTGATAAAAACACGTCAAAGGATTATGCAAATTTTCATTCAGGGGCAAAGGAAGAACTTTCCCCTGTTGAATAATTTGAAAAGGGACAGTGGGAACCGAAAACGAAGTTGCTTTCTCATTTGAGTAGATTGCTTTCTTCTTCAAATCTAAGTCTATTGACTTCATTTTGTTGGCTTGTATTTCTTTAACCCACCAATATGCGATGGCTTCTGGCATCTCTAAATTTATTAAGCATGTTGCCCTAAGCCAGCATTTGGGACATCACGAACACTGGACACTCAGGGTGGTCTTGCTATGATCTCTCTCTTCTCGAAGCACTCTTCCAGCAAACAGCACTGCTGTTAAACCTGTTGGTGAGTAAACAGAATGAAATATGCTAAAAGTCTCTGTCCAGTCCTGTCCAAAGCCAGGGAGAGGAGACCAACTTGGGTTCTTATCGCCAACTCCCAGCACCACTTGTTGTTTAATCAGAACAGTTTCCCTCTGTAAGACATTAATGATTCCCGAGGCTGCTTTAAGAAGTTTTTTTTATTATATGGGAAATGATTGAAAACTGCCAATCACGAATCTGGCAGTCCCTGCTCATGAGCTTAAAGACTGTTCTGATTACGATAATTACATTTTTATGAATATCCTACCTAGAGAGTAACAATTTTACTATGTCAGACTACACCACACAAAGATGCATCAATTTCATCTGCAATGAAAAATAGAGCCTAATAGCACAGTTATATTTATATGATAGTCAAACATCAAGATGCAACATAAGTACCTCACCTCAAAAAATTCTGATCATTATTTAACCTTGAGATGATTAAGGGTGAAGGCTTGTCAGGTTTCATGAATTACTTTTTCATGCTTTTTGCTGTTTTGGTTTGATTTTTAAAAATCCATAATTAACATTTATTAACATTTGGATTCCACCCCAACCCCCATAATGTGTGGGCAAGGCAAAAACAACAACAACAAAAGATCAATAGATATGATTAATGGTCAAAGAGAGAGTATTAGGTAATTATAAGGCATCATTACATTTTGGGTACAACAATGCTATACTAAATGGTTTTCTCCTTTCCTCAGCTAAGTTTCTTCAACTATAAGGCAAATTATGGACAACGTATTTAAGTTAGATGCTATACATACATATTAGTTTAATGCAAAGAAAACGATTTAGTTATTGTAGGTAGTGATCAGAGCTATTCCAAGTGTGGTGTGAGAACCAGTAGCATCAAGTAGCACTGTAAAAGCCTGTTGGAAATGCCAATTCTTGGGCCTCTCCCAGACCTAGTGGATCACAATCTCTAGCAGTGGGCACAGGACTACGGGCCTCGGTCTTAAAAAGCCTTAACAAGGTGATGCTCTGAAGTTTGAGAGTCAGTGCTCCAGCATATTGTAACTGTCTCCCCCACCCCCTTAACTGCAGGGGCCATGTGTACCTGAAGAGGGAACCCAAGTGAACAGGCTGTTTTAGCCAAATCACCAGTCCAGATTCCTCTTCAGTGGCTTTTCTCTTCTCTTTAAATCTCCTGAGGTCACAGTGTGCCCCAGGCCATAGTTTCTTTCCATTACCGGTCATAGTGGTCCGTCCTGTCTGGTTAGAAGGGATGTTTAGGATACCCTTCACAATGTCAAAAGACTTCCTGAATCCCCTGTCCATCCTTCCCTCTGTTACCCAGACTTCATTTCCTTGGTCATCTTGAGCTGCTTAAAAATTCTTAACATCCAATATGATACTCTTCTATATTTCTTTATGGCAGAACCTGCAGTATCACCTTTTGAAAAAATTATTTACCAGGACTCCCCAGAAAGTGGCGTGGAGAGGGGCCACACACTGCAAGCACACTCAGTTCAGGAAGACACAGCAGAACTTGCACTCAGTGCACAGTGCTGACGCGCGCCAGCCAGGACTGTACAGTGCTCTGGCTACATGGTTCTTCTTTGGCAGAGAAGGTAAGGTAGCACAAAGCGTCAGGGACATATATCATCAAAATTTGGTGATAGATAAATAAACAATTTTAAATTTTTATTGTGGTGAAAACCACGTAACATAAAATTTACCATCTTAACTATTTTTGAGTATACAGTCAGTAGTGTTAAGTATATTCACACGATTGTGAAACAGATCTCCAAACTTTTCCATCTTGCAAAATTGACACTCTATACCCTTTAAATAAGCCCCCTTTCCCCAGTTCCCCAGCCCCTGACAGCCACCATTCTACTTTCTGCTTCTATTAATTTGATTCTTTTAGATACCTCATAAAAGGGAAATCATACAGTATTTGTCTTTTTCTTTGACTGGTTTATTTCACTTAGTAAGGTTCATCTGATAGATCATTTTTGTTATTATTATTATTTTTTGAGACACAGTCTCGCTCTGTTGCCCGGGCTAGAGTGCTGTGGTATCAGCCTAGCTCACAGCAACCTCAAACTCCTGGGCTCAAGTGATCCTCCGGCCTCAGCCTCTGAGAGTGCTAGGATTATAGGCACGCGCCACCGCACCCTGCCATGATAGATCATTTTTGAACAAAAGCATTTTAGGGACAAGTAGCATTCTAATGAATCAGCACACATGGACCAGTGCTAAATGGAGTAAGTATGACAAAAAGTGAATACCATCTTGCTGATTTAATCTTCATATTATTTTATACATTCTATATTTATGAATAATTCTTTTAAAGGCCTCAATAAAAGGGCAAAACTTTTAGAACAGTGATTCTGAAACCTGAATGTGCATCTGAATGACCTAGAAACTTGTTAAAAAATACAAATTTGCTGGGTTCCAAGAGATTTTTATTTTGATAGGTCTGAGGCTGAGCCCAAGAATCTGCATTTAACGAGCCCTCTAGTTGATTCTTAACTTTCCTTCTGAGGAACACTGCAAGTCTAAATCAGAGGGAGGAGGACAATGCATGTGAGTGTGAAGCAGTGGGCTCAACCAATTGTGCAGGAATTGCACCTTCTTTGGATCCTCATGTTGCATTACTTCAGGCTTTTGAATAACAGTGTATTCTGCCTACTTCTAGAGTTATTTGTGTAGTTGCCTCAGCATCCCCTCAAGGACCATAAGCTCCCTGAACACAGGCATTATGCAGTACTGACCTTCATACCTTCAGTTAGGCTTACCTCATGCCTTCTCATTATTATTTTTCTTTATTGGTTTTTGTTTTTGCTTTTTTTGAGACAGGGTCTCGCTGTTGTCCAGACTGGAGTACAGTAGCGTGATCATAACTCGCTGCAGCCTCAAACTCTTGGGCTCAAGAGATCCTCCCATCGCAGCCTCCTGAGTATCTGCAACTACAGGTGTGCACCACCACGCCCGGCCAATTTTTAAATTGTTAATAGGGGTGAGGTCTTGCTATGTTGCCCAGGCTGGTCTTGAACTCCTGGCCTCAAGTGATCCTCCCACCTCAGTCCCTAAAAGTGTGGGATTACAGGTGGGAACCACTGTTCCCAGCCCCTTCTCATTATTAAGAAGGTGCTTAATAATATTTGTCAAATGATTGAAAACAATAAGGTAAAAAAATGCAATGAAAAGAGTGTGACTAACCCAGAGAGGGGTTTAACCTTGGCCCCCTTTCACCCAGAAGCTGTGAGATCTTGACTGAGTCACTTCCTTTCCCAGGGCCTTCACCCTGCATCTGGAGCATGGGGGATCAGTTTCTTCCTCCTTCAGAGGGCTGCTGTGGGGAACAAATGAGGTACTTTATAATATAAATGCTCTAAAGCTGTGAAGCCACTTATTTCATTTTTGTTGAATATGACTGTCTTTTTGCTCTAATCCCGCTTCCCCTGTGAATGAGTGCTGGGTTGTTTGACTGAGGCAAAGAACACAGGTTTACTTCTGGCTATTAGGGGAAAGCATATCCTGTTCTTTAGTATTTAAAAGAGCCACATGACTTTTGCAACTCCAAAGAGAGTAAAAGATAAATTCAGTACTACAAGTTTAGATATGAATGGTAGAAATACCCCGTAAACAGCGGACAGTACAAAGGCAAGGAGGTACACAGGATTGCAAGTTAACTAGATATGTTGCAGTTTAACTCTGACACGGGGACTTTCGGAAATCTGTAACTGCTTAATGAAATGGCATCTGAATTTTAGTGGCTCCTCTGAGATCCCTTAAAAGGTAGCAGCTATCTGCGATGTCCTGAAAAGTACAGGTATACAATGTCCCTTTTAAAACTTCAAGGCAGGGATTATAACCACCCCCCCCAAACTGTAAAGAACCAAAGAACAGAAAGTTAGATCATATCCAAGAAGCAATGCACCCAGGTGGTAATTACAGAGCCGGTCCATAGCCCAGTGAGGAAAATAAGGACAAAGTAGTGAGTTTCCATGAAGCTCTATGGATTGAGCAGCTCTATTCAATTGAGCCTGCTATCTTTTATTTTAAGATTAGGTTTTCCCTTGTCTTGGCTTATTCAAATGTCCTTGCTTTTATGAAATGTCAGTATTTTTTTAAACTGACAAATGAAAAGTTGACAATGACATTATGACTCCCCATTCAAATTCACTGAGACAGCTTTGAGTTTGAATTCTGGATCTACTCAAGACAAGTGGCTTGAGGCAAATTTCTAATCCACTCAGGCCTTGATTTCTCTGTGTGTAAAGACACAAAGATTAGTATTAACATATGCAATAATATTTGCAAAGACTCTAGCTCAAATTGTAGTACATAGTAGGTGATCAATGATTAATGGTGGTTATGCGAAAAATAAAGACAATATATAAGTGTTGTTATTTAGGTAAGTAAATTAGGTGTCTTGATGGTATAAAATGACTGTTTTCACTACTGCATTAGATGTTTTTCCATTTTCCTGTGGTGGCCTCATTTAGGATCTATCAATGCCTTTTCTCCAAGAGAAACAGCACTCGGGGAATTTTTCTTGCATGCACACAGCCAACCGAACAGCCTGTGTCGGTGGTGAGGTGCATTCCACAACCAGTGGTAGAGTGGGTTGTGCTTACTGGCTGAAGTTGTTAGATCTAGGATTTAAACTCACATCCTTTGTTCTAGGGTTAGTACTTACAACTTCCTATTGTATAATGCATATCTTTATATTCCCAGTGCTTAAGGTAGTTCCTCAACCAGTGTTTGTTGATGATTTGAATGAGTAGAGGTACAAACGAATCTCAGGGAGTACAATAGCTCCATAAAGCCTTTGGGTTCTCCCAATTATCTGCTACTATTTGTTTCAGGGAGCAATCAGAAATAGGCAGCATTTTGAGGGGTGACCTTCAACTTACTAAGACAGACAGAAAACAGGAAAAGGGTGGGAGTCCCTATGACTAAAACACATTTATGTTAAGTGCCTGATGGATATTCCAGGTGTTCTGGCAGGCATCTTCCTGGCCAAAATTTAAGCTAAATTTGAGCTCAATGTCTAATAATATCCAGACTTGTTTCCCAGACACCTCAAAGGTCAAACATATTTTCCTAGATGGGTCGCACTGTGGGGCCTTCGACTTCAATACAATGTGGGCAATGCAATGACTGTTATTTTAGAAATATTTACAGGTCACTCTGGGAGTACAAAGGAGGCAGGTACTTCAACTTTCTTGTGTCTGTCTAGGATCCTCATGTCACTCATGGGGAGCTGGCGGCTTAAGAACGTTTTTTAAGACCTTCATTGGGTTGAGGTCTGCATCAGGAGCTGAAGAGGGCTATGATGCAAGGACAGATCCAGGTTTTGAGGCCTGAAGCTTTAGACAATTTAAGGTGCCCTATTTAAGAAAAATAACATAAAATCACAAATGAAAAAGTAGATATAAAAAGGAGAATTTAATTAGAAGTCCTCTCACCCCCACAAGTAGGAGATCCCAAAGCTTGAGATAAATTAGCTTCCAGCAAACGCACGTCTATAATAATGGAAGCAACATTTTGAGACAAAAGAACCTGTGCTATAATGTTGATGATTAGGACATTTCTAAACATTTACCAGTAAGAGAAATATGTATATGCTAAATGTAGCTCCAGAGATAGACATTAAATGCCAAGTGTTCAGGGTGGAGGGAAGTGAAGCGTAGAGAAGACAGGGGAGTAGAGTTTACTCTAAATTGATTGGTGACAATCATATACCCGGGAAGCCTTCTATTAATTGGAATGTTTAGAGAACTGGGAATCCTTGAATTTACTTTTCAAATAAGACATAACTTACTGGCATCAAAAATCTTTCTAAATACTGTTTTTTCCCCCAAACTTCCTGTAGGTTTAGAAAAATTTTTAAATCAATGTTATTCACCCGTTGAAATTAAAGGAAAAAGGACAATGAATAAAATTTTACTGAATGGATGAATGAATCGATGATTCCAGTTTGGACACATTAAGCCAGTTTAGAAAGCAATTTTTATGCCTAAAGATTCTGCAATTAAATTTTTTCAGACATCTTTGACTACCTTTGAGTTCCTTCCTGAACATGGCCTAGGTTTGATGGCAAAAGGATTAGGAAATGAAATGGAAACTTTCGCTGAGTGCCTAACATATGCCAGGTATTTTGCCTGATGTGTGTATACATCTGTAAGCTTTGCAACCATTCTGCAGTTGAGAAAATTAGAGCTCAGAGAGCTCAAATAACTCATTTATGGCCACAGGTAACAAGTGTTGGAATCGGGATCCACAACCAGGTTTGTGAGGACAGGGCTTATTCTGACTCTGCAACCTCTTGTTTGGTCTTTTCTTTGCAGCAAATGTGAGATACAGGAGAACAGTGACAGATGGAGGTAGGAAGGATTATAAAGATGGGAGTGTGGTATAGTGAGACCTGTCCGGCGGTGGTATGTCACTTGGTGCCTTAAATTTCCCATCTGTGAGACCAGAGGGTTGGACTGGATGACCTCTGGGTGGGGTGACCACATGGCCCAGTTTGCCAGAGCAGCCCCAGTTTATGCCTGTTGTGTCACAGCAACTGTTATCAGCACCCTTTCCACTCTCAAAAGTGTTCTACTGGGGACCATAAATTCTGAGGTTGCCCTATACATAAGGTTCTTTCTGGCCCTTAATTTCTGTGACTTCAAATTGAACCTCATACTACTTCTTTGATGACTGAAGCAACATGAATTTTCATTTTCCAGGCCTGTGAGGTATAGGGATTGCCAGCATGTGAGGTGACCCTCATTTAGAGGTTGCTTTGCATTTCACATATGGATATTTTTTTCTATCTAGGAGCTAAGGCTCCTTTCCTTTAAAAGTATGCTAGTAATTTCCCTTCTAGTCAATTTGGCTCCAGTTAATCTGTGATCATTATGTAAATATTTGTTTCCTACCACTTACTGAATGTTTACACTGTCAGGCTTAAGTGCTAAGTGCACTACCTCAATTAATGTACATATTAATGCTATAAGATAGTTCCTTACTTTATGGATAAAGAAGGAGGTTTAGCAAAGTAACTTGCAGGTAATGGCTGGAGCCAGTTCCTCCCCAGCTCTTAACCATTGTGCCATGTTGAGATAGGTAGAAACACACATACACCGCAGATAATTTAAAAAATTATCAGCCTTCCTAAATTCACATTGGCCTTCCCTGTATTTATCAGTGTCCATGCTAGTCTTTCTAAATTCATCGCCCATCGCTTCCACTGTCCATCTTTACCTCAGAGGAGAAACACCTGCCTCAGGTAAACAAACAGATTTTGACTAAGGTGCAGGTTCTCAGAAAAAACAAACAAGAAAGGATTAGCAAGTAGGTGTAATGAATATTTACTTACAGGAATCTTCTCTTTTTTTTTTTTTCAGTTTATTTTTCTTTCCCACAGTATAAAACAGAAAACAGACACTTGCTTTTTTGTTTATATTTATATAAACAATACTTAAAGAAAAACCACCAGTTGACACAGTATTATTCTGCTTTTATTTATTGTCTGGCTAACTTACAAAGACGCAGATGTCTAGGGTAGACTCTACCCTACCATTTACACTATCCTGATGACATATATACCAAAATGTGTCTGTTTACATAGTGCAATGGTATGAAAAAATTTTTTTTCTTCCTCTATAGTCCCTGACTATAAAGAGGGAAAAATTAATTTCATGCCAAAAATTTTCTGGGTACTTTAACAATCATTCCATTTCTGCTACTAAAATAACAAAATTGGTATTACAAGTTGAAATATAAAGACCTAACAGTTTTTACAAATATGCAAATAATCTGCTACTTAGACATAAAAAGTTGATTTCTTTCAAATCACAAAGTAAGGCACCATTGGATTAAACATTTTTCTTAGCTTTTACTAAATAAAATGCATAGTGAAATAAATACTGAACACTGAATTTTAATACTGTAATACATTTCAATATAAAATGATGTGTGAATGTTAAAATACTGTATTGCATCTTGAATATATTTATCTGGAAATTTTATGGAAAAAACACACAGGTAAGCTCTGATTTCAAGGAAGAAAACACTCATTTCTGTGATTTGCCATAGTTGAAGATTTTAGCATAGAACTTTTTCAAAGTTTAAGATGCAATTAGGTTTCTAACTTTCAGAGAAAGGGTGTAGGTGTATTAATGAAACATTCACTTAAAAGATACATTCTAAAACATCTCTGTTCTGGATAAATGGCAACTTTATGCTGTGACCCTGTTTCAAACTTTGGAATGGTACCTGCAAAGTTGAGATATAGAAGGAAGTTGTCCAATTCTTACTACCCCTTATAAAATTCAGACCTTTCTTTGGGTCAGACTTTTCTCCACCGTATTTCCTAGGAAGACCAAACTGCATCTTTTGTGAAGTGGGTCATTAAGATTGATAATAGGGATTTTTATTACTGTTGATGTCAGATCAAAGAATCCAAAATAAAATGATGCTGCTAAATTACCAAAATGCTAGAGATTAAAAAAAATTCAAAATATTTTGCCAAGCTTGTTACACCTTTATATTTCTTGATTTTTGGGGGGTGAAGAGCCCCAAGTGACTGTATAGAAGATAGATGAATGCAGAGGAGAGGGGAAACAACAAGTTCTCTAATGTACTAAGCCCAGGACTTTGGTAAGGAAAGTTATAAAAATACAATATATTCAAATCAGTAACTTCATAATTTATTAGACATCCCATTTATTAGAACTCTAAGTTCATTTGCTTTTATATAAATGAAACATTTATTCTATAAATAGGAATGCATCTTTCAAATTTTTCTTTGGATTGATTTCTTGTTAGCATCTCCCCGTAATACATGAATAATACACTGAAACCATGATACAAAGTTTAGGTAGATATACATATACATATATGGTCATGTGCTTTTAAAAAATAAGTAATGGTAATTTTAAACATAATCAACCACATAAAACATCTAAGTGGAAATATTTTTTCCCAACTCTACAGCTAGATTTAAAAGTCCCAGTAAAATTTTGTAAACAAAATCATATAAAAAAAAAGGCAAGGCTGGCTCTTCCCTATGGTCCTTTAGCAGAACTTTATTTGCATAGATCCAAGACACATGATTCTCCTGTATAGCTTCGAAACAAATTCCCTCCAATGTCCACTAGCAATCTCCCTAATTTCACACTCAGCCCTATAAGCATCGGATTTAGAGTTTTAGAGGATTGCCCATCAACTCGAGTCTGTTCCCTTCTTCCATGTTTCTGATTTGATACCTTTCTCTGGCTTTCTTCCCCTCCTGCCAAGCCTTACTAGTCTCCCCCAGCCCCAAGGGCTTGCTGAGCTCGAGAGAAGCGAAGGCTGCCTCCAGGCCGAGAGGCAGGAGCCCAGCTGACAAGTGGGCATGCGAACCAGGTGGCTCTGAGCCCAGAAGCCCCAACGGGCTTTCAGTTTCCTTCCAATGGCTTTATTCCACATGACTGTAAACTGTTCTAGATCAATTTGTGACCTTGGGACTGTGAAGCAACACTTGTACACAGACATTAGCAACACCTGTACACAGACATTAAGGGAAGAGGGAAAATATGGGAGCAAAATCTAAGGTCAAGCTGTCTGTCAAACAAGATGTTGGGTCCTAACTTTATTTTTAGTGGCTGCTTGAATTGCTCAAGCTCATCTTGCTCTTTTTGTTTAATGCAAAAACAAGAGGTTTTTGCATTAAACCTTTGTGCTGTCCAATATGGTAACCACCAGCTACATGTGGCTACTGAGCATATAAAACATGACTAGTCACATTTTCATGGAGATGTGCTGTACGTGTAAAATGCACATTGGATTTTGAAGATTTAGTACCAAAAAAGAATGTAAATACCTCATTAATATTTTTTATATTGATTACAGGTTGAAATGATAATGTCTTGGATGCATAGGGTTAAATAAAATACAACTAATTTCACCTGTTTCTTTTCACCTTTTTAAAAAAAGGCATGGCTACTAGAAATTCTAAAGTTGTATATGGGGCTCACCCTCCGGCACCCCCACCGCCCCCTACATTTGCACTGGCCAATACAGAGAAGCCTACCTTGAATAAGACAGAGCAGGCTGGGAGAAATGCTCTCCTCTCTGATATCAACAAAGGGAAGAAACTGAAGAAGACAGTCACCAATGACAGAAGTGCACCAATATTGGACAAACCTAATGGAGCCAGTGCTGGTGGTGGCGGCGGTGGCTTTGGTGGAGGAGGTGGCAGCTCCAGCGGCGGTGGTGGTGGTGGTGGTGGTGGTGGAAGTTTTGGAGGAGGTGGACCTCCGGGTTTGGGAGGACTGTTCCAGGCTGGAATGCCAAAGCTGAGATCCACGGCCAACAGGGATAATGATTCCGGAGGAAGCCGACCACCAGTTCTGCCACCGGGAGGAAGAGCCATGTCTGCCAAACCTTTTTCACCCCCAGGTGGCCCAGGGAGGTTTCCTGTGCCTTCTCCAGGCCACAGAAGTGGTCCCCCAGAGCCTCAGAGGAACCGCATGCCTCCCCCGAGGCCCGACGTGGGCTCCAAGCCCGATAGCATTCCCCCTCCAGTGCCTAATACGCCAAGACCCAGTCAATCAAGTCTGCACAACCGGGGGTCCCCTCCGGTGCCCGGGGCCCCCAGGCAGCCCAGCCCTGGGCCTGCTCCTCCCCCCTTCCCTGGAAACCGAGGTGCTGCTTTCGGAGGAGGCTCCATCCGTCAGACACCCTCGAGCTCCTCCTCGCCCTTCTCCAACAGGCCCCCCTGCCCCCGACCCCCAGCCGGGCCGTGGATGACAAACCTCCGCCACCGCCGCCTCCGATGGGCAACAGGCCCTCCATCCACAGGGAAGCGGTTCCACCGCCTCCCCCTCAGAACA
>CM052439.1:46953657-47000280 GCA_028533085.1 Varecia variegata | reverse complement strand
GCTTTATGGGTTTAGAGAACAGAGCAGAATAATTTGCATAAATGACTTTAAAAATTCAATTATTGGTTCTTTGTTGCCTGCACACATACAAATACACTCACACACACAAATATACATCAATATTTGGAAATTTTGGATTTCCTAGTTCTGTGAATGAATGGCTTTGTTGGTTTTCCTACAGTATTACTAGTTCAACATCAAGGTTTAACACTCACATCAAGGATCACACACTGATCCCAGGCCAACCAGGGCATCTTGCAGCCTGTACCCGTTTGCCAAACATGTAACAGTGGTTACAAGAGGACACCCCGAGACAAAGAGACTTGCTTGGCCCGCTATCCACCAGCACAGGGCACGTATTCTCCCTAACGGCATGGCCAGCTAGAGGCTCAACCCCAGCCCACGGTTCAATCCAGATGTGCCCCAGAAATGCATGGTTTCTTCTTCAATGTGCTCATCTAGGAAAGCAGAATTTTCCCTCAAAGTAAAATGATCGATCTCCTTGGGATCAAAAATATGGGCTAGTTATTTAAATAAGCTGTTTCTTAGTTTCATGGCCAACTTAAAATTCATTCTAGATTGCACCACGTGAGCTCCACACTACCGAATGCCATGAGGAAGAGAGTGATTTCCCACAGTCCCCCAGAGAACACAGCTGACAATCCCCAGAAGGCCAGGCTGTCATCCTGAGTGAGGAGAGTTCTATCAGAGAAGATGGGAGCAGCTTGGTTGATCCAGTTATGTTTATCACGATTTTGGACTATCCAAAAATATAAAGCAGTTTGCTCTACATAAATTTTGCTAAAAGTAATCTTTAAATACTATTCTACCTAAAATGAATGGGGGAAAAGTGAACTTTTTTTTCTGAAATGGTTGAATTGATGGGGGGGGGGGTATGTGATGCACATGTGGGGGGGACAGTATCAGAAATAATACAACTGGACAGATTCAGAGACCCATCTGCTCTCTTGCCCTCATTATTTTCTATTCTTTGTCTTATTTTTGTTTACACTCATTTATATCTTACTTTATATATAATGTTTTAACTCAGTTTCATGTATGTATTTCTCATGTGCTTTTGGCTTCTTCAGGTTACATTTATTTGTGGGGTTTTTTGAGATTTGTTTTCCTCTTGCTTCCAGAAGGAGAGTTGTAGAGAACAGACACCACAACAATATACAAAGATGAAAATAAAACACTAAAGTTGCATTTAACCACAGAAGTACTCAATAATAATTAGATTTTAGATGAAAAATGGTTGGGTATTACTAATAACTCATATTATTTTTATGTATATATCCTTCCAGCTTGCAAATACACACACACACACACACACACACACACAGAGATCTCTCTCTCTCTATTTACATGTATCACACACATACATACACATACAATTGTTTGACCAAAAAATATTAACAGAAGAAAATTTATAATACATGTAACTCAACACTGTTTTAATGAGAAAAGGTTCTTAAATTCATACTGAGTTATTACAACCATAAAAAATAATTGCAGGGGCACTCATTGCAAAGGCAATGAATCCACTCCAAGTTACACCGCAAAAATAAAATCACTTAGCAAACTCAAATTGCTGCTAAAATCCTGAATTTTAAAAAGCATGCAGCTTTGGGATTCCTACTTCTAATTATTCTTGATTCTATTCTTCAGAGACTCCTCCATGATGCAAACTTAGTTAGATGTATTTAAGATCTGAAAACCATTACAACTAATTAAGATGAATTTGGCTTTGTTCTGCAACTTCCTGTAAAAATGCTCAACAGGAAAATTGATGCTCACAGTAAACCACAGTCATCCTGTTTCTTTAACACGATCTTTTCACAGCTGCAGTTGCCCGGAGTTTCTATTTGATGATGCGAGTCACTGTGCAACATCTCCGCCTCTCCCCGCCCCTCCCCCCAGCATGTCCTTGGGCCATTTTAGAAGCTTTTAATACCTTTGCAGAAAGGTTTGTTTCTATTATTGCTACTCTTCCTCTCCCCAGGCTGACAGGCCTCCTCAGAGCAATGAGGCCATCCATACCAGAGGGGAAACAGAAAAGGCGGCTGGACCCCGGAGGAAGCAAGAGGCAGAAAAGAGAAACAAGCTTTCCTTTATAAGCAAATCAACAGCCTCACCCACTCGTTATTATTCATCGTTATTCTCCACTGGAGCTGAATGTGGAACACTCGCTTGCTGAACACGGAATCCCTCCTTTCTCAAAATACACTTGCTCTTTTCTCAGTTGACCATCATTTAAAACAGGATCTTAAGTGACTTCTGCTTAGGTTGTCTTCTCAATGGTAAAGGTTTAAGTCTTTGCTGTACTTAGAGTGTCCTTGGCTATTTAAAAAACGCTTCTTTCAGATAAAGAGTTGATTTATTTTGGGAGGGGTGGGAAAGGCATTTTTCAAAGAAGACATTTTGAAGCATCTATAATGTCATTAAGATTGGCTGGCTAGGAGCTTGGGCACAAACCATTCTACTGTAAGAGTAACTGCTGGGGGAATAAAGGTTGCTATAAAGCAAAATTCTTTCTTCATCCACTATTATACATATTTAATTTAAAAATTAATATAAACTCATACACACCCAAGACCCTTTTAATGGTGAAAATGCAGGTTAGCTAAATGACTAATCTGTCATTTAACTGAAGGAAAGGGAAAGAAAAGCCTTTTTTACTTTATCCATACAGCTAAAACGTGGTTTTTCTCTCACTACTTCCCATTTCTTTAAGTGGCTCAAATATCAAAGCTAAAAGCCTTCCTAAATTGTCAGCAACACATTTGGTTCTACCAGAGGATTAAAAAAACTTTTTTTCATAGGCAGTGTTCAATGACCTGTACCAGAGAATTAAGATCTGCCATTGTTCTCCACTACACACACACACACACACACACACACACACACACGGCATATATGTCAACGCATTTGACATATTGTATTCATTTTATCATTGAAAGAATAGCCCTTTAATATAAGCAGAAGTGTCACCAAATTGCCTTCCGAAAAAGGCAAAGATTTAGAATGGAAAATACTTTACCTGAGATTATTTGTTTTAAAGACATTTACTGTTGCTGAGACACTTAAACCAAAGTATTTGTAATCCCAGATCCCCAGAACCGGAAAAGAACCTCAAGAGATCGTACCATTTATCATATTGCCTCCAAACTGCACTTGTGGAAAAAGCTCTTGCCATTCAGAAAACTTCCTCCACACTTAGTTTTTAGGTGGCCTTGGGCAAATGACTTAGCCTCTCTAAGTCTAGTTTCAGAAATAAAATGGGGATAATAGCACTTACTGAGTAGGGTTGTTCAAGAGTTACACGGGACAATACTTAATAAGTATTAACCATTTTTTAAAAAATAAAATAAACAAAAGTACACAGCCTAAGACATAGTAAGTGGTCAATAAACGTTACTGTCTTTCCCATTTAACCATGAGAAAAAGAAACTGTGAGCTGATTTAAACCTTAGCCCACGTGTGTATACCCATGCAAACCTCTGTATTATAGACAAATGGTGAGGGGAAATGTATGTAAGGGGCATTATAAATTTCACAGAAAAGCATATTGATTAAAACATTCCTTATTCTAACATTTTTTTTCACCTTTAATTTTCAGGATGGATGGTTGCAAAATGCAGACAGAGGTATTTATGACAGTCCAGGGGAAATGTTCTTTTCAACAAGAAGTACATGTATGACAATTTGGAAAAACAAAATGAATCAAACCTTAAACCAGAAACGTATCACAATTTAAATAGCCAGAAACTGCCAAAGTAAATGATGTGTTCATGAAATGTTAAACAGAATTCAAAAGGGCTTAAAACTTGAAGGGTCCAGGAATTAGGTAGGTTATTTCCTCTTATATTTTAGCATAGGTTGGGGAACTTCCAGCCTGTAGGCCAGATCTACAATTTGATTTCATCAAAGATCAGAGTGAAATTGCTGTTGGACCCCAAGGACTAATTTTCACCACAGAGAGTTCTCTGAATATTTCATTTCATCCAGAGTATGTGTAACCTTTAAAAATCTAGCTTTTGGAGTAAGGAGCTGTGAACAATTAGCCTATAAATAAATTTTTCAAAGAGCCTTAGAAAACCTGATTTTAGGTAAACCATTTGGCCTCTTTAGACCTACAAAAAGAAGAGTTTTGACTAGATGATGCTTCAGTTCAGAAGTAACACAACTTTATGAAGTTAACCCATCACACCCTAAGACCCACAGTCCAAGTGGATTGTGAGAGTACGGCTTCCACACTAATCCCCTTGAAAGCTTTCCCTAGCTTCTCATCTTCCTTTCTCACGATCCTCTCTTATTCTTTCCCCTGCCTTTCATCTTTCTCTCTACCAAGCCGGCCTACTTTCCTTAATTAAAATCTTTCTGCAGTCTTTTCTTCATTGATCACTTCTCCATTTTTTTTTTTTTAAATTAAAAAAAAATTTTTTTTGAGACAGGGTCTCACTCTGTTGCCTGGGCTAGAGAGCAGTGGTGTGATCATAGCTCACTGCAGCCTCAACCTCTTGGGCTCAAGCAATCCTTCCGCCTCAGCGTCCTGAGCAGCTAGGACTATAAGCACATGCCACCACACCCAGCTATTTTTTATCTTATTTTTTTTGTAGAGACGGGGTCTCAAACTCCTGCCCTCAAGTGATCCTCCTACCTTGGCCTTCCAAAGTGCTGGGATTACAGGCGTGAGCCACTGTGCCCAGTCTGCCACTAAATTATTTAAAAGAACTTGTACTTATTGAATAAAGTTGTATGTGCCTTCTTAACTTTTGAAAGCTTTATTTTATTTCTCCATGGGGAAAAAGGAATGTAAGTCAAGTTACTTTTTCATAACATCCTAGAAAAAAAATTTTTAATACAAAAAGTTTCCCTAATTCTGCTCTGTAGGTCTCTGAGTATATGGCTTGAAATTTTAAAATCACAATATTTTATGCCAAAATATTAATCACATTAAATGTATATAATTAAAACAAATGCTACAGAATTTGATTTGCAATAGTGTTTGTACACTGCACTGTTATAATGTAAGCAGAATTATTCTAAAAGACAGCTTAGAAAGGGTTTAGTTTGGGATTTGAACTTAAGTAACACATTCTGCAGCAACAGAACTGCAACGGCTTAGTTCCACAGTATTTTCGTTTGAAGCTTCCATTGATTCCTTTTACTTTAAAAGCACTTACTATTGCTGGCCAAACTCAAGATTCAGAGGCAGTTGTGTGGACGACTGTACCACACAGCGAAAGCACATGTTTACTGACAGACACCCCCATTCATTAAATGAGAAAATGGGGAAAGAGATTCCTGTGGATCCTAACTTTTCTAGTGGTCAGGAAAATTTCTACTGAAAATCCTGCTTACACTTTGGCTCAAAATCCAAGTAATGAATCACCCACAATCACCCTAGTGGTAAAACTAGTATTCTGGGCAACAGGAATAGACCGCATGATCTTCTACTGAAAAATTCAACAGTTTTATCTCAACATGCTATGGCCCATTACCAGCCATTTAGCTGATAAAGGAAATACATTTAGTTTGAGTATCATTTCTCTTACCGTTAAAGGGTACTGTAGGAAGCCATGATCGGGGACACAGGCCAACAGAGAGCAAAGTGAGACAAGAGCCAAGCGAGAACACTGTCCCTGAGAAAGGCATCATCTTCTAACGCAAACGTGGGGTCGTTTTCGGACAGCCATTTTGGACAAGCTCTGGCCTCTTGTTAACTGTGACATACTGAGTCAGAGGCAGACGTCCTTCTGTGGGTATTCGCTTCCTGTGTGATTAATTTGTTGTTTGTTCCTTCCTCCTTTGCTGCAGAAAAAGAAACTACATTGGTTTTGCTTAAGAAGCAAGCAAGGAAAGCAAGCAAGCAAGGAAAAAAACCCTAAATTTAAAAAATTAAGTGTTTCTCTTTCCCATAAGTGTACTATAGATGTTTGGTATGGTGACAAGTGGAGATCAGCATCTCCATCCAGTTAACTTTATTCTAGACACCGCCAAAAAAATAATTGTTCATGGAACTTGAGAGTCCTTTAGGAAAATTCGTTTGAAAGCATCACTAAATACTAGCATATTTAGTAATAAGAAAAAGAGTTGCTTAAGAGATAAAAGCTCTTAACTGCACTGATAATTAGGGTAAGTGATTTTTCTTCTCATTTACAGAGCCTTCAAGTGTGTAGGGAGAAAGTTACAAGTGCCAGTGAAGAGAGCAGGTCAGGCATATAAGGCAAATGACTTTTGAAATATGATTTTGGGGCCCATGCAGGATAAATAATATAAGCTCAAGTCAGCTGCAGATCCATTTTTATGCCAAAATACTTTGTTTCTGTCCTCCACGCTTAGTGGGGCAACAATAACTCTCTCAGAAGATGCCTCACAAAAGTATGGAGATAATGAGGGCAGAAGGAGGAAAGTCAGGTTTTCCATTCCTAAGGGACTTATGAGGTGGACGGCAATGGAATATGTGCACAAAACACTATATGGAAACCTTGAGTTATGTATAGAATGATCTGAAAATACTCATGATTTTTTCTTGGCCCAACTGGGAGGTTCAGACTTATATTTGCATGTTAACTCTGAGAAAGAAGTATCTGTTGAAAGGATGAAAAACAGAGGCATATTTCAGAAACTTGCTTCATTGTAAAATTTGAACTTCAGGTCCTGATTTTGCTGGGTGAAGAGGAAGGAAGCATGAAAAGATCTCGAGTTGTCTAACTGTAAAATGATAGGACAGGGCTACACATGAGGTTTTCAGCTCAGGTAGCTGCTGAAAATGTGTGGAGGCATTTCCAGTTGTGGGTGGGGAGCAGTGGGTGGGAACAGTGGGAGGAGGGGCCTATAGGGTCATGGGTGGGGCCCCGATGTGGAATTTCCTATGGTGCTTGGGACAGTCCCACCCAAAACACCAGAGGTGCTCCTATGGAGGAGTACTGGGACAGATGATGTCTAAGGACCTTTCAGACTCAAAATTCTCTAAGGTGTGAGTCTAGTGGCACGAGCAGTTTCATGATGCCAGGCCATGGGCACAATTTCTGGAAGTGCGTATCCAAGGATTAGTGACTGAGAGCCCTCTACTTTGCCCGGGGCTGTCAGAAGGCAGGGACTGCATTCCCCTCGTGTAAGGCAGGGCCTAAGTAACGTGAATAAATACATACAGGCATGGGGGCTGGACAGAGGTGGAGGCCTGCCGCTATCATCCACTTCCCCTGCTACAGACCCTCAGGAAAACAGAAAACTTGATCAACTATCAAGTAAATGCCTGGGTGGATCTTTGGGGAAGTCTAACTATAGTTGGGTCTAAAAGGAGAACATGGGCAATATGATGATTCGCTATGTATTTACAGAATTATTTTTCAGTTCTCTAAGTAAGACACCCCAAGATACACACACAATCACACACACTGTTTCACATACACACTGTTCATGGCTACTCCCACCCATTAGGGAATGCTCAGTTAGAAGGCATTATGTCACCTACAAAGCTGCAGCCCTCAAGACATGCAAGGGCGTAGGTGTGTAGATTTTGGGTGTATTCCCGCAGTCAACTTTGGAGAGTTTGGGTCGATTCCTGCAGTCAACTTTGGGCACATTTATGAGGTGTCCACTATGCACAATAGGACATAAATCAGATAATGTTCCTCCCCTGCTTAAAACCCTCCAGTGGTTTCTCAATGCACTTAAAAAGTCCAAATCCTTTGCCTAGGCCCACAGGAACCGATAAGATCTGACCCCTTTCTAGCTCTCTGACTTCATCTTAAGTAGCATTCCTTCTTGCTAATTTGCCTTCCAGTCCTTTCTGTTTCTTAAATGCACCAAGCTCATTTGCATCTTGGGGTCTTACACTTGCAAGCCCTCTTACCTGGCACATTCATCTCCTGGTTCCTCCTTGTTCCTCAAATGTCAGCAAAAATGCCCTCCCTCAGGTTCCATTCTGCTCCTGTTTTCTTTTATGCATAGCACACATCACCAATTGTGATTTTATTTAATTGTTTATTTACTTATATGTTTCTCCCCACTAGAATTCAAGTTCCATGAGAACAGGGACCTTGTCTGTTTCTTTCCTGCTGTTACCTCAGCACCTAATGCAGCATCTGACACCTGGTAGGTGCTTAATAAACAGTGTTTTGTTTTGTTTTGTTTTGTTTTTTGGAGACAGGTTCCTGCTCTGTTGCCTAGGATGGTCTCAAACTCCTGGTCTCAAGCAATCTTCCCACCTCAGCTTCCCAAATAGCTGGGATTACAGGCATGAGCCACTGAGCTCAGCTCAATAAATAGTGTTTGTCAAATGAACAAGAAAATCAGTATCTCTTACAAATTCTACCATAACATAACATTCCCTTAAAAGCTTAGGATTGTTCACCCTGGATCAGTAAATAACAAATACCAAAACTAGACTTAAGCATTCATGCAAAAGCTGTTAAACTGAAATTTTTCAGAGGAAAGATCAGTGGGTAAAACCTTCAGCCCATCAGTGGGCTTAGCAATGTATGAGAGTCTTATGCAGTGCAGGTGGCTTATGTCACTGAGCAATGGGAAGAGAAAAATGGGTTAAGAAAGTTAAAAAAAAAACAATCAGCAAGAAAAGAGAGGAAATAAAAAGATGAAGGAAATAAGGCAGGAAAAGATGGAGACAGGGAGAGAACACGAGCTGGGCAGGGGAGCATTCCAGCCGCCTCTGCAATGGTGAGGTGTTGGATGTAACAGTCTTCCCAGATCCGTGTCAGCTTTTCCAACAGCTTTTTTTTTTTTTTTTTTTTTTGAGACAGAGTCTCGCTCTGTTGCCTGGGTAGAGTGCCATGGCGTCAGCCTAGCTCACAGCAACCTCAAACTCCTGGGCTCGAGCAATCCTTCTGCCTTAGCCTCCCGAGTAGCTGGGACTACAGGAGCGCACCGCTATGCCCGGCTAATATTTTTCTATTTTTAGTAGAGACAGGGTCTTGGTCTTGCTCAGGGCTGGTCTCAAACTCCTGACCTCAAGCGATCCGCTCACCTCGGCCTCCCAGAGTGCTAGGATTACAGGTGTGAGCAGCCACTATCCACCACATTCTTAAGGAATTCTAAGGCTGAGGAAGACTGCAGAGATCAAAGTCCACACCATCCCCAAGAGAGGAGGATCCAGAGAGTTTAAGTGGCCTGCCCATGTCACAGAGCTGGCAGCAGCAGAGCTGGGCCCGAAGCTGGGGCTCTGCTTCAGGGGCCAGTGCAGCTACCATTCTATACTTCAATTTAGGTTCAGAAAGGCGACTCCATCTAACTCCTTCCTATAAGAGGTGGAAGGAAGAGGGGTGGAGAGAAAATGCGATACAGAGGGGAGAAGCTGAGGTCAGTATTTGTGTTGTGGCTGTTATGTTATAACCAAAGGCCCAAGATAAGTAGACCGAGAACCTGTGGTAATAAAGACAACCACAATTCTGGACTTAAAAGAGAATTTTAAATGTGTATCTCTCCCCCATTCAACACATAGATCAGTCCAAGCTTAGTGATAGGACAAAACAATAATCAATAAGCTCTCAGACCAATCACGTAAAGAATCCTCCATATGAATCCATAGAAAGAAAAAACCAAGAGCAGACAGAAGATCGTAAAACAATAGCGTAGGTCTCACCAGTCTTCGAAACGTGCTGAAGAATCAGTCACAGCCAACAACCCTCCTGCAGTGGCCCCAGATCAACACAGACTAAATCAGTGCAACAGCAAATGTAGAAAATATACGAACATTTGTTTTTTAATAATTCTGGTTTTTTCAAGTCGTGTTTCCATGACTACCTGTTATACTGTAGTATTTGCCCTAGTTGGGGAAAGATGTTTATAACACTGTATTTCTCCAATTCTAAAACGCCTTCCTCAATGGCAGAATGCCCCCTGATAGCATTTTAGGGGGAAAGAAAAACACACCAGATTACATGTACCCATCTACTGTAAAAGAAATCTACTTTCAAAATGTTAAAGGATGGGAATTACATAATTTAAAAGAGTAGAAATAAAGGAATAATCCTCTCCCCCCACCCCCCATAATTATCAGTATGGTTATATAGAGGATTGATCATTTAAAAATAATCTCAAAAATATAGAGAAATTAAAAACAAGGTTTGTCGTACTCCATGCCCTGTTAGTATAAATCAGTATAATCTTACTTGGGGAAATTTTTGCAATATGTGTTTTGGCAGCTCAGCAACCATTCACCCTACTAATAATGATGCCTTTTGTTTGGCTGGTTTTTGTTTGGAGAATTATCCCTCCCTCACTCAGACCAGGTGGATCCAGAGGCGTTCATTTCCACTCCAGATATAGGAACGTGATTCAGGGCTGGCTAATCAGAGCCTTAAATTCATTTGGCTGTAGAGATTTTTTGGTGGTAGCCCGTGATATCATCAGAATCGAGAAAATTTGTGCCAGAGGCAGGTCCTCTTCCTGAGGGAGGAGGCAGGCACTGGATCTACGGGGATGCAGGGGCTGGGCCTGCTGCACTCATCTGTCAACCACATGGGGTCTGAAACCAAGACCAACAAAACGGGAAACTGGGAGATGGAGAAAAACCAAATACTGATGTTATTGGTAGGGCCCTGAACCTCTCTATACCTGAAGTAAGCCCTAGACTTGTTAAATAACATCAACAAGTAAATTCTCTATTTTTTGTTTAAGCTAGTATGGTCAGGTTTTCTATCACTCGCAATACAAATAATCTTGAGTGATATAGGAGTTGCTATTAGAAGTGAGTGTTGAATGTGACTAACCCTAGAATGTGCAACCGGCTGATGACGCTTGAGGGAAAGCTAGTGTAGGCTAGTGTAGCCTGCCTGGGCTGGAAAGTTGGCAGTCCTTGTTATGTGACAGCAGAATTGCTAGTTACGCTGCCACCTATTGAATCCTTGGTCTAACACATGAGCCTACTGATGGTACCCCATTAAAGGATTCAGTAGGAAAAAAATTTAGAATGTTGGAGTGTGTTGGCTACTTCTTGTGTCCTTTAGTAATATCCACAGGAAAGAGAGAAATTTTGGCTGAAAATTGAGGCACAGAGGGAAAAAATAGGGCGTTGTTAACAGAGGCATTTTTTTGCCTGTGATCTGCAACCCAGATGGTTGAGAGTTCAAATAATCTGGAGACTTGGGGTTGGAAAACTCAAATTCTCTATTCTATGCTAACATTAAATTGAGCAGGGTCAGAGCCGAATATAACCATGAAAGACACGACCCAAAATGCCATAATCCCAAATGTTGAAATCCTGAAAGATCAAAATCCTGAAAACACGATTTTGGAAAAAATAATAAAAATTGATTTAGAAGATATTTATTTACATTTTTAAAAGAGGATATATTTGAGAAACATAAAAACACAGCAGAAAACTTCAAAGGCCACTTTACACGATAAAATAGGCAGTAACAGCATACATATTTTTACAAGCATAAACACTCAGGTACACTAAGCGACAGCTGCACAGGTATAACAGTAATGAGAGCATACAAACCGTATTCATAAAGCAATAGGTCAAAAAGGGAAATGTATAAATGAAAATCATCATGGTTGGTAATTACGCACACCCAGCTTTATAACTTTGCTTATCTGAAATACCGTGACAAACAACCAAGTCTTTCGACGAGATCAATCAAAAACCGTGATGGGTCACCACCGCATGTGCAGTAGCCCAAAGAGCTGGGATCTTGAGAGATTTTCTTTCACAAAGGAGATTTACAAAAAAAAGACATTCCTTCATTTACTGAAGAAGTTTTGATGTTTTTACATACACACATAATACTTACAAAGTCAATGTTGTGATAATAAATTTTCATGAAGATGAATTTGCAAAACACACATAAAACTAATTAGAACTCTTTAAAAAACCATTCAGTATTGGAAATAGTGCAAAGATAAGCTACATAGCATAGCAAAACATAAAAAATAATGCTGGCAATTTAAAATAGTGGGGAAAAAGCAAAAAAAAGAAAAAGAAAAAAACTTTAAAACATTCAACATATGAAAAGTGTATCACAGGGATAGATTTTGGGCAATGTATGGTAACAGTCCGTAAGAGCTGGCCTAACATGACGCAGCTATCCTGTGATTGTGATTTTCAGGATTTTAGACGTTAGGGATTTCAGATTTTAGAATTTAGAGAATTAGAGTTTAGGGATTTTGATCTTCTGGGATATCAACATTTAGGATTATGGTGTTCAGGATTGTTGTGTCGTTTGGGATTATGATGCAAACCCAGGGTAATCCTACTCTGACTCCAGGGGTATACAGTGACCAGCCTTGGCCAATTAGAGCCTTGGGGTTCCCAGGCTGCAGTGACTGGTTCAGAGATGAACATGGGACTGCTTCTGAACGAAGGAGATCCGTGAGACTTACTCTAAGACGTCGGGGGCTGGACTGGTTGTATTGTACCCACATTACAAAGGAGGAGGCTGAGAATGAAGCCAACGAAGCCAAAGAGCCTGAAGGAGCCTAAAACTTAAGAGGTACAGCAATGAAATGCAACATGTGGATGTTACTTGTATCCTGATGCAAGTAAACTAAAAAGACACGAGGCCATTGGAAATTTGGATATTAATCAGATATTTAATGATAGTAAGTTATTATGGCTAATTTTTAGGTGTGATAATGTTATTATGGTTATGTTACATTTTACAAAGAACCTTTACTTTTTAGAGACATGTACTGAAATATTTGTGGATGACATATGTCTGGGTTTGCTTCCAGAGTAATTTGGAAAAGAGGGGACAGTGGGTAGGGGTACAAATGAAACAAAATTGGTGATGAGTTACCCATTCTTGAAGCTGGGTGAGGAGTACATGGTAGTTTATTATACCATTCTACTTTTCATGTATACTTGAAATGTTTCCATAATAAAAAGCTTAAAAAAAAAAAAAAGACTTGTGACTCATTCCCTTCTTCATCCACTAGAGGCTGTCAAAGAGGTTTGCTCACTATTACAAACATGCTCAGACTTTTAGAAGTTATAGAGTTATAGAAGTTACTTTTTACTTCTCAAAATGGTCTCTTTTGCTCTTGGATGAAATGGGATAGACTGAGGGCTCCCCTATAATGGTTCAGAGCCCAAGTAGTTCTTCTCAGAAAAGGATTAAACTCTTAAAATCTGAGATCCATTAATAGTGGCAACAAAAAAAGCAAAAATAAAAATTCCAACCAACCAGCCAAGGAACAAAGGAAAACACCCCTTGTTCTAGATTAGCACTGTCCAGCAGAAATATAATTTGAGCCACATGTGCAATTCTGTATTTCCTACTAGCCACGTTAAAACAGTAAAAAGAAACATGAGATTGTAACAATATATTTAATTTGACACACTACTTCAAAAATAGTGTCATTACAACATGTACTAATTTTTTTTAGAAAATTGGTGATTAGGTATTTTGCATTCTTTTTTTCACACAAGAAGCTGGGATGTATTTTACTGCTGGCAGCATTTCAAGTGCTCCAGGGCCACTACCGCACTGGGCAACACAACTGTAGACAGCGAGGGTCTGATGGCAAGGCCCTGTCTTACTCATCTCCTTCCCTGGCAGGATGCCTGGATGACACTTAACAGATTTTCAATCAACGTCAGTCTTGGAAAAATCTTGGTCCACCCAGAGTCAACTCTGGGGTATAGCTATAGATTCAGGCTGGGAGCCACTGCTTCTGGTGGTTCTGGGGATGTGTGCATGTCCCTGAGCTCTGTTTAAAGTCACTAAAGGCAATTTCATGACTCTGCCTATGCGGCCTGGGAGGTGGAGAGGGCGGGGGGCGGGGGTAGAGACCATCCCAGGTGCTCCCCTCCGATCCTGGGAGGGGGCTTCACACTTTGTTCCCAAATGTGTCACAGAGGAGTGTGTGCTTCTTTCTCCCTTTCTTAGCAGACCCTCCCTTTCTCAGCGGCTAGGCTGAAACAGAATTTGTTCTACTTGAATGACCCCAGATTCCCACCAAGAACTTCCCCCTCCCATTTGGCTGCTCTAGGACTCTCCATAAGACTGACTGGGAACACAGATTGTTGGAAAAACACTTACAGATCGTCTCTAATGGGATTGCTCCCCTGTCAGGCCACAGACATCGGAAAGCGCTTCCTGCTGGAGCACATGCATGCACGTTAGTTCTTTGACTTCAAATGTGTATGCAGGGGCCACGGTAGGATCAGAAAAGGTGTGATCACAAGGTGAACAGCTCCCCAACACTTTTTCAAGGGGAGGGTTTTTTTTTTCTTTTCTTTTCTCCGTGCTCAACAAGTGACTCATTCCCCTGCAACATGGAAGCAACTTAATCCAAAGTCTTGGACCATTTCATGCTGTTTCAGATCCCTCCCCACAGAATGATCAGTTGGTGGCTTATGTAAAAAGCTCCATGGCTACATTTAAATATTGACTAGTTCAAGAATAGCAAACCACAAAAATTTGAGGTATAAAAACCACATGTGGCTTGTATTTTGTAGGATACCCTCATAAAGATAAATGGACCGAGAAAAAAAAAAACCTAAATGGTCTCTTCCTGCACCAACTCCACCATCATCAAAAAAACCGAAACTACAATTAAATAAAACCCAACCTGGGTGCTACTCTTTGGCTTCTGGGTGGCATTTGTGTCTTGGCAAGGCACATAAGGAGCTGTCTGCACACCGTGGCTGAGGTCAATGTGTCAGAATAACCTCACACAACCCCCCCCTCGGTCAACAGCCCTGCCCAGCCCGAGCGGGCCCCTCTGCCACCGCGCGTCCTCCTTCCACGCCGGCTTCCCCAGCCTCCGGCCCGGACCTGGTCCCTCTCTCGGCCTCTCAGTCCTCTTCTCCAGCCAAAAGGAAAGCTCACAGAGCTGCAGCAGTATGTTCTGTGATCTGCTCACGCTGTGCGTGTGTCTCTAGCTCCATCGTTAGCCAGGGGGCCGCGCTGCTAGGGCCCCTGTGCACAGCAGCCGCTCAGCAAACACTCAAGGTCTATCGTGGACCAAGGACTGTCCTCAGGGTTGGGGATAGTACAGAGATTAAACAGACAAAATTCTCCACATTCACGGAGCTTACATTCATATCTGGGTTGATGATGTGATGGAAGGAAAGTGAATTAATTTACCCCGTTGGCCGGGCGCGGTGGCTCACGCCTGTAATCCTAGGCACTTGGGAGGCCGAGGCGGGCGAATTGTTTGAGCTCAGGAGTTCGAGACCAGCCTGAGCAAGAGCCAGACCCCGTCTCTACTAAAAAATAGAAAGAAATTATCTGGCCAACTAAAATATATATAGAAAAAATTAGCCGGGCATGGTGGCGCATGCCTGTAGTCCCAGCTACTCGGGAGGCTGAGGCAGTAGGATGGCTGAAGCCCAGGAGTTTGAGGTTGCTGTGAGCTAGGCTGACACCACGGCACTCACTCTAGCCTGGGCAACAAAGCGAGACTCTGTCTCAAAAAAAGAAAAAAAAAATTTACCCCGTTTTGTGCAGTGTAGGTGTTCATTTCGGCCCAGCTCCTATCATGTGACAAAGAGTAGCCTCACCAAGACCACTGCCAGAAGTAGGGCTAGGGCGTGGTGGCACACACCTATGGTCTCTGCTGCTGGGGGGCGGGCAGTGAGGCGGGAGGATCCCTTGAGCCCAGGAGTCCGAGGTTGTAGTGGGCTATGACGACGCCACAACAAGCCGCCCTTGGAGATGGGGTCTCGCTCTGTTGCCAGGCTGGTCTTAAACTCCTGGCCTCTACCAATCCTCCTGCCTTGGTCTCTCAAAGTGCTAGGATTATAAGTGTGAGCCACCATACCTAGCCAAATAATACATTTTTAAAAATCACTCATTAGTACCCAGAGAAAAATGAGTTAACATTTTAGACTTTACTTCCAGTCTTTCTGTTTTCCTCTTTCTATATTTAAAAAATGTGATCATACCGTGATCTTTTTCACATCTTCCCATGTTATTATTCTCTTAACACAATTTTAATAGTTCCATATTTCATTTTATGGATGTTCTATTATCTATGTAAATATTTTTCATTGTTAGACCTTTAAATTACATCCAATTTCACTATTACAAATCCTACTATGATTAATATACTTAAATCTAAGTGTTTGCAGTCATTTCAGATTATTTCCTTAGGATAAATTTATTAGAGTACAATGACTGGAATAGAGCACAGCTTTGTTTTTCTTTAAAAAAATCTGGATACATACTGTTAAATTATTTTTCCTCAAAGTTTTAGCTTTCATATTCCCATGAGTACCCATTTCATTTATTTTCAACATGTGCTATCATCACTTTTCAAAATCTTTGCCAATTTGATAGATATATATTCATCGTCTTTTCTATTATTAGTCTATCTTTTTCTGCTAATAATCTGTTATCTGGATTTTTTTTAATCATACGGATTTAGTCTTTTCCTTATTTCCTCCCCATTTGAACCTAAAGATTAACTAAAAGCGCCATGATTTTTCATAAACAAAATAAAATGTTCTAACCATTGGAGGACTGGGTAGATAGCAGTGACCATTTCTGTGTGTTTATAAAGCAAATGTTCATAAATCAAAGACTGCCTTTATTTTGCAGCTGTGACTAAGTTTGTGCAGCCTATGACAATTTTCAGCACTCTAAGAAATGTTTCTATCCCATGTTGGGTGGAGAATGTAGGACTTCCAGGCACAACTTAACACATCTCTCTTCCTGCCTCAAAGGCAAAAGCAGGAATGCCTTGGTTTATGTTATGCCCATGCAGACATATGTAAACTTATGTCTAAGGTACAGAAAACAATTATGACCCTGAGTCACTATTTTCTAGCTCTGAGAAAACCAAAGTTCCCGGAAACTAAGGAGTAATTATAGGCTGACCTAACGAGCACCCAAGCTTTCTTTATCATCTTCATTAACCATTATGTACATATTTTAGAAAAAGTAAAATCTAGTTCAGAATTTTTTTTAATAATTGAAAACTTGGAGGTAAAAACCTCTTTCTGAGCATAGGTCATTCAAAGCACCTGTAGCAATCTACCTGATGGCTGACCTGAGGATCTGGACTGGAAGGACATCCTTTGGTCTCCTTCCACCTGGCTCTTCCCAACTGAAGACCTGAGAGAGGATGGTCCTCATTTTGCACAGTTCTCCATCCTGCATTTAGAAGATGGTTGATACACCTAAACTGGACAAGCAGATCCTTTGAGGTGATGTGCCTGGCACACACTAAACACTCCACAACATTAGCCGTCATTATCATTATAAGTGAGCTGAACTCCTCCCCAGTTAGTAAAGGAGGAAACAAGGGGAGGTTGTGGAGGGAGGGCAAGATTGAGCAGTAACAAGGCAACGGAGAGAACCTAGCAGGTAAGGTGGCTCTTTTTGTTTATAGAGGGATTTTTCAATGCAATGTAAGAATGAAGAATTTACTCTATTTTATATTTGGAAAAACCTAGGTGCTAATAATTTCAGAATCTCCATTTATATCATTTATCTACAACTAGTTTTCAAATATACTTAGCACTATTTTGAAAAACTGACCTTGATCCATTCAATCTGTGCCAGTCCCAATCTCACTCACTAATGCCTGTTTTTTGGATGCAATTTCAAATATCATTAGACTCAATGAACTCAAATTCAGAAAAAAAATGCCCTACACATTTCCAAAAATACAGTTTCCCCTCAAAGTTGAGAAGAAATAGGGATTAGTAAATTGATTTTATGCTCACTGGCTTGTTCTTATTTTACCTGGAGAGGGCTGTTGCCAATAAGTAGGTAACTTAAAGTTCTGGGGGAAGAATTGGGAGCCACTTGTCCCCAAATCTTCCAATGCAGAGAACAGAACTTCTCTTTACTTCACTGAGAAAATGTACAAAAGCCCTTTGGGGTAGTCTCACCCAACTAGGGGATGGAAGACAGCGTTTATTTTCAAGGCTGCTTTATTCTAGTAGCTGAGGAATAAATAAAGAGAACAGTAATAGTCTGTAATGTTTTCAGAGGTGGCACCTCACAAGCGAAGAGAAAATAAATAGGCCTTAAGGCAAGATCTGATTTCTCTGAGCAAATGAGAAAACAAACCACAATTCCTATCATTATGCCCAAGTTCAGCCACCACAAGGTGATGGCACTCTGACGTGGAAGGTATTAGCACCAGGGGTCAAAGAAAGATTTAGCAAAATTGAACACCGCACAGAAAAGAGAGTATCCAACCTTCACTGGCAGGGCATTCATGGAAAACCAGTATGAAGATCAATGTGAAATTTTATTTTCCAAAGTACAAAGGCTTCTGTATACAGAACTTCCTATTCATCCAAGATTCACTCCCATCTAACACAAGATACCCCGTGGAGGCACATGTTTAATATTCTTCACCAGCACTGTCTCCTGCATGCTCTGAAACCCCTAATTGCACAAATATTGAGATAAAGTTTTCTTCTATTGCTCCCCCCACCCCAATATCTTGAAAATATAGATGACTGTTTCTCAGAAATGCGGAGAGAGACACAAAGATGTGAGTATCTCAAAAAATATTTATAGCATAAGCAACATGTAGAAGTTCAAGCAATGGAGAATAGTGGCAATGCAGATTCACTCTGCTCTGGATTCTTCGACTTCTATATAATCAGTTTTAAAAATGCAGCTTTAAAGCAAGTCTTAAAACTGTGATATGACTTTATGCTAAAGTAGTCAAAATCCACAAAAAGACAGTATATAATATATTACTCATAGAAGTAACTGATAACTATTACCACTTTGCTAGAATTTAGACTTTGACAAAAATAAAGTCCTTGAAAGGACTCAGTCAACTCAGTGGTGATTTTCTTTAAGGGTAGCTCCTCCCACTTCCTACACAAAATTAGCAATTATATTTTAAAAATATATAAAGTCAGAATTTGATAGGAATCAAATCAGTTTTTAATGAATGAATCTGAGAACATAACAATCACTATAAACATATTACGGTTATATATTTTAACTCTCTAGTTCTATTTTCCTTAGCCTAAGTATAAAAGTAATTAAAGCTTTAGAATTTACTCGAGATACTATCAACTATTACTATCTTCATGACAAAAACAACTTATGAAGTTATGAGAAATGGGATAATAGTTATAAAACATGTTAGCAAAGCATGTTTATGTTTGTACATCAACAATGAAAAATATTCAAAGGTCGTTCATTGCTAAAAATATTTAAAGCATAATAAAAAGAAAATTAAAAAATGCCTTTACTCAAACTTGCAGTTTCTAAAGTTTATCAGGACGAGAGAAGCTGGAAGTATCAAAGATTAAGTAGAAATCCATATTTAAAAGACTTCCATGGAATTCTCTGAACGAGAGAGCAGGCAAAGGTCATCTGAGGACATTATTTTAGCTTAAACTCTGAGTATCATTCAAGAAGGAGAGCCAGTGGCTGATATTAACAAAGTGCAGTTTTCTACTGCTGAGCTCAGAAAACAGCCCACGCTATTTGCCAGAACTGGTGGATGAGGAATCATTTCATGAACTCATCCCAAAACATGAAATACGCCAAATTTTACTGCCATCCCTCAATCATCACTTGGCTTGGCTGGCGGCCAACGGGAATATCTCCCTCTGCAAAACCGTTTCAAAGTAATGACTTGGAGGAAATGGTGTGCTGATACCATGAAAAAAAATCCCTCAAACACAAAGATAGTTCAAAAGCATCTGTCTATGGCTCAGAGGAAACAAACAGCTCAGCTCATTTCAACTCAAAATAAACCCAAGAGACCAGTTTACCTTGGCCATGGCTACACACACACAGGAAAATTGAAGGTCGGCATTTATCCAGTGATTTTGTTCCATGCCAAAGGGGATGAAAGGGCAGGATTATCCATCCTGAGGTCAAGATGGTATAAGGGAAGACACACCCACCCCTCATGGCTTCAGAAATAGAATCATGTGTATACAGGAGGATTTCGCACCTTCTCTCCATGAGACGGGGGCCCCCCGATCCCTGCCAGAATGCCAGGTCCGACATCCCTCCTGGAGCCCCCATGAGACCAGAAGCTCCTTCTGAGCCTCCCCCATGTGCTCTCTCCCCTTCCAGGGGTCGTCCCTCCTTTGTGTGGTCCTTAAAGAGCTAAGAAGGGAGGAGAGGATACCTAAAATACTTGTTACAATCTTTTAAATGACCAATATTGAATTTTCCATCTTCTAGCATTTAAAAATATTCTTCAAATTACGTGCACACGTTGGCGATAAAGATCATGTTCTATTTGGTTTTGAAAATCATTTAGAGTTTTCTGCAAAAGCAGTCACTTTTCCAAGAGAATAGGTGGCTACTGAAATTTCAAAAAGATCCTTATATTCAAATAACGTGTATTTGAGAAGATCTTTGTCAGCAAAAGTCTTTATTTTTTTTTTCAAAAAAATCCTGGTTCTGTATCGCTATTTTGAGGTGTTTACTGCCAGCGAGGTTAAGGAAGCCCAAAGAGCTTTCTGGTTTTGGTCACTCAAGGAAATTTCATCTCACAACTGATGACTTACTTATTTTATTTTCATTTCTTTAGAGGAAGACAAGAAAGAGTGATTAACCTTTAATATTTGAAACTGTGTCATTGACCTTCAATCGGATGGTGAGATTTTCAGTTCAAAACATTTAGGGCCCAGACCACATACGGGGACAATTAAAATGTTTTACACGCTTGAAGTTCTGACTTGGGGGGATGGGGGTGGGGGAGGGGATGGGTGTATACCTACAAGAAGAGTGTGATGTGCACTGTCTAGGGAATGGACACACTTGAGGCTCAGACTTGGGGGAATGGGAGGGACATGGGCAATATATCTAACCAGAACTTTTGTACCCCCATAATAAGCTGAAATAAAAAAAAAAGGAGCTGAATAAAAAATGTAAATTCAAAAGAAAAAAAAAACACAAAATGTAAAAAAAAAAAAAAAAAAAAAAAAATGTTTTAAATGGCACTGTCCCTTCTTCAAGTGTTGGCCATGACCCTGAAGCTGGGCACAGGAAGCAGAGGTTTTGTGTCAGCTCAGTCCGAGCTCTGCAGATTTCGCCGTGGGTCTTTCTAGGTGGCACACCAGTCGGCAATCATCTGCAGCTCATAAAACCCAACATAACCTTTTGGGCTGCTCTGGAAAAAACACATTGAGCAATAAGGGATAGAATACTTTGTGTTCAGTGTTTCCAGAGCTACTCTCTGGCCAGGAGAAATACCAAATCACAGGCATCTGGAAAAGAGACACAGCCCAGAAAGAACGATGATGCTACAAAGTCTGCAAGCACAGACTACTATACATTCCTCTGCCCACTGTCTGCTTCACACTGAGCTGCAGGCATTGGAGCAAACTAATCCTATCAGACGTGGCTCAAATACTAGTGTGGCTTATAGGGGCAATGGGTTGACTTCCAGGGAGTGAAATGTTATTCTTCTGATCACCTTGAGGACACAGGGAGCGGTGAAAAGCCGCATTCCATGGCAGCATCAGGGAAAGAAGGAAGTGTGGCCATGGGAATCGCACCACGTGGTGCTGCTGTTCCCCACCAGGGCTGCCCCAGGGGCTCACTCAGCCGCAGAGAATCATCAGGAGGCCCAGCGGCATCTCTCTGTGTAGCTTATACAGCATATTATGTTTTCTTGGCTGGTCCACGCATGGAAAGGACTGAACAAAGATACCAGAAAGCAGACAAGATGCAACGTGGACTGACACAGAGGTGGCACGGGCGTGGTCTAGAGAGGCAGAGGGTCGACAGTGGCCTTTGAGGCTTCCTTTCTTTCCACAGTTCTTAGTCACAAAATTTCCATTGTGGATTTTAACAGTAACCAGTAGGCCTTGGAAAATGAATCGGTATGCTAGTGGAAAATGCCAAAGATCATCTTGTCTCTTCAGCAGGTTTTTTTTTAACCTTTCTTTTATACTCTTCAAGGTCTCTTTCCAGAATAATTTAAGACCCCACAATTACAAGTGCTTCCTTTGTGCCTACATCCCCCTCTGAGATCAGCTGCAGCTGGGCCCACCCCACCCATGGCCAAGTGGGTAAAAGCAGGCCACTGGCCCAAGGGTGGCCGGCGCTCAGGCCGGAGAGCTGGCCTGCATGAAAAGCTCTGCTCAAACAAGGACAAGGTGACACACCAGGCAGCTCAGGCCCCTCCTTGTCTCAGAAGGGTGAACTGGCAATTGTGGGGGTGGGTGGCAGTCGGTTGCACCAGAGAGGCAAGAGGAGGCAAAAAGGAACAGCTGAGCCAGTCACTCTGTGACACAGGAGCAGAGAGGGGACCAGGGTGTGTGGGGCTTTTTCAGGTGCCTGAGCTGCATCCTAGTCTTAATCATTCTAACAGTGTTAATACCAACAATAACCAGTGACCACTAACATTTGTGGAGCTCTTACTATGTGATAAGAAGTATTCTAGGCACCTTTACAAATACTATTAACTCATTCGATTCTTACAACTCTATGAGATGCATATGATGATGATGACGATGGAACCGAAGCCCAGAGAAGTTAAGTAACTTGACCAAGGCCACCAAGCTTGTAAGTGCAGAGACGTAATCTGAACTCAAATGGTCTGGCTCCATGCTCTAAGCGGTCTGTGTCTCCCTGAGGAGTGAGACCTGGGTTTCCTGTCTCCTTTACTGCCACCCTGTCTATGACGAGGCCTGACAGCGGCTGCCTCGTACTCTCCTACCCTCACAAGGAGCATTTTTCTTGGCTCCACTCATTATGAATCTCACTAACCTATGTATAAATTCTAGAGCTACTTAATGCTTACTGTGTGCCAGGAACTGCTGGGAGCTTTGGAAGCAACAAAGGAGACTCAGCCCTGTGTTAACCCTCGGAATCTTATACTTATTAATAGTAGGGAAAGACCTGGCCTGCACATGATGGCCATACTAGAAAGTGCTTCCGGTGTTTATATCGTAAGGTCACACTTATGTGACCTGATGCATGATATATATGGTATCTTATCTTTGTACATATTGCGCCCAGTTTTGCATAATAATATATTGTGCTCTGAGCTCACGGAATCAATGATCTCTAAAAAGTACTTTTTAAAAATCCTCCAAGCAAGAACAGACATGGTGAGCATGGCCTCCTTGGAGGTCTTCCTTCCTAGGATGCAGGGTCAGAGGGAGGCTGAGGGGATGGCAACAAGTCACAGTCACGCTGGCTGGGAACGGCCCTGAGAGAGCACGTGCCCGTAGGTGGTGTGATAGCACCGTCTCCAGGCACTGCAGAACAGTGGTGAGTTCTGGCAAAGTGTCGCCTGAGGCGAGATGCCATGGCCTTTCCTCTTTTCTACCATAGCTCACTGTCAGCAACCTACACACGCACAGATCCCCTTTGCCCCTAAACGAGTATTTGTGTATGTCTGTAGCACTCTTGAGTTGGTGCTCCCAGATACCAGGTGTCACATCTTTTCCTCTCTCCACCCCTACAGCACCCAGCACACTGCTTTGCATTTGGCAGTCGTTTAAAACATTTCAAACAATTTTTCCCTAAACTATGATGGTAGCATGTGTCTACTGTGGAAAATGGTGAGCACAAGTAAGTTTAAGGAAGATAAGTTAGCCACAGTCCTGTTGGGTAGAAATACACATGGTTAACTTTTGCGAATATTTCCTTCCAGTCCTTATATATGTCTAAAATATTTTAAAATTAGGAATATAATGTATGTAGTTTTGTTTGTTTGTTTTTTGAGACAGGGTCTTGCTCTGTTGCCCGGCTAGAGTGCAGTGGTGTTAATGCAGGGATAAGGCACAAAAGGAAGGTTGAGAGAGCCTGAGGGCAGCCACTGTGGCCAACACCAGACCCTAACCACCCTGAACAAGGACGGCACCAGCAAGTCGCCAGGCTGGGACCATCCAAGGATGGATGAATTACTAAGCTAGATGCCTTACAAATTGTACTTACCTTTCTCTGACAGCAGTTTATGATTAACCTTATGATTAACCTATAACGGCCTGACCTCAAGACAATGCTGGTCATGCATGCAGTTTCTGAACATTTAAAAATGTTACCATTGCCCTATAAGGGGTCACCCTCCTGCTCTGGGGAGGACCCCTCCTCTGTCTGTGGAGTCTTACCTGTTGTCTGTCTCTCTCAATAAACTTTCTGTCACTAGTTAGCTCATGATTGAATTCTTTCCTGCATGAAGCCAAGAAGCCACTTGGTGGGTTCAGAAGGCTTTCCTGTCTTCATTGGGACACCCCCTGCATCAGGGTCACCATAGCTTGCTGCAACCTCCAATGCCTGGGTTCAAGCAATCCTCCTGCCTCAGCCTCCTGAGTAGCTGGGACTACAGGCATGTGCCACCACACCTGGCTAATTTTTAAATTTTTTGTAGAAAAGGAGGTCTCGCTATGTTGCTCAGGCTGGTTTTGAACTCTTGGCCTCAAGCAATCCTCCTGCCTTGGCCTCCCAAAGTGCTAGAATTACAGGTGTGAGCCACCGTGCCTGGCCTGTATGTAGTTTTGAATCCAGTTTTTGTTATACTTTCATGCCACTAAATATTCTTTGAAAACATGATTTTTAATGACTGTATGGTATTTATTTAACACTTATTTAACATTTTCCTATTGTTGGTTATTTAGTTATTTCTTACTTTGCCTTTAAAATTGTGCTAATATCAATATCCTTACACATAAATCCTTGGACACTGCTAAGATTATGCTATTGAATACATGATGGAAACATAAGTACTGAATCAAAGACTCTGAACAATTTAAACCCACTTGATACACAGTGCAAACGGCCTGTGGGGAAGGCCTAGACTCCCTCTGGCTGCGTAAAAGAATGCTCCCTTCACCATACCCTGTCAACACTGCATGTTGTCATTTTAGAAGATCTCTATCTTAATTTGGTTTCTTTAATGGGTCAGAATAGTGCATATATTTAAATGCTATGCTTCTAAGTAAAATTTCAGAAGGGCTGCTTATATATTATTAAGAGCAAAACAAGCCTATGGCCAGCAGTCCCCAAATTCAAGACCCTTAATGCCTTAAAATGCTTTAGAATTTCAGAAATGGAAATCACTGAGAGAGAAGTCACTGAGTAAAGTGTTTCAGTGTTTAAATAAGGAAACCAGGCCAGGCACAGTGGCTCACACCTGTAATCCTAGCACGTTGGGAGGCTGAGGCAGGAGGATCGTTTGAGATCAGGAGTTCAAGACCAGGCTGAATAAGAGAAGACAGCCCCCCTCCCCACCCTGACTGCAATCTCTACTAAAAATAGAAAATATTAGCTGTGCATGGTGGCATGTGCCTGTAGTCCCAGCTACTCAGGAGGCTGAGGCAGGAGGATTGCTTGAGCCCAGGAGTTTGAGGTTGCTGTGAGCTAGGCTGATACCACAGCACTCTAGCACGGGCAACAGAGCAAGACTCTGTCTTAAAAAAAAAAAAAAAAAAAAAAGTAACCAAAGCTCAGAGAGTGACCTGGCTGATGCACTCGACTTAACTAGAATCTAGGCATCTTGCCTGGCAAGTCATTTCTTTAGAATGGGTTGATTCATCAACCTAACGGAAGTAACAAACCACTGTTACCAGAGTGAAAGTATAAGGGAAAAACTGCGTAAGAATATATTTGAAAAAGAAACAATTATTATTCTAAATTCTATTTCATCTTCATGGCACCAAGTCAGAAAAAGTTATTTTACCGGCAAAAGCAAAACTTCACATCTACTCCTCTATTCTCAAGATCCCTGCTTAAAGCTACGGAAGACTTTTTTCCTGGAACCATTACAATACTCAGCATTTATCCATTATCCTCTCACCCAGCCAACTATTACTACGTCTATACTGTGATCACGCCCTGTGCAGGGTGCTAAGGTAGCAGGCGGACAAGTATCAAGGTAAGAAATGAGAATTCATTCTGGGGAGACACGGGAACAAATAATCATAGTGTATGTGACCGGGCAGTGACAGGTGCACAAGATGCCGTGGGAGCGGCACAGCAATGGATGTGGAAGGCTTCACAGCGAGCGGACACACGAGCTGCGCCTGTGCTTGAACACAGTGTGTGTGGGGGGCAAGAATCCCAGGAGTGGGAAGGCGGACCCGTGGGGGCAAAGCTGCAGTGAAACGTGGCTGGACATGGCGGCCTGGGGGGCAGGCGCTGGTGGGAGGTGAGGCTGCAACAGTGGTCTGGGGTCAGGCAGCATTCAGAAGTTTGGACTTTTGCCTAGAGGTGTGGGGGATCCATGAAAGCTATTTAAGTAGAGGTGGCTACAGTCAAATTTGTGCTTTTTCAGGCTCATTGTGATGTGGGAAAGGAGTAGAGACGCTGAAGGCAGGCTATCTGCCTTGGTCCAGGGTTTGCAGGCCTAAATTAGGGACAGGGAAAAGAAATATAAAAGAGGAGATAATAGAGATAAATAATAAAGGATCAAATTAAAAAATGTTTCTCCCTATGTCTCCTAAAATCATCTCACAGACCACCAGTGGTATGATTATCAAACTTTGAAAACTCTGTCCTGAAGGCAGGGAAGGGAAGTGACACTACCGCATCCCTTGGTTGTGCCAGAAGTGCTCAGTGGGGTGCACACAGCTCACCTCACCGGAACCCCCTTCTTCTACACACGGGCTGATGTTCACTGCTACCCACTGGCTGTTTTCAGGCCGGTATTTATTCTGGCTGATCAGCACGTGCACCTACCAGTCGTTGGACATTTTAGATATCATCCCTACCTATAAGGAAATTATCATCTTCATTTCAATTTTCCAGAGGTTACAGACCTGGTAAGTTTGAGATTTGAGTTTTTAACTATAAACATCACAAAACAGAGACAGCTACAACACCTGTCATAATGCCCTCCTAAGAGGTGCTGTATTTCTTGTTCATAACTCGTTGATTTACCATTAAGAATTATCTATAAAGCCTGAAGACTTTAAGAGATAGGAATTGGAAAATTTCAATGATGCACAGTATCCAAATGGTTTAAAAACAAATTTGTTATACATTAATATATGGGCTTCTTTATTTATACATTAAATAACAAGATCTAGTGGCCAGTCTTATAATTACTATAATTTCAAAGTGGTAATGAGTGTAAACACTATTTGAAGATATCTGTAATTATAGTGTGTATTAGTTCATCTATTGTCATGTAACAAATTATCCCAGAACTAAGTAGCTTAAACCAACAAACATTTACTCTATCACAGTTTCTGTGGGTTAGACATTTGGGCACAGCATAGCGGGTGCCTCTGGCTCAAGGCCTCTCACAAGACTGCAATCAAGGTGTCAGCTGCGGCTGTCATCCCATCTGAAGGTTCGACTGGGGGAGAATCTGCTTCCAGGTTTGCTCACATGTTGTTGGCAGGATTCAGTTCCTCTCTGGCTACTGGTCATGGCCTCCCTCAGTTCCTTGCCAGGTGCGTCTCTCTGGAGGGCAGCTCAGAACGTGGTAGCTGGCTTCCCTCACAGTGAGCAAGGGAGTGAGAGAAAGCCCCGAAGTTGGAAGCCACAGCCTTTTTATACCAAGTTTCAGAAATGACATCCCATCCTCTCTGCCACATTTTATTTGCCAAAAGTGAATCATTAAATCCAGTCCATACTTGGGGTGGGGAGTATTTATACCAGGGCATGGGTTTTAGGAGGTGGAGATTATTGGGTGACATCTTATAAACTGTCCACCACTTAATGACATAAAATACCTATGATTTCTACTGGTGATGATGTCACAAGTGCTACTAACTCAAAGGAAATGCAAAATTTCCGTTGGAAGTTAGTGAACATAAAGACATCCTATTTTTCCCATCCAGTTCATAGACTTCAGGTTAAAAACCCCTGTGTTAGAGGATGCAGTGCATCTTGCACCATCTAAAAATCAGTCTGGTGCTTTGTGGATGGGCACAAGGATTCCTCACATGCCCCTGGAATCTACCATCTGTGGCCATTTACTGTGTTTGTGAAGATTCTTTTTTTTTTAAACCATGTGGTACTGCTAGTGCAGCTCAGAAATAAATCAACTTTGAGAACTTCCCTCACAGCTGCAAAAGGCAAGTGTTTGGCACCAATAAATCAGGATTAGTGGAGCTCAGCTCATAATGAACCTTTCACCTCCTCTGGGCAGGTGGTCACCAACTGAACTCTGGGAGCAAACAAGCCATGGTTAGATGTAATTACCACTTCCCTCATGGCAGGCAGGACTGGAGCAGAAAGCAAGTGGAGGGGAAGAGGTCTTCCTGCAAAATTCACATCTTCTTAAGCCTTGGGCAGTCCAAAAACATGAATCAAAATTGTTTCTAGGGTCCCTGCTTATTACCTCTCCAGTCATAACCACTCAGGTATTTTCTTTCTGGACAGTGAAAAATAGCCTAGCGTGCTACCAACAGGCCCATATCAGAGAACCAGTGAACTAGGGACACAATTACAGGTTTTAGTTTTGCCCTCCTGCACCCCAATCAAAATTTGTCATCACCTGTTCACAGAAATGCCTTCCGTGTTTCATTTTATTGGGGTAGAACAGGGACAATATTCAAAATATTTAACAACTAATGAGGCACCAGCACTAACCAGTCAGGACACTGACCGATGCTGGAGCAGGGTCCTGGGGCACACCATGCTATGCCAGGCACCAATCCTTTAGTTGCCGAATGATGGGAGATGTCTTAGGGGTGCTGTGAGTATGCTCGGGTGACTACTCACTAACTGATTTTGAAGCATCTCAGTTTTTTAATAACCAGTAAGTCCGTTATTTAATAACCAGTGCAGACAAAACTGATTACCAATTGCAGGGAGTAGGGGGCTACTCCTTCCAAGGGTCCCATGGAGGGCTACTGGTGTGGGAGCTGCCCTGGTCACCCAGCAGTGCTCTGATGCTGGCATTACAGGGACAGAGCCCAGCTCCCCTTTCTGAACCCTGAGCTGAGGCCAGAGCCCCCAGGTCCTGGACCACTTCCAAGGCTCACAGAACCCCTCACTCAGGTCTCCTCGGGTGACTGGCTGGCAGTCTCCCAGTTACCAGGCGCCTTCTGGGAGCAGCCAGGGACAGCTGCTGCCGGCTGGCACCAACGGGCTTCTGTGCAAGAGAGGGCGGGGTGTTCCCTTATGGGTTTGATGGAGGGGCAAGTTCGCAGCCCACAGGGTAGCCACACCACTGTAGAGGGCAGAGGCCAAACAAAAGACTGTTCACAGACTCTCCCACTTCAAGGACTGGGTTAGCCATCACCCGAAATTTTGGAATTGAGCCCTGGATTTTAGGTTTATCACCAGGACGATCACTCTGCGTTACTCTTGGCCTGCATGATTTTACAGAGATGCTCGGGTTTGTTTTACTTTATTCCATGCTTCTGGGAAGTGGACCAGGGAGGCTGGATGCAGCCAGACCCGAGTCTGAACTCTGGCCCCATGGAAGGTGGTCAAGCCACTTCACCTCTCAGAGGCAGTTTCCACCTCTGTAAGTGGGGTCAGAGTACTGCCGCCTCCCAAGCTGGATGAGGGTCTACAGAGATCATTTAAAGACAAATTTGATCCATGACCTTCTTTCCTGAAGGCTGAAGGCAAGATTGAGAATTAAAAATTCTTAGTCTCAGTTTGGACTGGGAAATGCCAGTGTTATTCCAGTGTCCTTACTACCTTAGGTATTTTTTAAATAGATGTTTTTTGTTCTTACAAGCTGACTAAAAAGCAAAGACAAAAAAGTGACTTTAGAGGTCGAACATAAGTTAATAGTCTTGCATAGACTTAGATCCAACCCATAAGACCTCAGAGGTCTCCCTCTTGAATAAAGATAAGGTACAGTTGTCCCTCAATACCCCCAAGGGATTGGTTCCAGGACCCCTGTAGATACCAAAATTGGCAAACACTCAAGTCCCTGACATAAAATGGCATAGTATTTGGGTATAATCTACGCACATCCTCCTGTATATTGTACTTTAAATCATCTCCTCTACATTACTCATAATACAATCCAAATGCTATGTAAATAGTTATACTGTACTGGCTTTTGTATTATTTTTTATTGTTGTGTTGTTATTTTTAAAAAATTGTTTTTGAATATTTTCCATCCATGGTTGGTTGAACACAAGGATGCAGAACTCACGGAGATGGAAGGCTGACTGCATCATCTTTGCCACAGGAAAACAGCAAAGATTAATTCATTCAATCTGTATAACTAGACAATATGTTTCAATGACAATAAATGCAACTTGAATTATATTTAAGATATAAAATCTACAAACACATAAAAATTATAACAACCTTACAATATTTCCTTCAATTGCTTGATGTATACAAAAGCAGAGGAAAGCTTGATTTACTTAGGCATTGCTTTTGACTATTTTCTTAAAAAAAGATTTTTTTCCTTAAAATAAGAATTATGGAATCACTGGGGCTTGAGCAGTGAAAGATAAGATTTGAGATAAGAATCCTGACTCTTCCACTCCTGTTTATCCAAAAGAACATTCTCTCTCTTCAATGAGTAAGTCACTGTACAGAGTCCCATTCCATGTTTTTGTTTTGTTTCATTTTGTTTTCGAGACAGGGTCTCACTCTGTAGCCTGAGCTAGAGTGCAGTGGCATCATCACAGCTCACTGCAACCTCAAACTCCTGGCCTCAAGCAATCCTCCTGCCTTGGCCTCCAAAAGTACTGGGATTACAGGCGTGAGCCACCACACCCAGCCCCCATTCCATGTTTTTTACAGGTGTTTTAGAAGCTACAAATGAATTCAAGAATGATACTAAACCACTGTGACCATTAAGAAAGATGAATTTCTTCCAGAATTTTAATTCCTTTATCCAGACATCTATATCTAACTGCCCACTTCACATCTTTTTTTTTTTTTTTTTTTTTTTGAGACAGAGTCTTGCTCTGTTGCCTGGGCTAGAGTGCTGTGGCATCAGCCTAGCTCACAGCAACCTCAAACTCCTGGGCTCAAGCAATCCTCCTGCCTCAGCCTCCCGAGTAGCTGGGACTACAGGCATGTGCCACCATGCCCGGCTAATTTTTTCTATATATTTTTAGCTGTCCAGATCATTTCTTTCTATTTTTAGTAGAGACGGGGTCTCGCTCTTGCTCAGGCTGGTCTCAAACTCCTGAGCTCAAGCAAACTTCCCGCCTCAGCCTCCCAGAGTGCTAGGATTACAGGCGTGAGCCACCGCGCCTGGCCCCCACTTCACATCTTAACGTGGATGTCTATCTAACCAACATCCCAAACTAAACTCTTAATATCTCCCTTCCACCACCAACTGCTCTACCTACAGCCCTCCCCATCTTGGTTTGATGGCATTTCCATTCTTCCTGCGCTTAGGCCCCAACGCTTGGAATCTTCCTTAACTCCTCCCTTCCGCTTATTATTGTTCAATCCAGCCGTTAATCTCGTTAATCTCGTTGGCTCTGCCTTCACAATAACCAGTCTCCAGTTACTCCTCACCACCTGTACTCCCATCGCTCCCTACTCTGAGTGAATGTCAGAGTCCTACGGTGGCCTACAAGGCCCTCCAGGGTCTCACCTCCAACTTGCCTCCCCCTCATCCACTCTGCCCAAGTCTCAGTGGCTCCCACTATTCCTTGAAGGCACCAGGCATGCTGTGCCTCACCACCCTCTTGCCTTCCCCGTTCCCTCCCCTCTTCTCCGTGACAGCCACCCTCACCACCCACTGTACCCACATGCCCACGCTGTGCTCTCCTCCTTACCCTGCTGCGCTTCCTTTCCCACAGCGCTTATCCCTCTGACTTTCTAACATATTACATCATGTACTATTTTTTAGGTTTATTGCTCACATCCCCCAACTAGAATGAGATCCACATGGAAGGTACTTAATAGATATTTGTAAATTAAGGAAAAATGCCTCCCCCCCAAAAAAAGGCAAAAAGAAAAAAATCCTGTGTCCCAAAAGGGCCTCATGATTTCTAATAGCAGGACCCACATATTATATCTCATTTTCTTCTTCTAAGAATGCTTGTGCATTTTGAAGAGGAGCAACAAAGAAGTAGGACTGACACAGAGCAGATCCTGAAGGGTCCTGAGGAGGGGTAGATCACTGCAAGCACAGGGCATCATCACAGGGGTCCCCAAACCTACTTTTTAGCTGGGAGCCACAGGGATCAGACTCAGAATGCTTGACCCACGTTAAAAATTCACGAGAGGCTGCTGACTACACCAGAATTTACACATAATGTCATTTCTTTCCAGTGACCATGTCCATTGTCCAGAATATGCCCTTCTAAGATAATGGTACCCAGGAAGCTGATTTAGTATTCAGAAGGTGGTTCAGGAATCTTGGAATCAGTTCTAAAGATGGCTAAGCCTTCTGAGGACAGCTTATTTCCCGCAAAGGTGAGCCTGATATTCATCCATGCTACTCAATCCATATTTTCATGTCCATAAAATTTAGGATCTATTTTCCTGGCCAATCCTGGGCAACCCCTGAATTTTTTCCTCTCTGAGCTGCCCTCTTCTTTGCTCTGTGATGACTGGTCCATTGCATACAAACTTTCTCCCAGTAGGATGGGTTAGGTTTCTACCTACAAAATTACAACCTTATTGCTGTGTTGTCTCCCAGGAATTTAACACTCTGCTGGAGTTTTGGGAGCTCCTCAAATCCTCAGTCTCTTAGTCTATTCCAATTAGGTATAGGTGTGGCTCTGTGGATCCCAGAGGGGCACCTGTATTCAGATTCCAAAGTCCTTGGGACTCCTCAACATTGCTCCCTTATGTGGTGGTCAGTGCTGGAGTCAGGGGCCTTGTTCTACACCCACTGCCATCACTAAGGAGCTAATCTGACCACAGACAAATCACCTAACCTTTCTGGGCCTTAGTTTGCAAATCTAAAAATAAGGCGATAAAGCTCTCTAAGGTCCCTTTGAGTTCTGAAAAATCCAAGGTTCTACTTTTTTTTACCTACCTCTTTAATTTTCAAATAATGACAACAGCATCTGAAAGCCTCTTTCCTAAACTTTTCCCAAGGCCAGATAGATGTTCCTAGCACAGAAGTACAGGAAAAAATTAGATTTTGAATAACCTAACATTTTTGTCTTTTAGAACAAATTATCCTCTGGCCTTTTCAATTCCCTTTCCTCTACTGCTACTTCCTTATGGAGTTGAAGGCTGCAATGTGCTATGATTGGGTCTATGAGTAGACACTGCACTCCAGCCTCGGAAATACAGTGAGACCATATCTCAAAAAAAAAAAAAAAAAGTAAACTCTTTGCACTTCCTGATTCATCAGGATCTATCTTATAACAACATTATTTTCTAAATGATTTTTCTTATATAAAACCTCTCTTATTTTTATTCTGGCAACTATGCTCATTTGCCTTGATTTGTCCCTGTTTTGCTGGGAAGGTTATTAAATGCTCTGGGGAAGAGGAATAAAAAGCTTAGAGACAAGGCCAGGGAGGAAGCATGCTGTGCACACAGGCAAGTTCTGGTCTGAGTTTTCAGAAGGTAATGGGCACGAAATGGTGGAGGTGAAAATTAGGAGCAGAAAGAAGAGGAAAAGCAGAGGGAAGATGAGAAATAGTGAAGGCACACACTGTTTGCTTTGAAAGAGGTCATAGCAGAGGCCTGATGGCAGTTTATCAAGAATGTTCATTTAGCTAAATGACCCTAGAACTGGGACTTTCCCAAGCAGTCACACTGCAGTGAGAAGGCGGAGTTGTGACGCCAGTTCCCTTCCATTAGCAGCGCCCTCTGTGCAGCTTTCTGCATAGCAGGCTCGGGCGGTGTTGGGCAGCCCCTCTGCTGGCCCCACGCACAGTTTTCAGGAGCCAGAATCATTCTACATGTCTCCTACAAAGCCTTTAAGGAAGACCAAATCTTTCCATTGCTGGCCTGGAAATCAAAGAAGATGCTCTAAACCGCCACCATTCAATAAAGCAGTGACTTACTGAAAGAATGGCAGTTCACTAGCAAACCCTCCAAATGATTCTCTAAGTATAATGTATGCATAAGCTCCTTGTCTGAAGTTAGCAGCATATTCCAAATAAATGACTTCTAATTGAGGAAACCATATGCCCTAAAGGATTTTGCCCCATTATAATATATATACTGTAGACATACTATACACACACATATAGTATACACATATATATATTTGTGTGTGTATGTGTATGCATGCAAACACGTATCCTACTAACGAAAGACTCTGTTTTTAAGCCACACTAGGATGACAAACCAATTCAATGAGTTAACTTAAAATATGTCATTAAAAATCTAGGCATGAACACAAATAGAAAGGAGCCTAATTCACACCAGAAAAGAGCAAAACAGACATTCTGGTGAGTATCTAGCTAGTTAGACAGTCTCAAAGAAGTAACTTCTCATTAGCACTAAGAAATTACAATGCTAGTGGTACATGAATACTTCCTGGTGAAACTGGCACAAGATGTCATATAAACTAGGAATAGGTGCCTCTTAAATTCAGTTTGTTTCACCATGATAGGGTTCTACTTCAAGGACTTATCTTTTCCCAGTTTATTATTTTCCAGGAAAAGCTTCCTACGCCCTTTCATAAACAAACAAATGCAACTGTTCTTGTCATTTTCATAAACAAGCAAACAAATGCAACCATTGTTGTCATCATCTTATGCTTGTTTTCTGGGGGGGACACACTTAGAGACATTTTTTTCCTTTAAACAGCACCAACCTTCTAACTGATGAAGAAATGGAGGGAAATTGAAATGGCAGAGTAAAAAAATCAATCAGGCATACAGTCAATCCCTCCCCCGGTAGTGTCACTGAGCATGCATTGCATTCATGATATTTTAGTTAGCAGACAGCACCTTCAGCAACAGAATTACCACACAGTACTGAGTCAACTGTCCGTCACATCTCTCCTACCATTTCTTTGCAGAAAATCTATAATCTAAACACCTACCATGGCCACCCTTCCAGAATAACCCCACTGGTCTTGCTCATTTTCCTGGGAAACAGCCCAAGTCCCCTTTGGATCCTTACTAACCAGAAGCAAAACACGAACATTTTGTTCGAGGCATTCATGATGGAAAATGGTAATGATCCTGCAATATGCGCTATCTTCAAGTCTGTGTTTGGGGAGGGAGGGTGGTATAGGAAGACACAATTACTGGATGATTCTCAGAAGCTAAACATAGAATTACCATATGAGCCAGCAATACCACTTCTGGGTATACACCAAAGGAACTGAATGCAGGCTCTCAAAGAGATATTTGCAAATCCATATTCACAACAGCATTATTTACAATACTCGAAAAGTGGAAGCAACTCAAATGTCCATCAATGGATGAATAGATAAAAAAAAGTGTGCTATATACAGACAGTAAAATATTATTTGGCCCTAGAAAGAAGGAAATTCTGACACATGCTACAACATGGATGAATCTTAAAGACATTATGCTAAGTGAAATAAAACAGTCACAGAAAGACAAATACTGTATAATTCCACTTATATGAGGTACCTAGAGAAGTCAAATTCATAGAGACAGAGAATAGCAAGGTGGGTGCCAGGAGTTGGGGGGAAGTGAATGGGGAGTTGTTGTTTAATGGGTATAGAGTTTCAGTTTTGCAGGATGAAAAGAGTTCTGGAGGTTGGTTGTACAACAATGTGAATACATTTAACACTACTGAACTGTACACTTAATGGTTAAGATGGTAAATTTTATGCTATGTGTCTTTTATCACAATTAAAAAAAATACAAACCCCAAACCTATGGTTCCTAGTATTTCCCAGTGTGATAGTGACAACAAGATTACCTTACACATGCCCAGGAACTTCTCTCTGAAAAATCCAGAGAGCTGGGCCTCCAGATTTGCTCATGCCAAGTTAAAATGATGACCAAGGATGAGTTCAGTTGTAAAGGCTGAGCTCATCAGAGTTTTATTTTTTATTTTCTTTTTCCCTACTAGCATGAATGTGTGGTATACATCCTCATTTTACCCCTCTGAAACCCAGACCACCCAAGCATCTGTGGATGCTAACTCGCAGTCTCAACTCTGGAATTATCTGGGGTTCTGGGGAGAAGATGCCTGCTATGTGTCAGGGTCTGGGGGAGAAGAGAGATTTGTGAAGTCGGCCCCATTCCTCTTCTTGTTTAGAGAATTCAGGAATGTGCCCATACTGTTCCTCACCAAAAAATTCACCCCTTTTCTCTCCAGATTAAAGGTGACCATTCATCTCTTTCCACTATGACTTTCAAACTGAACTCAGTGTTCAACTTATTAGTCATTCCAGTCTAAAAACTGCAAGCAAGATTAATACTCCAGGTGCTCTCCCCCACCCAGCAGGATCTGCCACCTTCTGCCAGTCTGCATCCTCCTTTTTTTTTCTCCCAGAACTACTTCCAGGCCTGGGAATTAGAGGTGTTGCATAATGACAACACTTTATAAACCTTTTCTTGCATCTCAAACACAAAGGAACACAGGAAAAGTAGAAAGTTGGAAAAGGGACTGAGAAATGGCTGGGCAGAGAAGGTGCCCCCCAAAGAACTGGAAACAGCTGCTTTTGGAAGGATACATTTACAAAAAAGACATCAGGTCCATCTGGAAAGTATTTTAACAAAATAAAAAGCCCATTTCTACTATGAGCAGAAGATTAGCAGAATACAAAACTCCCTGAACAACAAAGCTCTACGACCAATTAAAAAAGCAAAACAAAACCGAAAGAAGAGTTCCTTCGAGGGATGTCCAGCCACTGCGAAGCTGTAAGCCGCTCCTGGAGCGGGAGGGTAGCGCCATGTAGGAGACCTTACTATGGCAGTTCCCATTTGCATGTCTCCTGCAGGCCTCCGTGTGAAGGGCTCCAACTAGCAATAAATCCAATCTCCTCTCCATCCCCCTAACCCGATGAGGACATGGGCTGCCTCTGTCAGAACTAGCACAGGGTTTCTCAAACCCCCAGAGCTGAAATCTCCAGCTTAGAATCTTCCCTTATTCTGTCAGCTTCCTCTCCATTTTCTTGCACAACATGGTAGTAAAAAATAAAAAAAAAAAATGTGGCAATCTGAGAATGGAATCAACAATGATTTTTCTCTTTCATCACTGTTCTGGTTACTTGGTATTATTAGGATATAAACAACACGTGAGTCTGCTAACCCCTCAACCCTCCGTTGTTTTTTGGTACAGACACATTTTAGAGAACACTTCGGGTTGCGATGAAGAGATGACACAGGAAGATCCTAATCCTGGTCTCCTCTCATTATCTTCTCTGCCTCAATTAACATGTTAACACAGCCAAAGAAGCAATCTAGTATGTTTCCAAAACATCTAGTTAAAGCTCAGCTTGGCTAACCTGTTCAAGAGCACAGCAGTTCAATAATGTAGTAACTTCCTTCTGATTCAGATTTGAGACATTTTCCTTTTTCATACATAGATCAGAATGAGGCAGGTCATTGTGTAAAAGCCTTTTAATGACTTGAAGTTCTTTATTAAACTGTCCCTCATTGGCCATAGGAGGAATAATCTTGGTCCCTTTACATGTTTCTGGGCTCTTATTTCCAACCTCTACCCAACTTTCTGGCTCTTTTGTAGACTCTTCAAATCTTCCTTTCTACAGGAAGCTCCAGGCTGAGGACAGAAAGCTCTAGTGACAGGCAAATCTCATGGCCTGTTCAGGCTGTATGCGGTTCTTAAACTCCGGTGCAGGCAGAGTATATCCAAGCTGCCCCTACCTCTCCGACTCCACTCCCATTTTACGTTAGTAAGAGAAGGAAGGGGGGAAAAAGGGAAGGAAGAGAGCCGAAAATATAAAGGAAACTTAAGAATTTGTAACAACTTGAGAAATTATTTTAACATAAAATACAAGCCAAAAGATGTGTTTTACAAGATGAAAAGTAGATAAAAACAACAAACTTTTGCATACAGCCTTGCAGGATGTTTTTACGCATAATATTTCTGTATTTTCTAACACCCTTTGAACCCTCCACATGTCTGCAAACACAAGCCAATCTGTCCCATTTCAGATGTATGCTAATAGGTAAAAATGACAAGAGGCCTAGCTGAATTCCATGAAATAAGTTATCTAGTGCACATCTGAAGTTTTGTTTCTTCAGAGGCACAGAAGTTCTAAACAGGGAAGCAAGAGATTCTGAGAATTTCATTTTCACCATAATGGCTCAATGTTTGTTCCTCTAACAATGTGCTGTTACCAGCTATGGGCTGGCTCTTCCATTCAGAGCCAAAGCAAGTTCTTCACGTTAGAGAAATATTTAAAGACAGTTCAAGGAAAGAAAATCAGGTGTTCTAGAGTGGCTACGAAAGGTTTTTCAGGGGGGGGAAAGCACTAACCTGTGTTGTTTTAATCGGCAGAAAACGACCAAGTTCTCAAGTTCCCCTGCTGTCTTCTAGCCAGCTTCCTGTAACTGTTGCATGTGACATTATACTTCCTCACTGCACCTTCTTTGACTCGCCTCGCCTCTCTAACCGGTCAGAGGCATGTGATAAGATCTTTTGCTGCTTGCTTCACACACGGGTAACCCTGTGTCTACAGAAATGGTTTTCTCCCTGCAGGGGTCCCCGAACTTGTTTTGGGTATTCCTAGGACACAGGTAAAGAGGAGATAAGCCAGGAGGAGTAATGTTTGGGCTCTGGGCACTTGTGACTCTACAAGGAAAGAGAGGGGGAAAGGGAGAGAGGAGAGTTTTGAGCCCCAGGGTTGCTCATCCTGGGGTTAGGGTTCAGCAGCCTGGGGCTCTCCTGTCATCAGGTCAACCCCTGCTACTGCTGCCCTCCGGACTGCTGAGGAAGGGCCCTCAATGGCGCTGCACCCAGGATGTCCCCATGCACCTCTGTGGAGGGCACCACCATCAAATCAGCACAACCCATGTTTTGGCTTATGTTTCTGGATCTTGCAGCGACCATGACCACTCACCTTGAATTTCCGGGGACTGTCTTAAGTTCACATGCAGTCTATTCGGTCATGCTGTCAGACGGCATGCCCTAATTCTTGGTTCAGAAAACAAAACCATCGTACTCTCAGACTCCCAGGGCTAAATAACTGGCAGACATTTCCCCTGCTGGTTTTCAAAATATGCCAGCCTTTTGGTTTCCCCTGAAAAGGCTGATCGTCTTCTTGCAGGAAGGTGGTGGGTTCCTGGCTGCATGTGAGCCCTGGCCATGGGGCCTCCGATGCTGGCCTGGCCAGAGCACCAGGGAGAGTGACCGGCTGTGTCCCCCTCTGTCCTGGATGGGGGGAGGGGGTGGAAGGCTGGGAGAGAGCAAGAAATCCAAGGGCACCATTTCTAGCTTGCTTGTTCCAGCAGTCAGTGCCTTCCTCTTTCCTTTTATAATTCCCCTAGCTATCAGGAGGGTCCAAACAAACTGGAATTTGTGGATATAGGAAGTGGTGGGTGGGAATAAAATGATGTCCTGGACTAAGGGGAATATTCTGCACAACTCGATTCAGTGCAAAAACCCCAAAGTTCTTTCTTTTTGGCAGCTTTTGCATAATTCCTTTTAAAAAATGCTTTTAAAGAGATTTTTTTGTGTTTTAGAAAGGTAACTGTAGACAAGTTCCAAGACTTGAAAATATTACCCTATAATTCCCCGACAAAGCTTTCCATGTGAGAATACCAAGTCAGGGACGAGTCCTGAGAAGCAGAACTGTGGACAATAGTGAAACTCTGAAGTCTCACTGCATGATTGAATCTCCGGCTTTGAAAAATAGGTGTAACTGTTTCACCATTCTGACAGCTGATGGCTGGTTTCCGAACTGAATTGTACATTTAGATTAGACAGTTGAGTCAAGACGGCTGTCCAAACTATAGACATGGCATTAGCTTTAAAATAACGGTAAAACCTTGCCATCTTGGAGTCAGAAATTGCAAAGAATTTTGGAAAAACAAAATACTACATAGATGAAAAATAATAATGACTCAATTTTAATGTATTTAGAAGTGTCACATTCTGGGTTAAGCTGCCAGCTCCATTTTTCAACTAAACAGTTACATATGTTCTGCTTAAGCTGTGATCTGTGTGGAATTTTGAAAGGTCTTAACAAAATGCTTTATAATTTTCCTTTAAAATCCCTAACCTGGCTTTCTGTCCATGAATTTTATTTTTTCTGTTTAGGCATTTAAACTGACTTTATTTTTCAGAACAGTTACAGATTTACAGAAAAATGGAGATTTTCTACATATATTCTACACCCAATCTTGCCTATTATTAACTTCTTACGTTTAGTATGATACAAAAGTAACAGTTAATAAACCACTATGGATGCATGATTATTAACTAACATCCATGGTTTATTTGTTTCCTTAGTTTTTACATAATCTACCTTTTCTGTTCCAGGATGTGGTCCAGGACACCACATTAGATTTAGTCATCACGGTGTCTTAGGGGCTCCACTTGGCTGTGACAGTTTCCTGGACTTTCCTTGCTTTTGATGACCATGACAGTTTTGAGGGGTACTGGTCAGGTATTTTGTAGAATGTGCCACAATCGGGATTTGTCGGATGTTCTTTTCTTTTTAAGACTGGGGTTACGAGTTATTTGGAAGAGGACCACACGGGTAAAGTGCCATTCTAATTACATCACATCAAGCACACATACTTCTACCAACATGATTTAATGCTGTTGATGTTGGCCTTGCCACCTGGCTGCGTAGTGTTTGCCAGGTTTCTCCACTGTAAAGTTGCTCCCCCTCTGCCCCACATTCCCGTACTACATACTCTTTGGAAGGAAGTCCTTGAGAGTAGAGTATCTATATAAATTATTTGGAATTCTTCTGCATGGCAGATGTCTCTTCTACATATTTAGTAATTTATTGAATCATTTATATCAGTAGGCTGCATAGATATTTATTTTATGCTTTGTATTTTAATTCAGTACTACTTTAACTTCTTGCTCAAATTGTTCTAGCTTTGGCCACTGTGCACTCTTTCAATTGGTTTCTGTGCTCCTTTGATATACCTGTATCAGTGTTTTTTATTTTTTGTTTTTGAGTACTTCCTTAATTTCCAGCACTATAAGATGCTCTGTGCTAACCATGTATAGTACTTCCCCAACTGTCAAGAATTTGTTTTTGTTTTGAAAAGAGAATAAAAGAAAATTAATCTATGGGCCTAAGAAAACTTTTATTTGCCTTCAATTTTCATTAATTCTGCCGATGTATATTAATTTTAAAAGTATGTTTAATTGCTTTCATAAAATTAGCCCTAACCTAGCCTATCAGCAACAAACACCAAAAACCAGTTGAGTGAAATTCTGCATTTCCTTAAGTCCAAGATGTGTGTTTGTGTTGGTAGTGGTTTTTTTCCTTCATATTTTAACATTCCTGGAATCAAAGTGTTTATCTAGTATCGTGGCTTAGCCAGGTACCGTGGCTCACACCTGTAATCCTAATACTTAGGAGGCTGAGGCAAGAGGACCACTTGAGCCCAGGAGTCTGAGGTTGCCGTGAGCTATGAGGACACCACTGCAATAAACACCGGAGTGCAGATATCTCTTTGACATATGGACTTCATTTCCTTTGGATATATCCCCAGGAGTGAGATTGCTAGTTCATATGGTAGTTCTAGTTTTAAGTTTCGGAGTAACCTCCATACGGTTTTCTGTAATGGCTGTACTAGTTTACTAAGCTACCAACAAGGTGTAAGTGTTCCCTTGTCTCCATACCCTTGACAACACTTGTTTTCTTTTGTCTTTTTAATAACAGTCATTCTAACTAGAGTGAGGTAGTATCTCATTGTGGTTTTGATTTTCATGTCCATGATGATCATTTCATATGTCCTTTTGCATGTCTTCTTTTGATAATGAAAAATGTGTATCAAGTTCTTTTGCCCATTTTAATTGGGTTATTTGTTTTTTTTGCTGTTAAGTTCCTTATATGTTCTGGATATTAACACTTGTCAGATGCATAGTTTCCAAATACCTTCTGCCATTCTGTAGGTTGTCTCTTCACTCAGTTAATATAAGTTTCCTTTGCTGTGCAAAAGCTTTTTAATTTTATGTAATCCCATTTGTCTACTTGTGCTTTTGTTGCCTATACTTTTGAGGTCTTACCCAAAAAATCTTTGTCTAGCCCAATGTTGTGAAGCATTTCCTCTATGCTTTCTTCTAGTAGTTTCATAGTTTCAGGTTTTACATTTAAATCTTTAATTTATTTTGAGTTGATTTTTGTATATGGTGATTGGTAGGGGTCCAGTCTCATTCTTCTGCATGTCCTACGCAGAGCAATTTGGCAAGAGAAAGAAATAAAAGGCATCCAAATTGGAAGAAGAAAGTTGAATAGTCCCTGTTTATAGATAACATGATCTTATGTATAGAAAACCCTGAAGACTCCACCAAAAACTGTTAGAACTAACAAATTCAGTAAAGTTGCAGGATACAAAGTCAACCTACAAAAAGCAGTAACATTTCTATATGCTAATAGCAAACTATCCGAAAAAGAAATCAGGAAGACAAATTCATTTACGGTAACTACAAAAAAAAGATGCCTAGGAATAAACAAGGAGGTGAAAGATCTCTACACTAAAAACTATAAAACTTTGATGAAAGAAATTGAGAGGACACAAATAAATGGAAAAATATCCTGTGTTCATGGACTGGAAGAATTAATATTGTTAAAATGGCCATTCTACCCAAAGCAATCTACAGATTTAATGGAATGCCTATCAAAATACCAATGACATTCTTCACAGAAATAGAAAAGCAAATCCTAAAATTCATATGAAACCATGCTAGGAATGTTTCTGCAAATTCTGGGTTCTGAGACATACAGGCACTTTGGAAATCTGTAGAAGTATCTGCAGAGGGAGGTATATTTCTGCCTCCTCACTTCTAGTCACGAGAAGTTACCATCAACTGAAGAACCTGTTCTAGAATTAAGCAAGGTCACAGGAATGTAAACATACCCTCTAAAGAGCTGAGGAACTTGATTGAGAAAATAATGTTGCTAGACCTGCTAAGAGGCTAGAAATCTGAGTTTCCTAGTGTCTACTTAAGAAGCACAGTACTAAACGAGAGTCTGCAACCTTTTTTCTTCTTTTCTAGAAATGAGGTGGTTTCCATTGTTTTTTTAAAGCTTTTGATATCACTGCAGAGGGAATGGGGGAAATTCTGTTTTTGACATGTTTATGTGTTTGAATAAAGGTTAACATTACAATTCCATATTTGCTTTTTCACAGAGAATCCTGGGGTGGAGGGAAGAAGGAATAGGGATAAATGTGGAGCAACTATTTAAAGACTTGTCAATAACTCAGTTTACTAGACTGAAATCCTAGTGTGGACCACAAAGAAAAGTGGTAAAATACCATAAAAGAGTGTTTCTGTTTTAACATATTTTAAAAAATTAATTTAGCCACATAAACACCTTGAGTTAAATATTATTTTCAATCATTCTTACATTAAACATGCGGAGACTATGGTTCTAAGAGTCGAAGGTATTTGTTCAAATAAGTACGTAAGTGATAGCATTGGAATTTGCACTGAAGTTTCTGACTACAAGTCCAGTGTCATTTCCAATACACACCAAAACTGCCTCCTTGTTCTGTCTCTGAGAGAAACTTAGACCCATGCACACCACATGTGGGTTGTACAAGGGGGAACTGTAGTGAGACCTGCCCTTGGTGGTCAGTGCTTCACATGTAGGTCAAGCAGTCCGGCCAGAACCCAAGGCAATTGTTTCCAAACTGACCCTGGGAAATTTTGGGAGCATTATGTCATGCAAAGACTTTCCTCATTACCAATCATGCAGAAAGACACCATCTATCTGAGCCGTTGGAACGGCTGACGAAGGTTGGAAGGTCATGAAAGTCCTCTTGCTGGTACACTACACTGGTGCATTGTCTATGCCATTGTAATGTAATTTAAGCCAGAATTATCAAGCCCTTTGACCAGCTGTCCTCAAAGCTAGAGCCCTACTCAGTGGTGTCATTCTTCTTTGGCATACCACGGGGCTTGATGCCAAAAACCAAACTGGCCCTTTCCAATATCATGCAGTTGAATTCCAAATAACCAGGCCCCTCATTCATCTTTGTTGTTGATCATTGGAAGGAAATGGCAAATTTCTTTGTTCATAAAAAGACTAGCTAGGGACACATAGGAAAACCTCCCCATTCATCCACGATGAGTTTTAAAAGCTTCATAAATACAGAACTTTAGAGGTGGCAGAAAGACAGTACTAAGGACCAGGACACCCTCATACATTTGCTGCTCCTTTCTTTTAGGCTGAATAAAGAAGAGACTAATACAGGTAATGAAAACAATTCAACAGTGTGCCAAGGGTGCTGGAGCCATCATGAATGGTAAGATGCGCCTCCTCGTGCAAATTTGTGGCTTTGATTCAGAATTTCTGTTTTCTTTATTTTTTTTTTCCATCCAGGGTAGCACTAAGGGATCTGTTTTCTTAACACATATATGTAACCAAAAGGACAGCTAATTAATTATCTATTTGTACATTCTTCCTACTCAGGGGCATCCATCGCTCTCTTCTATATTTAAGAGCATACAAAATAGGGCAGAATTGGTAAACAAGTTCGTATCACTCCTAAAAGGAAGGATTCTGAAATCAAACTGCCTGGGTCCAAACACCAGATCCATTACTTACTAGCTGCAATGAATTATTTTATTTTTGGGGGTCACAGTTTTCTCATCTGTCACATGGGGATAATTTTAGTATTATTAAATGTATATTTAATGTGCTGCATTCAAAGAGCTTTAGCCAGTCTAGTGCATAAATGGTGGTTACTGTTACCGTTAGTAGGTGAAAAATGTTATTCTTAGGAAATTCTATATTAGAATTTCTCACAAGAAAAGCAATCAGCATCAAGCAAAGAATTTCATTTCCCAAGGTGGCCGGCATGCAGGAAATGAAGCATTTTGAGAATTGGAGGAATGGAGCTACAGGTCATCCCAGAGAGGCACAGCCCAGCCAGGAAATCCATGAGGGTACTTTTGAGCCTGGAGGTGGGAAACATCTATGTTCCTAAGTTTGGAAGAATGAGAAGTATCTATGATCAAAAATAAGGAAAAAAATGGTATGTGAATTAAATGTCCATAATAAAAAAAATGAGGAAAGCTTCATGAATAGTGAGAAACTAGGTATATGAGAAGAGAACAAGAAGTTTAGCAGAAGCCATGAGTATAGGCAGAGGAACAAGTGGCTACACAGAATTTTGGAGAAGTTGTTTATATGGTGTGAAGTACAAAACCATTAAGCCATGCCTTTTAGAAAAATCTAGATTAAAGGTTTTTAATCTATTTAATAAACTGAAAGATTTTATTAATTAGATTCAAGAGATATGCTATTCTTCAAGGTTTCTGGTATTGGAAGGTGTTTTCTTTGAATGAGACTCTAGGCAGAATCTAGACCATGTGGGGGTCTCAGGAGTTAGTAAGGTTACAATTAGAGTGTGGGTCATGTGCAGCTGAACAACATCAAACTCAACCACATGTGTTTATCAGATTTCTTCTGGATTTTGAAGTGGCCGCAGACAGGCTGAATTACATGATTCTGTGAAGGAAGTAGACTTACAAAACAGAAACACCTCCCAAGATTTTATTAATCAGTGACAGTCTTAATGAATGGGAAGCACCATATTTTATATATCAACATCTATTATCTTCTTTGCCTTCAATCAGCTTCTAGAAATAAAGCTGGTGCTCCAGGTGGTGCCTAAAACAGAACAACGTGCTGTTTACTAAAGGACTGCTGCATTCCTCTCAAGAAGACACTCGTCAAACTGAAAGCAACATAATATCCACTAATTAACTTCCAAGGACAAATTTATATACAAAAATGACCAGTGATCTCTGTGCCCAATAACATAAGTGTGTTTACTGAAATACGTCTCCAGAACATTTTGTACAAACTGTATTTTACCCGTAGGGGCACTATGGAGCATTAAGAACACTAATGGAAGTGGAGGCAGAGTAGGAGGTAATGGAATATTACACGTTGATTATGGTTTTTGTTTTATAAACTCTACTTCCTGTATTATTGGAAAATTACCACCATGAACTGTAATATACATCAAAGCATGCTGAGATTCCTAGTAACTAGATTTTATAGGTGTGAAACCCTCTGGGGGTGACAAAGTCCAGTGTGCTACAGAATGTACAACTAGATGTATGAATTCAGTTTCAAAAAAAACATGCATCTAGCTTGATTAAAGACAAGGTTTTAAGGTTACAAAAATAATAAAACAAAGCAAAGCAACACCACCATCACCCTGAGTTGTCATTAATGACAAACTGCCTTGGACTATCCAAATTCTAAACAAACAAACAAAAAATCCAGGAACTCCCAACCAATCTGTAGACTGACACACCTTGGGATTACTTTTCTCATTTGTGCAATTTGCATATAACAGGCACATTTAACTTACATAAATCCAACTTTTCATGCTCAAGGGAGAAAGAGAGAGAAAATAGTTTAAACAGTAATGGCCATTTCACCCACCACTCCTCAAGTGAGTGCACCCCGAGAGGAGGTTGAGATGAGAGACATGAATCTGCAGTTTCCTCTTCACAGCTCTCAGTGTTGTCACCATCATGCCACACTGGGTGTGACTCCAGTCTTTAAAAATACATATTTTTTACATGCCAGAGCCCATACATGGCAGCTAGCTGTTTCATCTGTGTACTGCACACACACACACACACACACACACACACACACACACACACACACAAGTATTTCCTATGTATTATGATGTTTTGACATCTTTAAAAAAACCTTCCTGGCCGGGCGCGGTGGCTCATGCCTGTAATCCTAGCACTCTGGGAGGCCGAGGTGGGCGGATCGTTTGAGCTCAGGAGTTCGAGACCAGCCTGAGCAAGAGTGAGACCCCATCTCTACTAA
>CM052439.1:46922155-46953557 GCA_028533085.1 Varecia variegata | reverse complement strand
CAGCTAAAAATATATATAGAAAAAATTAGCCGGGCATGGTGGTGCATGCCTGTAGTCCCAGCTACTCGGGAGGCTGAGGCAGAAGGATCGCCTGAGCCCAGGAGTTTGAGGTTGCTGTGAGCTAGGCTGATGCCACGGCACTCACTCTAGCCCAGGCAACAGAGTGAGACTCTGTCTCAAAAAAAAAAAAAAAAAAAAAAAACCTTCCTGGCTGGGGAGAGATTGCCTCTCCCAGGGCTAGCCGATTCTTAAGAGATAGCCAGGAGCATCTCTTTGACACACAAACCAACCAATCCAGGGCCATCCCTCCTCTATCTGGCCCATACAACCCGAGAGGCAATATTCCTCTGCCTTGGTCATCCCAGGGCCAGGTACCAGGCAACCAGTGATCACCCCTCTAGTTTAGAGCCTGCTGAAAATATTCAAACTGGCCAATCCTAAACTGTTTTTACTCTGACCTGCCTTGCCTGTCCCACAGAAACCCCAATAAAAGTTCTGGCCTAAGCCAGGCATGAGTGCACCTCCAGTCCCAACTACTCAGGAGGCTGGGGCAGGAAGATCGCTGGAGCTGAGGAGAGCTATGATCCTGCCACTGCACTCCAGCCCTGGGTGACCAAGTAAGAGCCCATCTCTACAAAACAACAACAAAACTAACAACAGCAAAGCTCTGGCCTAAATATTCCCCTCACTCCTGTCTTCTGCCTCCTGACCACTCTGGTGTTGTTCCCATGTGGCCCTCTATGGCATGCTGTGCCTCCTGTACCTAAGACCTGTGAGTATAATAAATTTTGTTTTTCTGGCCGGGCCTGGTGGCTCACGCCTGTAATCCTAGCACTTGGGGGAGGCCGAGGAGGGAGGATCGCTGGAAGCCAGGAGTTCAAGACCAACCTGAGCAAGAGTGAGACCCAGCCTCTACAAAAAATTAGAAAAATTAATGGAACATGGTGGTACGTGCCTGTAGTCCCAGCTACTCAGGAGGCTGAAGGCAGGAGGATGGCTTGAGCCCAGCAGTTTGAGGTTGCAGTGAGCTATGATCATGCCACTGCACTCCAGTCTGGGTGTCACAGTGAGATCCTATCTCAAAACAAACAAAAATTTTTTTGTTTTTCTGAGCCTCTTCCATGTCTTCTCTCAGGGCCACACTTGACTGACCAATACATAAAATACAAAACAATCTGTAGGGTCAACCAAGGAAGCAGTGATCAAGAATAATTTTTGGCCGGGTACAGTGGCTCATGCCTATAATCCCAGCACTTTGGGAGGCAGAGGCTGGAACATTGCTAAGGCTCAGGAGTTTGAGACCAGCCTGAGCTGGCAAGACCCTGTCTCTACAAAGAAATAGAAAAATTATCCAGATGTGGTGGTGTGCACCTATAGTCCTAGCAACTAGGGAAGCTGAGGCAGGAAGATCACTTGAGCCCAGGAGTTTGAGGCTGCCACTGCACTCCAGCCTGGGTGACACAGAGAGAACCTGTCTCAAAAAAAAAAAAGGAGTAATTCTGAATAGATGTACTTTCTACCTAACCTCTACCTGTAAATCTTAACTTCACTGAACTGCACTAGACCAGGGAGTCTTTATCTCTATGTGGACCTCCAGTCCTGACAGTGACAGCTTAGAAACTCTGCTGCTGCAGTGACTTTAAGGTTAAGTCATAAACCACCCTTCCCTCTGGGCAGGCCCACCGTGTGCCAGTTCTCCTCATGCCAAGTTGATGAATTGGTATCTGGGGGTCTGGACCCTCCCGAGAAGAGCCGTGACCTACTCCACTGCTGCTGCACAGTCTACTGTACATACATCTGCCTTTACGTGTCTGGGGTCTGTCTCCTGCTGGGAGGAAAGGGTTTGGCACCTTGCAGGTGTTTTCTGAATACATGAAAGATTACTGCCTCAAATCCACAGTCTTGTTCACCAGTTTTATAAACAGCCCACTCTGTGTATGTACAAAGTATAAGAGCTTCAAAGTAAAAAAATGCTGATTCAAAATCTAAATTAATCTGTTTAATAATTTATAGTTCTTGAGACAGACCCTAGGATATAAACTTCCCTTGTCCCACCTTCTACAGGCTCCTATTTATGGAGGTGTTTCCTAGACTTTCTGCTTTCACTGAATTTTAAGGCCATCCTAACTGTTCTTCTCAAAAACTATGAACTCTCCGTAGTGTTCAGTTTTCCTTTTAGTATTAAACCTAACAGTATACCTCCTGACAAGATTTTTTAACACAGAGACAGGTAGACAAACAAGATAAAAAGTCTCTGACAAACAGAAACCATCCAATCTATATTTCTTCATATCTACGTGAGGGATCCTTGTCCCGGTTCAACGTGCCCGTGGGCTGTCTCCACAAGGATGGGCAGGGAGGCATTCCCACACGGGTGCCGGCCATGAGGACCTGGGTGTGACTGCCACCCAGCCTGGATGAGACCAACACCATGGGTAACTTACGTGTACAGAGCCACCCTAGTGACTGGCATCACATGTGCTGTGGATTTGCTATCCCTGATCTAGGAAGTGACTTGTGGCCCACGGAGAGCTGGCTTTCTGCACTGCTTATTGGGCTGAAAAGCCAGTGAATGGAAAGAATAAAAAGATTTCTCCATTCAGTCTCACAGAAGAGATCTGCCCTGTGATCTGCCACGCCCTTTCAAACTTCTGACTCAATTGTCTGTTCATAAATGAGACCACTCAACAGATTCCAAACGGAAGTACTGACTCAATTACAGGTCAGCTTACCCTGGAGCACCAGCTACCTCAGGCCCTAAGAGCTTCATCTTCCTGTATGTGCTCAGATTACTTTGCAAATGCACTTAATAGCACAAACTATCAGCATTATCCATGAACCTAAATAATTATTCCTTTAAGTGTTTATGTGCATCAACAGTATTATCTTTTTTTTTAAAAGAAAACCCAAAATGATTTTTTATGCATTGTCTAATTCACCACTGAGGAAAGTTGTTTCTACTTTAGAAGTGATGACACTGAGTTACAGATAAATGAAAAACAAGCAAGAAAACTGCAGAAGAGCTTGCAGATATTTCAATAAATATCTGTTAACTGATTAGCTAACTCTCTCATGTTTATCTTGAACAGAAAAAAACTATTAGCAGTACTATAGCACACTTTGATGGAACTAGGTGGTTTTTACAGTCAATATCTTACAAACACATGATGTGTTATACGGTAACTACCTAAGCTATCAAGTCCAGACACTTTGTTGAGTGAGTGTTCCAGTTATCTATTGCTGCATAACAAATGACCCTAAAAGGTAGCTGCATAAAACCACCACCATTTCATCATCCTCATGGATTCTAAGGGTGAGGAATTCAGGAACAGCACAGTGGAGGCAGCTATTCTCTGTCCCGTGTATCTGTGATCTTAGCTGGGATCATGTGATGACCTGGGGGCTAGAATACTGGGACTGGAGAATCCACCTCCCAGAGGGCTTCTTCATGGGTGTGTCTGGCACAGGGCTGGAAAGGAAAAAGGACAGGCTCAACCAAGACTGTCGACCAGAGCACTTACACGGGGCCTTTCTGGCGTGTAGTTGGACTTGCAACACGATGGGTCAAGTGCAAGTGTTCCCAGGGAACAAGGCAGAAATATGGTCTTTTATGTCCCAGCCTTGGAAGTCACCCTGGGTCACTACTGCAATACTCTGTTGGTCAAAGTAGTCACAACCCTCTTCCCTACCAGATTCAAGTGGAAGGGACATAAACTCACTTCTCACTGGAAGGAGGGTCAATGTATTTACAGTCAGGTTTTAAAACACCTACAGTGAGTCTTCAGTTTCCTGCTGTATGAGGCACTGACCTTTTGAACTTGAAATTTTATTGATAAGCATGTGTGCTTACAGAATATCAACCACAAAATGGCTGCTATTATAGTTATACATAAACAGCTTCTGAATTGAGAGAGGTCATAGTCCCAGGGCAATATAACGCCTACATGGGTGTTAGGTAAATGATAATTTGGAATGATAACAAAGGAAACAACTGGTGGAAAATCTGCTGTCATCTTTGGCCCTTTAATTTTACCAAAATTATTCAGTTGGGCAAAAAATGATTTTTCCCATCTCCATTAAGGCGATGTAGCTATCAGATGCCCCAAGTGAAGTTAAAGCATTTAAGGAGCTAGGAAACGTAGGAGAAAATGATTTAATTTTATGCAACGAACCACTCAGCTTGAGGGGCAGACTGAAACCCTCACCGGAGCCGGGCAGCTGGAGGGTGCGAGCAGGCTGAGGTAGCCAGCGGACACGTGGGGCTCTGGGCCTCACTGCACAGCATAAGCTTTTGCCTTAAGGTGTTTGAATTCAGTTTTTTATAAAAACACTTCATTTTCCAAAGCTGGTCTTTGAACCACAGCTTGATCCGTGGGTATTTCCTAGATTCATGAGGTTTTGCCCTGGTTCTATTAGTCTATTTTGCATTCTTCTATAAAGACTAGAAAATAAACATTCAATATACAATCCTATAGCTAATAATAAACATTTAATGAGAATTTACTACGTGTGGGAACTGAGCTAAACAACTGACATTTGTCCGTTGGGATGGGTATTCCTGGACCCATTTTACAAATAAGGAAACTGAGCTTCGGGGAGGTTAAATTAACCTGATAAAGGTCACATCGCTAATAAGTGGCAGAGGTTGGGTTCACACCTAGACATGTCTGACCCCAATGCCTATGCTCTTAACCACTGGGTGTTATAATATGGTGCTTTTGGTGAATGTGGCTTCCTTAAGGTGAGTGGCCAGTGAGAGGGGGTCATGCCTTTACTGACACTTCTTTGGGTGTAACCCATCCAGCTAATCTAATTCGGGGACAGAAATGGAAGTTTATCTGAGGCAGTGAATATGCAGGGATGGCACCTCTACCTAGGAATCCTGGAAGCCTGAGACTATATAAGAAACAGAGTTCACAGTACTTCTGAGCCCTGACAAAGTTCTCTGGACACATGAAAAGAGATCTTGAGCCCCAGTCTTTAGAAGATGGGCACCGTCTCACCACTGATCACCTGACAGAATACCACCGACCAGCAAGGTGCCGCGCACATGTTTATCAGAGAAAGCACAGGTTAGGGACCATGGAAGTCGGGCATTTCTGTGCTCAGCAACCTCTCTCAGCAGACCACCGTATGATTCTCCCTTTAGCAAATCTGTTTTGAAAAAGTCCCCTTTAAAAATCCTCCTCTATTTCTTTGAAGAGAAAATTCAAATAGAGTTCTCATACATCAAACATATGACAGAGGCAGTTTTTAATCACTTAAATTATTTATCCTCCATTGTTTAATGCTTTATATCATCCCTCCATGCATAATTTATTATACCATTTATGTTTATTAAAAATTGATCATGGGGACATGCTCTCTCTCCGTTCTCTGAGGCTACAGATATTTCTCTGTCAGATCACTTGGGAATAGACAACAAAGTATTCTACTCAGTTTCTTTCTAATTCATTTTAACTGTTTCTATGTCCCTTTCTTTTCTTAGAGGTCCTTTTCTTCCACAAAAGGACAAGAGTTTATCTCAGCGTATTAATTGCTCATTTCCTTTTTTATATGACAAGAAAGCTTATCTTTCTACTTACTGAGGCCTGAGAAAAAAGGCTCATTTTGCTTTTCTCACTTTTAGAATGCAAACGTACAAAGGAGGCACGAAAGATTCTGGAGCTGTCCACGACACGGTCATAGCTTCCGTTCCCATCTCCTTCTCTTTGCCTTTTCTGTACCGTTCCTTTCTCTCCTCAGATGACTCATTTTCCTTGCCTTTATTATATCTTCAGTCCATTCTTATCTCTCTTCTAACTGGATTTTTTTTTCCTCTTCCTATCTTCCAATTTCTCCCCAGATTTTCTCACTTTTGCACTTCTCAACGCTGTGACCTGAGCCGCTCTCTGCAACCCAGCAACCCCAGTCATGAACTCTCCATCGCCAGGGCTCTGGATACCCTTGCCTCAGACTTGGTCATTCTACTCTTCCCTGTGGGAGGGCAGGGCAGAAGCAGGAACAAAGTGTGTGGGAGAAGTGTGGAAGCTGAGCAGAAGTGAAGCACCAGTTCAGAAGCTTACGACGTATCAGTGTGAAAAAGGTTTGCAGCGGACTGCTACACTCAAAGGCTTCAAGTTGGTATGTCCGAGCTGGCTCTCCTTGGGACATCCAGCCCACGCCCGTGGGGTCCAATCCCGCCCCACTCCCAGGGCTCCCTATTCCATTCTCAGTCTGCTGCAGCCAGTGTGACCTCCCTGAAAGGCAGAGCTGCTTAAAATCCTTCTCCCATCACGATGGGATCGAGTCCAGTGTTCCTAACATGGCATACCAGACTCTTAACATGTGAGGAGGCCCCTGCCTAACTCTCAGGCCTTTTGTTTTTCACAGCCTATCTCGGACAACCCCTCTCCCCCAACCAAGCACACCCACACAGCCCCACCCCCTACACTACTCTCTAGCCACACAAAACTTCTTTCAGGTCCATGTTCTTTCTTGCTTCTTGGCCTGAGAGCATGCTGTTCTTCTGCCAGCAACTTTCTTCACCCATCTCCACAGGACTTCCTTCCGTGAAGTCTGGGCCTGAGTTATACACCCCTTCTAATGTGTTCCCTGGATGCCGGTAGTCCTCCCATCCCAGCGCTCACCATGCTGCACAGTACTTTCCTGATTTCTCAGTGGTGCTCCCCACAGACTAGGAGCTCCATGAGGGCAGAGACCATGCTTTGCTTGTTCACATTGCATACTCAGTGCCTGGCACATGCACTCAGTATCAGCTGACTGAAGAACGACTGAGTGGTGATCTGTTCCACTGGTGGCCTCCAATGAAGCATGCCTTCTGGTATCCACATCTTATGCAGTCTCCTGCCCTTGAATCTGAGCTATACCTATGACTTGCCTTAGCCAATAGAATGCTGCAGAAGCGACACTCTGCTACTGCTGCTTTTGTGATCCCAGCCACCATGTAAGAAGTCCAGTGATGCTGCTGAGACCCTGAAGAGACCACACGGAAGACCACATGCAGCAGCCACTTGAAGGGGGAGAGGTCCTGCCTGGACATGGAGAGAGAAGCCCAGCCATCCCCACTTCCCAGCTGAATCCTGCCCCAGCTAACCCACCATAAGACTGACCACAGGCAAAAACAGTAGAAAAGCTGCCCAGCTGAGCCCAGCCCAGACTGCAGAATTATGAGCAAGTAAAATGATTGATATTGTAAGCCACTAAATTCTGCGGTGGTTTGTTACACAGGATTATGTAATGGTAATAAACTAAATATATGAATAAAAGGGAATAAAGAATTACTTCTCATAATAAATTTCATGCAAAGACAAAATGTTTCCAAGAAACATTTCCAAGAAATAGTAGGTCCAAGAAAATAGCAACAGAACTAAAAGGAAATAGAGGAACTCATACCACCGGCTTCCATTTATAATACATCACATTTTTCCTCTGTCATTTTCTTTGGTTTTAAGACATTTTCCAATGAGAAGATTTTCCTACTCTTTTTTAAAAGAAGAGATTTCAGACATCAAAGTTAAGGAATCCAACCAAGGATGGGTTGGGAACATTAACACATGAATGGAAACCCTTAAAATCCCAGGGCCAACCCATCCCTGCGGTTCACTTCTTCTCAGGCACCAGCAGTGTAGACCTACAGCTGTGGATGATGGCACAGGCGCTGCTCTGCTCAGGAGCCTGGGTCTCCCGGCTCAGCTGAATTGGGCACCAAATGTTCAGTTCAGTGTGAAAAATCCATCATCACCCAAAGAACAGAATGGCCAATTTTTACACACACAGCTTAATGACTTGTTGACTAGTAAAAATAAAATGCCTTTTTTTATTTAGGGAGCACTTTAGGAGCGGTGCATAAGCCAGGCCCAGACTTCATGGAAGGTAGTCCTGTGGAAAGAAAGTTGCAAAGCTACAGACACTAAGTGAGAGAAACAGGACCTTCAGTATAAATGTTGATGTCCTGTCTGTTAGTGAGACTGAGCATTACCTAATGCCTTTAACACAGGTTTCCAATCAGTTACTGCACATAAACACACACACACACACACACACACACACACTCTGGATAGATAGATAGATACTCCATAGAGACAGCTGTTATGTTACATTGTTACATAATCCAGAATATAGCTGGACTATTTTTAAAACCCCAAATAGTAGACATTGACATTAGCATGTACATCTGCAGAATGAAGGGAAAGACTGCTAAATTTATACTGGCTTGGTGGAATTTGGAATTGCTACTTCTAATAACTGCTGTTCTTTTAGAAGGAAAAAGGATTGTTATATAAGAACTATAGCCTAAGCAAAGTATCTGTCTTTTATAAAAAACTGAAAACCAAAATGCCAAGAATATTTTCTAACAGTTTATATTGGACTAATGCTTTGAATTTTCTGAATGATCTCTTATATGTAAAAGTATCAGTGTATTTTTTGGAATATAGTATATCTCCTAAAACTACCTCCAATTAATAAATTTTATGTGATGGAGATTTAAAGTAAAGAAGTGGGTTTGGGAAAGAGCTAGCAGCTTGACTGTTGCATGTTTAGAAAAGGAAGGTTCAATTTCCAGTGTTTGCAAAGCTCCAGACACTAAGTGAGAGAAACGGGACCTTCAGTATAAATGTCGATGTCCTGTCCATTACTGAGACTGAGCGTGAATGCCTTTTAAACACGGCTGAGCAAAAGTTAGACTTTAAAAATGAGAACTATTTCCCATTCTTTTTTACCTCCCTAAATAAGGGTGTTCTTTGAATACATGCCACCTTGGCTGTTCCCTGGAACCCAGAAATTCCAGGGAATGGAAAACTTATTCTCTAACTTTTCTTCTGCAGAGTAACTTCTGGTGGAGACATTGGGCAGTGGGGAGAGGACAGCACACACAGGCAGGGAAAGGGAGCCAAGCACTCAATTCTCACCTTTTAGGGAAGAGAAAAGGCTGGCATAGCAGCAGTGGGTTTTTGCAACAGAAGGAACCTGGGAGATTATCTTGGTCACCCCAATAATCTCAGACACAAAAAAACGAAGGGGGCACTGTGCTTTGTCTATAGCAGAGACAGACACATTCCCTTTACATGCCAGCCACTAGCTTGAGCCTTTTTACATGATTTTATGTAGAAGATATGTAATAATTGTTGGGTGGGTGGATGAATGATGAAGGCAGGCAAGTGACATCTTGAAAGGACATAATTCTCTTGGTGCCTGGGACAATTTTACTGACATCCCAAAAGCATGCTAGATAGGGGGGACTTGCTGGCACTCTAAAAATCTACCTCTAAGGTTTGGCAAGCAATGGTAGAAGAGCTGCTGAACTGAAAGAAAACGGATAAAAAACTCCCAGTTCCATGCTGGTGGCTTCCAGGGGAAAATGGAGACTGCTGCTTGTGCGGGGAAGGCTGACAGAGGATCAGAGTTTGGGAACTGGAAGGGACTTCCAGATTGTCAACACTACTTTGCAGATGAGGAAACTGAGAACTCAGGTGGGAGGCGACTCGCCCAATATCACATTAGTAATGTGGGACTCGACCACACACCCAGTGCTTCTCCACAGTACTAAGTCTGACTAATGGCAGACTCCCAACCCCAATGATTTCCCATCCATAATGTGTCTGTGCAGAGTGAGCTCAGCTTTCCCACAGTCCACTCGAACCCAGTCTTCAGAAGGATTCCAAGTGGTGCATTTCTACCCTGGCCCCAGGGTAGGGTGAACCACATCCTGGATTGCCCAGGATGGTCCCCATTCATGCTTGTTGTCCCAGCATAATTACTAACAGTGTTCTCACAAATACCTGGATGGGGATGGTAAGGTATAAAGTACTCCTTGTGCTTTTCTCGGAGGAAGAGAAATCCAGAGTAGAGCTGTTCCCTGCGAGCATGACCAGGTAGTTTGGAACCAGGACAGATGTGATAACTGTCTTCAAATATTTATAGGTCTGTCCTATGTTAATAAAATTAGACCACTCTGTTTACCAGGATTAGAACATGGACCACCACATGAAAAGCATAGGGGCTGGAATTTTTCTTTAATATAAAGAAGTTTACTCTAAACAGTCTCCAGAACCAGACTGCCTGGGTCCAAACCCCTGCCATTTACTAGCTCTGTGACCCTAAGCAGTTTGCTTAAAGTTTTTGTGCTTCAGTTTCTTCATCTATAAAATAAGAATAATAAAGAGAGCCAGGTACGTAGTAAGTGCTCTATAAACCCTTGCTACTACTATTATTACTGACTGTTACTCGGCAGGCAGGGAATGTTCCCAGAGTGGAGGTTTTCACATCTGGACCAGAACAGATTGTTGGGTTCACTCCGGGGAGCAGTGAGCATTGGCTCAGCTGATGTTGGAGACGCCATCCTAACGGTGAACGTGTCCCATCTGCTTGGGAAACCAACCCACCCTGTCTGCTCACTGCTCACAGTGTGTCAGCAGGGAGAGTCCAGAGTCCCTGGGGAGGGCTGCAGGCTGGCTGAGCAATCTGGAAAAGGGACCCAGTTCAGGACTGTCAGGGGGTGCACTCGAAAGCTATTCCCGCTGCACGGATGACACTAGAGTGGGGTGAGTGAGAGTACGGGGTGGACAGAATCAGACTGTCTGCTTTGAATCCTGGCTCAACCACGTGCTGGCTGCCAACTCGAGAGGTGCTTAAGCTCTCTGTGCCTCGGTCTCCTCCACTCTAAAATGGGATAACAGCAGTGCCGCTCTCACAGTGTTGTCAAGAGGACTGTGTGCAATACATGTAAAGTCCGGGATGGAACAAGTGCTTGACAAATATTGTTATTATGATCATGCCACAGAATCACTGAAGCTTAGGGCTGGAAAACACCTGAACGGAGGCTGCAACTGAAGTCCAGAGCGGCTGGGGGCCTGTCCAGAGTCTCACAGCCTAGGAGGCACCTCACTCGCTTTCCTGCCTTGTGCTGCAGTCCAGCTCTTGCTGACTGATCCACCCGCCCTCTGCAGCCCAAGGCATGGCTGATCAATTGGTGCCGGGACTGCAGAAATGACCTGAACTAGAGCAGCTGGAATGGGAGGGACAGAGCCTGGCAGGCAGAGCAAGCAGGCCATGAGCTCAGAGTGGGGTGGAGACAGGACTGAGGCAAGAGGGACTTTATTAAGACATCAATCAGATTATCTCACCCCACTGGCCACAACCCTACTACACTAAAGTTCCTAGAGGGCACCTGCCCTTGCCTACACCTCTGGCTTGGCCCCCATCCCTCGCCCCACAGCCTCGGTTCCCCTCTTTCTTTTTCTGTGATTTGTCCAGCTTGTTCTCTCCTCAGAGCCCTTGCACTTGGCATGCGTTCTCCCCCAGACAGCCCGGGTCTGGCCCCTTGTTACTCAGCTCAACTCTCGAGGCACTTCCCTTCCCTTGACAGCTCTACCTCGAGCACACCCCCATCATTCATCACCCCATCAGCCTGTCAGCTTTTTTCACAGCCCCTATCACTATCTTAATTTACCCAAGTAAGCATTTGTTCGCTTGCTCACTGTCCATTTCTTCCTTGTGGAACATAAACTTCATGGAGTCAGGGACCTTGCCTTAAGCAAGCCTTGACAGTGAGCCCTTTAAAAAGTTTGTTGAATGAATAGATGAAGCAAAAACAGGTTGCAGAAGCATGAGGAGGCACAAGGGTGACCACCTATGAGAGCTGAGTCAACTTCACAGGTCAGTGGGTGCCTGGTCTGGGGGGTGTGGCTGCCTCAAAGACCAGAGGCAGACATGACACTTGCCCTGGAGAGGAGGAAAATCCCTGCAAGGAAAGAACAGATGAAGTAATCTTCCTTCATCTTCTCAGGAGAGCAGGGAGCTGTATCACCCTGGCTGCAGAGCACCTACCCTCACCCCAAGTTAAGATAGTTGCCCCTTGGCATAGGAAGGGGACTGGTGCCAGGACTCCTAAGGATACCAAAATCCACAGATGCTCAAGTCCCTGATATAAAATGGCATAGTATTTGCAAATAACCTACACACAGCCTTCCACACACTTTAAATCACCTCTAGATTACCTATAATACCTAATACAACGTAACTGCTGTGTAAACAGTTGTTATCTGCACACGTTGAGCACAGAGGCAACGGTCTCCAGCCTAACTACATCATCAGTCTGCATTTGGCTGAACCCGGGTCGTGGGAATCCAACTGTACTCCACACCTCAGTGGCAGGAAGAGGCCTGAATCTGTAACTCTTCTCTGGATTGGGGTTTCAGCCTCTCAGCCTCTACATGAGGGAAAAGCAGGTCGGCTGGACTTTCCTTGATTAGCACTGAAGAGAATCTAACACAGAGTTCTACAAAGATGGGGCTTAAAATAAACACTTCTGATTATGGTTTTATAGATGGGGAGAAATCTATGCATAGAATTACAACTACTTGAAGCCAAGCAGAGCTAATCTGAGTGTCCTGAAATAGGGCAACCAGACACGTGAGGTTCCAATAAGAGTTTCTATCTTCACGTCACATTTGATTTCCAGCCCTGCACGGCAGCAACCTCAGATGAAGCAAACCAGAGTTGCAAACATGCTCTCGAAAGGCAATGAGGGCTGCTTGGACCAGAGGATCTGCACTGGAGACCCAGGAACGAAACAAAGAAAGAATGGGGTCCCTGCTAAGAGGTTTTTGGCATCCATCAGCCTACTGTCTTGATTTTGAGAGGTTTTTCCAGAAAGTATTTGGAAGAGATACCCTGGCTCTTTATGAGAACATTAATGCAACACCTTTAACAAGTGTTGGTAAAACATTTATAGATCCCTAATTACTCAGATTTCATTTCTAGGAAAAATCTCTCTGCTTTACAAAATTAATTTTTAAATGTTAACGTTAGTGGGGGAGTAAGCAGTAGAGAAATTAGGAACTGACTGAAAGAGGAACAAAAAATATTTCCCTATAAACATGTCCTTTTCAGTAATCTCCTTTCCCAAGAATTAAGGTCAGGAATGGAGGGAGGGTGGGAGGAAATAAGGTCCGCAGGGCCATTTATGGGTACCAAGGCCACAGCTGAGGCTTTGAGGGCAACGTCATGCCCTAGAAAAAGTCACTGTCCCGACCTGAATTTAGGAATAAACAGTGCCTGCAGTTCCTAAGCCTTACCAGGCAACCACTACCAAAATCCCCAAGGGTGCAGGGGAGGAAGGTTAGTAACGAGTTCCCTCGGCATAGAAGGAACTAATAAAACATTCTCCCCTCCAAAGCTCTTGGCTGACGTTCCCCAATGCAACTTTACACAAAAGCTCTGAAGCCAGCCATGAATACTCTTCATTTTACCAAACCAGAGAGAGATTACAACAAATGTGGGAACAAAACTCAGGCACTCATGCCCCACCCCCAGCCTTGAAGCTTCCTTTGGCCTCAGGGGAGAAGCAGTTAGCTGGACATTCATTTTGTTTTAATCAGGATTTTTCCGTGAAATACCCTAAACCCCCGGGCACGACCCTGACATAGCAAATCGCAGGAGGGGTTCCAGATACGAAAGTCACCGTGGTAGGAAAAGAGAGGGAAACGCACGCAGGTTTTTTCCTCTTTTTCCTCCTACCACCACCCAGCTCCTCCGTTTCGGGTGAGCTCAGCAGCACAAGTGCCTCGGATACTCTGGAAATTGCTTCCATATGCGGGCACAGCAAAGAATGTACTCACTGGCTGCCTGAGAAGGAAGCTCTGGGCAGCCTGTCTGTGCTGCCAGAAAACGTTTCTCAGGCCTAAGAGAGCCCAGTGAGCCAGAGGAGAGCAGAGGGAGCACCCTCAATTTATGGGTGAGGAAACTGCGGTCAAAGGGCACACGGACAGTAACAGCGGTGGCAGTAGAAGTTGGGGCTCCCTGGTTCCATCCTCAAGTCAGACACTGTCTTTCCCTCTCCTCCCTGCCAATCCCTGCTTCCGTCCCCATCGTCCCCTCCCCCTTCGCACACGCTAGAAATGCCTGAAAGAAGGGCCTGTGGCTAATTTAGTGTCGCAGCAAGTTGGTGTCCCGAGCGCCAGGCCTGGGTGCTGGGGGCCAGCCCTGCGGAAGGACAACCGAACAGAGCTTGCTTGTGGCACTCCCCGCGCCGGGACCCGCGCCAGGGTCTCCACGGCCCGGAGACCACTCCTCAGCCTCGGTGCCCTCGAAACAAAGACTGCATTTAGGATCCAACAGAGAGTGGTCTGCCAGCACCCTCTTCTCTACAGAAACCCACCCCGCAGAAACTTGGGGTGATTTAAGCCTGAATCACATCATCTTGAACTGCTGACCCGAGTGGGAAAACTCAGCGCAGTTTCAAATGAGCAGTAGTGGGAAGTCAGAATGCCCTCGCTTGTGTCCCCTGGGTGGCCTGCGCCGGGCTCCCCCACACCATCTTCCAGCAAAGAGACACAGCGAGCTGTGCCAGGGCCCACTTACAAGTCAAACCAGACAAACCTCAACTTTTTAAAGGCTTGCTATGCAGAGGATCTGAAACCCAGATGGGGTTTGGCAGTTCTGCTAAATAACCTGAACACTTCTGGGTCTTTCTTATCTATCCTGCCCTATCCTACGCTACGTTTATGAGTCAAGTGTGTTAATGTGCCCTTCAAATAATGTTTTATTAACAATACCAGCATACATAATTAAGGTTATTATTACTAGAGTAGTATTATAATAATATTCCAGTTGCAAGTATTAATTAGGTAACATGGTCTTCCAGTAAACATTTATTGGATACTTATTACATATGAGACATAGAAGTAGGGGTATAACACTGCATATATCCCTATAATATGGCTCCTTCTTTTAGGGAACTGCGAATGAAGGGGCCTCAGGTGCCTTGTATCATTGTTTACACTTCTATCTCACTATAAACCAAACACCAATTTAACTGTGAGCGACCATGGAGTATGAGCAGGGTGTGTGTCCTATTTGTGTCAGGACGATGCATCACAGACATCAACTGTTTCCTGTCCAAGCAGAAGTAAGACTTGGCCTCCTAACCCCCGAATCCCATCACCTCCGATCCCTCCCTCCACCACGTCACCACCTCACCAACTTTCAGCAATGGGAAATGAAGAAAACCTCTGGAACCACGAGGCCTGGGTCACCAGGTCTCCTTTTGCAGAAATCTGCCAGGGCTACAATGAGACTGGTTTCTACATGCCTGACACATTTCTCTTTAAATCAGTATTTTTCAAACTGCAAGTTGTTGCCCATTCTTTGGCTGTCAAATCCCTTTAATGAGTTGCAACCAGCTCTTTTTTTAATAGAATAGAATAGAAAATACGTTGCAGTTGGTAAACCTGAGAATTGTTTTATACAACTTTTGTTTTTGTATCTGTTATCTATGTGTACTGGGTCTCGATGAAAAATGAATTTCTTGTTGGGGGTCATGGTCAAAAAGATGTTTCACAGCCCCAGTTTAGATAACACGTATTTACATGATGGACTCTCTGCTCACACAGATTCCTTTTCAGACACTGCACAGACACCGTTCCCACTTCGTGTCTGTCATTCAAGTGGACAAATGAGGCTCTACTCAGAGCATGCTTCTTTTTTTGCTGGTTAAACTCTAAAACAATTGTAGCCTCTTAAATTTAAATTTTCTCTCTTAAAAATATTTTGACTCTTGGAAGGGTTGAAGGGACCCATCATCCTCTGTTTTTCCAGCCCCTGGAATCTACACAGGGTAGTGTGTGGTTCCGTGCCTGTGGCCTCTAAATTAGGATTGAGTTTATTTCTACAGTTATTCTACCTCGGGCCCTTTTGATGTACCTCACGGGGGAAAAAAAAAAAAAAAGGAGGAACTCACTGGACCATCTTATGCAACAGGGTCAGTTAGAGCACACCCTGCCCTCTAGTTCCTCCAAGCACGCAAACCAGTCCAGGTTTCGAGAGAGTTCAACAGTTTATACCGGAGCTGGGACAGTAAGTTCAGGAGAAGGTGGGGCCCATTCTGCACCCAGCCCAGCCTGGCCCGCCACAGCGCCCTCCACACTCCTTGTCCACTCAGGAGAGCTGGAAGCCACTCTCCGCACCATCCAGGTTTAGGGCAGTGGCCTGCACAGGCCCAAGCGGCCTGGCTTCGCAGGAGGCTGGCTGATGCTGACACCACAGGATGTGCCCTCAAAGCTGTCATTCTAACCAAGGACAAGGCAGGGAGACCACAGATGTGAGAATCAGAAACCTCTAAATTTGAATCCTAGCTCTGCATCTAGTTTCTTGCTTGATTCTAGAGAGGTCCGAGGGCACATCAGAAAAACAGAAAGAGCTCCCTTTGCCCTCTTACCAAGAACAATGTCCCATGGACCTCTCTGAAAACCTTCCCATATCATCTTGGGCTTAAGAATGCAGTTGGTTTTATCTTCTCTTCTCAGCTTTTTATTTTGTTCTTCCCTGTGCTTAAAAAATGACCAGATAAACTGGCAGCAGAGAAATCCCCACTAGGGCTGACAGTGCTCTGGGCCCTGAAGGGAGGCAAGGAATACAGCATTCCCCACCCTGGAACAGTCTACAAAGTATGGCAAGTTCTTCTGGGGACCCATCAAGAATTCCCCTCAAGTTCTTCTCTTGACAGTTTCAGTTCCCCCACAATGCTGTTTCTGTGGATGGGATCATGGAAGACCAGGGCTGCCATCAGACCCCAGCCGATGACACCTTACAGCCCTCCCCTCCCCTCCTCCCTGCCCGGGTTGTTTCAAGGCCACCTAGCTCAGAGGTGGGGAACACAGCTCTGGATTCCCTTCCAGCTCTGGATTTCTGTCTTTATCTGAGAAAGAGCTGACTTCCTCTCCAAACTTGCCAGTGAGAATCCCAGCCATTGTTCTGCAGGTACAAAGGTTACCTGTGGTGATCTAAGCCCAGGAACCGCAATCCTGGCAGGGTTGCTGGGTGACGTGGCACTGGGTGGGGAGGCCTCCAGGAGGGGCTTAAAGCTCTTCATCCCAGCAGCCTAGCAAGGGCCCCAGGCCAATATGGCCGCATCTTGGCTGAGCCCAAGCTGCCTAATAATTGCTCATGGCAGCAGATTTTGAGATACATTCTTCTTTATGGAAAGGAAGTGGACATTTCCCTCTTCTTCCTGCACCTCCCCTCCCCCAACTCTGCTAAGTGCAGCCAGTTTGATCCCGTCACCTCCAAACCAACTACTTGAACCAGAGGGTATCTGCCTTCCTACCTAGGACTGTCTAGAAGACAGAGGCTGGTCAGTGCAAACTCCACAGGACAACTGCCACTTGAACCCCTCGCCCACCGTGTTCTGTACCTGAAAGAGGTTTTCGCCTGCATCTTTCACATCTTTAAGGCACTGTTAAGCTTGATCCTGCCCAGTAACGAAACAGACCATTCAATGTTTTGCCTATACATATTTTTGAGAGACAGGTCTCACTCTAACACTCAGGCTGTAGTCAGTGGCACAGTCATAGCTCACTGACGCCTCGAACTTCTGGGTTTGGGCAATCCTCCTGCCTCAGTTTCCTGAGTAGCTAGGACTACAGGCACATGCCACCACACCTGGCTAATTTTTTAAAAAACTTTTTTGTAGAGACAGGGTCTCACTATGTTGCCCAGGCTGGTCTCAAACTCCTGGCCTCAAGTGATCCTCCCACTTTGGCCTCCCACAGTGCTGGGATCACAGGTGTGAGCCACCATGACTGGCCTTGCCTGTAATTTATAATAATAAGGAAATCATGTATAAAATATTTTATGCAATCTCAGGCAGGGGGACAAGAACTGGACAGGAACTCAGCAGGCTTGCATTCTTGTCTCAACTCTGGTACTAGCTGGCCATTGGCCTCAGGCAGGTCACCTGACTTCTCTGCGGTTCTGTTTCTTCACCTGCAAAATGGGAGACTGGGCAAAATAACCTTCACATTGCTTCCCAGCTCTAACATTCTGGGATGATACATTTTTTAGTAAAAAAAGTTTTGCATTTTTCAGTTAAGTATTATATTCCTTCCCCACCAGCAGAATGTAACATGTTATGCATTGATTCTTGAGAACATAATGTGGCACCAAGCAATGACACCAGTCTTTGGCAGCATTTGTGACACTCTAGAAGTATTTTCTTCCTCATTAGAGACCACTGAGGTCTTAGAGCGTATTTAGAATGCACGTCTGTAATAGGTATCAGGTGTTAAAGTGGACGACTCAGAGCAAAGTTAATGCTGGACCCAGAACACCGTACCAAGAGCGGATGGATCAGCAGTGGGTCTTCTTTGCTCCTGGCTGCCCTTTTCGCAGTGGGTTGGTGGTCCTAACCCAGAAGCATGCAGGAAACAGAGGAACAGGAAGTCCAAGGCACTGCCCCAGGATACTGCGTTAGTGGTCAGCCGGCTGCTTGAAGAAAGCTGGGGACACCTACGTCCTTTAAAACTGAATACCCTTTACTGGAGATGCAGGAGGGTCTCATGGTTCAGAGTGGGCTAAAGCCACCCACCTGGACTGAATCTCAACCCTGCCAAGTTAGCTGTGTGAAATTGGATGAGTTGATTAACCTCAAATTCCTCACCTGTAAATGGAAAGAATAATGCCTGCCTTATATGGTGGTTATGTGGATTCAATGAGTTAATTTAGAGGATTCAAAACATTACCTGGTATGTAGTAAGCTATGTTTTCATTATCATTACTTCTCCAAAAAATGATTACTGGAAATATAGGCAGGAATAAGTCAGAAATCCATGACTTCTGTGACTTGGGCAAAGTACTGTTGAGTGGTACCCAGGCACACGGGAAATTAGGAAACAGTCCCTGATGTAGACACTTTATGTTACCAATGCATTCCTGGGAAATAAGTAAAATTAATTAAAAGTAAAATAAGTAAATTAATTTCACAATTCCATTGACCTCCAATATAACGGAAGACGTGTTCTATTTCTAGACTGGTTTAATTGTTGTCAATAGTTTCTAACATTTCAGTGTCCCAGAGTTCTTAGTCAAGTAGTTAATAAGCCGTTAAAACAAAACTGAGATAACTGCTCTAGAAGAACACATGATTTCATTCAGCTGGCATTTATTAGGCACCATGTATATGCCAAGCATTGTGCTTGGCACTGGGTATAAAGAGGATAAAAGCTGCAATTCTCTGCTAACAAGTAGTTCACATCTAATGGGGAGACAGATACTCAACACACCATTACAGAAATTAACTGTCATACTGGAAAGGAGTAGGGAAGGGTTTTGAAGGAGGTGACGTGTGAACTAAGATGCAAGAGATGACAAGGAGTTTTCAAGGGGAGGAGGGGAGGGCACTCCTGCTAGAGTAGGCAGGAGATGGGCCTCCTCTTATGTTTGTTTCCTAGTGAGTTTTTCCTAAAGGCAGACCACAGCACGTTCCTGGCACTTCCAGGGCCCCCCCGCCAGCAACCTTGTTAGCACAGGGGTTCACACCCCCAGCCCTCACTCCCTGCCCCACCCTATACCCCAGCGCAATACTGGAGCTTCTCTCTGCAGCTCAGAACCACCAGATTCTTTTTCTTACTTCACTGCTGGCCTCTGCACTTTCTCCATCACCAGGAACCTTCCCCCTTTTCCTCTCCCCTTCTGTGTTGCCAGGATCAGAGCTGACAGGGAGCACAGGGAAAGCTTCTACTAGAATTCTACCATGCTGTCTCGCACATCTGAGTTAGAATTCAGAAAGCCCTAGTCACAACCCTACCTACAAATGGTGACTGGGCTCTCTAGACCACCGGTCCTAAGGTTCAGCTTCCCAGGTAGACGAGTTTGTCTAACCTCTCTGTAAGGCAGAAAGCCCCTAGGAACACCATTGACCAGGATCTTTCCGTGTACAACTGTAGGCCCTGTCATGTTAGAGAAACAAGAGTAGTGTACAGTTCCTGCTGGCTGGCTGCCATCCCACATGGTCTGCCGCTGAGCCAAAACAGCAATGTGTTGTTCCTTACACCAGGAGTAAGAGTTATAAGCAGGACACTCACCCAGCAATGGCCACAGCCACAAACCCTGTGCTAGGAACCCCTGTGCTAATAAGGTTGCTGGATCCAGACTAGGCTGTGGTCCGCCTTTAGGAAAAACTCACTAGGAAACACAGATAAGAGGAGGCCCATCTCATGCTCACTCCAGCAGGAATGCACTCCCCTTGAAAACAGTCAGGTCAGAACTCTCAAGGGCGATGCCCTGCATGGGTATTTTTATCCACTCCCAGGAATCACGGCCATCATAGTGAACCGCCTGCAAACCACTTACTTACAGTTACCTGCATGTGATGTTTTGTATGAGTCTGTACAAAGTATTCATTAGTGAGCAATGACCTCTACCCTATAAGAAGCTGCAAAGGCTGACACACATAAAACTACAGCAATATAGGCCAGGTGTGGTGGCTCACACCTGTAATCCCAGCACTTTGAGAGGCCAAAGAGGGAAGATCACTTGAGGCCAGGAATTCGAGACCAGCCTAGCAACATAGCGAAACCTTTTCTCTACAAAAAATAGAAAAATTAGCCGGGTGTGGTGGTGTGCACCTGTAGTCCCAGCTACCCGGGAAGCTGAGGCAGGAGGATTGTTTGAGTTAGGAGTTTGAGGTTGCAGTGAGCTATGATGATTCCACTGTATTCTAGCCTGGGCAGCAGAGCAAGATCTTGTCTCAAAAAACAAAAACAAACAAAAACCCCAAAACTCAAAAACTACAGCAATATACTGACTTTTCCAATGAAGTCTGGAATTGGTGCTTCCTGGTTATATCTAAAGAGCTCCTTAAAAGGAGTAAGCCAATGATGTACATATGCACGTATGTGTATATATGTGCACACATGCACTCATGTGTGGTAGATGGTGAGGACAGATGGTTTCAGGGTTGTGCACTTATATGCACTAATACAGAATAAGGGTGTATACATATAGTCAGGTAGTGTGATTTTTTTATTGGATGTAACTAAAACAAACTGTGCCAGGCATACCTGGACAGCATCTGGCTCAAATCCCATTCCCACAAATACTATTACCAAAAAAAAGTGTAATAGAAAGAGTTTAGTGTTTCAGCTAATATTCTTTCTTCAGCAAGTATACAATGAGATTCAAGTATAATTGAAGAACTCCAAGAGTTTGCTAAAATATAATTGCATCTTTATATATTACACAAACACTATTTTAGCTAAATGAGAAATGTGATGGACATGTACTTCTCTCCCTTATTTACTAAATACATAGTCAAAACAGGCAAAGTAAGATTTCAGCCTCCTCAGATCTCTAACTGACAAGTTACAGTGTTAATCACTGCATTGTTTAAATGGCATCTTATTTGGAGACGTTAACAGCCAGTCCCATCCGAGGCATCGCAGACATCCTAGACCCAGCCTCTATCTCCTCCCTATTCCTGCAGATTCCTCTACTCTACCTCTGCACAGTTTTATTGTTGTCAAGGCCACCTGACTGCTAGGCAACAAAGCTGGGATTAGAATACAACTGGGAACTCCTCTACTGCCCTTTTCACGTTACCATTCTGCCATTAGCAGAGGATGTGATGCAAAAGAAATCAAGTAAATGAGCTAGTTGGTATCAGGTCTTAGCCTGAAAGTGACTTAATTTTCAAGAGTCTATACTACCTCTTTGGATTGATGGACAGCCAAAACCAGGCATAGAATGAGGGCAGGGAAGGGGACCTATACCTCAGGCATCAGCATACAGAGGCCTCAAGAAGAAGATGCAAGTTTTTACAAATTCCAGTGCCCAAACTGTGGCACACAGTAAGAGAAAGGTTGCCAACAGCCCCTGGGCAGCTCTGGCTGCAAACCTAATGCAGCTCCCTACCAAGGTGAGCTCCACATCAGAGCCTGCCAGGCACTTGGAATCCAGTCCAGGCTTAGGATTCTGGCCAGTCAGGGCAGGCAGACTTCTGGCCTTGAAAGCGACCTATATTTTTAAGTGGTTAGAGAGTTCAGAGTCTCTCAGGAATAGGTCACACATGGAGACTCGGGGTCTGGAGATTTTCCTGTCTTCATCAGACTTCCTATCTTATTGTACCAAAGTCTCCATTAACATAGACTGCAGAGAGCTATCTGAACAGGCTACATTCTGTGACCTCACTCAGCCCCCACGGATCTCTGGGTTCTGCACAAGGACACATCACTCTGGGGAACTCCCCTGGCTGCGCTGGATCAGGACTTCAGCCTCAGCCTCCCCTGGGAGCCTATGTCTTCTCCCCGATTTAGCACAGCTTGCTCTAGTCGAGATGTGTCCGTGTCCCAGCTTAGTCTGCGGTGTTTCAATCCTGGCAGTCTGGCAGAAAGCACAGACTTACCTTTCAGGAGACACTGATCTGGACAATTCAGCCTCATTCAGGGGACCCAGCCCTTGGAGCATACAACTGATATGTTCTTTTTAAAAACAGGACTTCCTTTTGCGAATCTTCCTAGCCTTTAAAACACTAACATTAAAAAAGAGTAACACTCTATTATGGCAGATACCAAAGGACTCAAAGGGTTTCTTAATTTTCACTTCCAACTTCTGCCCAAACACAATCTTTTTGCCATCTGTGTCAGGTTAGTTACAAAGCACTGTTATTATTCTGGGCTACACAATGTTGGCCCAACCTACCCGAATACAAGAAATTTTGCTGATTGATTTAGTTATTCTGTTCATATAAACGAATCCAGTTGTGCAGCTGTTTCTGATTAACCAACGTACTGCTGAAGTTATTTACAAATAATTTCATAATGAACTCAGCAACTACAAGGACATGAGAAGTGGAATCCAGTCTCACCTCCCAGAAAAACAAGCAGGGGCAACGAGGGCAGGGGCTTTCAGTAACAGCCCAGGTTTAAATTCCTATCTGCTATGATTCACTTTTTCCTCTTTATGTAATTCCACGTAATTTATAACCAATGCTTTCAAAGAACCTTTGTCTTTCGACTTTTGGATTCAAGAGGGAAGCACAGTTAGCTTTGCAGGCTTAAAATCCCTTTAAAATTTCCCAACTTTGTACTTGGTAAGTTTCTGTTTTTTCCATTAAAACATTTATATTTCCTGAGACAATTTCTTAAATAATATACTTTTAGAAGAGGAAAATTGGGATTGAAAGATCTACATTTACTTTATTAGAAATAGAAATCAAGTGTTTTGTTTCATTTCAATACAGAACAGTTAAGCTCTGTGAATTTAGCTATAGTTTTTCTTTTCCAGTTCTAGAAGACAAATCATATGCACATTAGAAAATTAAGGAAAAGAGAGGGCATGAAAAATTCAAATGAATGAAATTTTTTTTAAAGGTAAGAACAGTGACAAGTGCTCCCTAAAGAAATCATTTGAAATAAAACAGGAAAAAGAGATTAGAAAGTTTATACTTGTAAAATGAATTATGCTGGCAAGGATATGAGGAAACAGACATTTTCAAATAGTGTCAGTGAGACTGTGAATTACTACAACTTTTGGAAAGTGATACCACTTTGGGGATTCTGACAGACAGAAATAAAAGCTTCTGTGTGTTGGCATGTTCGAACACACGAACACACACACACACACACACACACACACACACACAGGGGGATCTTCCAAGAAGAACCATTGTAGTAGAAGAAAACTTGAAACAATATGAATGGTTAACTAAATTATGGAATATTAAGCAGCCGTGGCATAAAAGAGTGTTTTAATCTGGAGAGAATGTCTGTGATGCTTTACTATATTAAAAAAAATAGTAGCCTAATATGTACAATATAATTCTATTTTTAAGAAAAATGCTATACATACTTACGCATAGTTATGTAAGCAAGGAGAAATTTGAGGAAACGCTAATATTGATCACCTCAAGGGGTTAAAAGTTGAGGAAGATAGTAGAAAAATTATTAACTTTCTTTATATACTTCTATCTTTTTTGTCACCTTTAATAGAAATTCATAATGTTTTTGTAATCTGAACAAATTGAAAACGACAATATAATTTTTAAAAAGTGATGGAATAACATTTTCAGCAAAAACAAAGAAGCAAAGACTATGAATTACAAATGTTGAGCACTTGGCCTGGTGGTTAACAAAATCTCTTCCAAATTTTCAGAGACAACATATTGTTTTTGTTTGTTTGGTTTCTCTGTGTAGGAAGAGGAAGAGTTGGAGGGGGGCTGGGCATGGAGGGGTGGGAAAGAGATGTTACCTCATTTCCTTTTGGTTTTTTGCTTTTATTAATTGACACATAATAGTAGTACATATTTACACAGTATAGTGTGGTATTTCAGTACCTGTGTCCATTAACCAATCTTTGGCTATCACCCCCCACCCTGCCCTTCCCAGCCTCTAGTAACCACTATTCTTCTCTCTACTTCCATGAAATCAACGCTTTTAGCTTCCACATATGAGTAACAACATGTGGTATTCATCTTTCTGTGCCTGGCTTAACACAATGTCCTCCAAGTTCATCCATGTTGCTGCAAATGACAGAATTTCATTCTTTTTTATGGCTAAATAGTATTCCATTGTGCATACACACCATATTTTCTTTATTCATTCATCTGTTGATGGGCACTTAGGTTGTTTGCATATCTTGGCTATTTACAACATGTTTTATTATAGCAAAGTAGAGATGATATGTATATATGAATTCTGTACAGAAAGGAATTTTATGGTTAAAATAGTACCATACTACCATCCTCCACAGTCCTTTAACAAAGTGAGATTTTTTTTCCTCTTCTACTTCTCTCATCTCCTCATCAGAAAGAGAAGGTTAAGAGGAGGGATTATGTCTAAACGAGGTTCTAGCTCTGAAATCTTACAAAATATTCAAAGTCACCCCTAATTTTAGCAACAGTTTAATTTTTAGATTTTTCTCAAACAAAATGTGAGGCTTAAAAAAAAAAAAGTATAGCTGGGTACAGCAGCTCACGCCTGTACTTCCAGCACTTTGGGAGGCCCAGGCAGGAGGATTGCTTGAGGCCAGTTCAAGACCAGCCTGGGCAACATAGCGAGATCCTATCTCTACAAAAAATTTAAAAATTAGCTGAGTGTGGGGGGTATACCTGCAGTCCCAGCTACTTGGGAGGCTGAGGTGGGAGGCCCAAGAGTTCAAGCCTGGGCAACAGAGTGAGACACTGTCTCTATAAAAAATAAAAATAAACAACAAAAAAACCCTGCCAGTGGTAAACCAGCGAAAAGAACAGTGTGAAATTTTACTCACAAAATCTGAGATTATTTAAACTGACATTCTGGGTTCTTTCTTAAACCATGCATGACAATCAAATTCTGGGTCTAATGGAGAAGAATAGTTCTTGCTTAAAATAAACTGCTTTACTATACTTTTAAAAAGTTTTTAAAAGGACTTCAACCACTTTGCCTTTTTCTAGGCCCTCAAAAATCTAATTAGAAATTTCAGTACCATCTGAAAACTTGTCTTAGTGTCCCTCAGCCTGTCTTCTGAAACCTGGGAAAGAAAACTGGCTCAGCCTTTTTTTCTCCCCCCACACCCTCCTCTTTCTCCATCACTGTGGTCCTTCCTGGAAGCCCCACCCCCAGCATTCCTAGTGGTGCACATATATGTGCTGCTATGAGATACGGGCCTGTTTAAGAGCAGTCCATTTTTATTCTTGCATATCTCAGGGCTGATCTGACTGTCTCCATTATTTAACTATCCATCCTCATAACACAGGACTATTGTGGTTAAGACACTGATCTCACTGTTTACATTCTTAGAAAATAAATAGCTAGAGTACATGTTTTCTCAAGATCTTCCTCAAGGTCTGAAGGTTCTCTACTTTCAGAATCTATTCTGCAGCAGGGATGAGGAGGGGAGGCTCTGGGCTTCCTGAATCTTACCTGACAGCACGTTCAACAGTTCAATAGTGCATCCCTCCAAGAGATGGTCAGATTTCTCTCTTGGGCCCTTCCAGGCCTAAATTCTTCAGTCAATGTACACAATCTCTCACATGCGTCTATAAAAACTCCTTGGGAGATTACAGAAAAAGGCTGGGGTGACACACAAGTGGCTAAAAAGCAAGAAATTCAACCAACTGCGATGTGGTCTGCATAGTGCCGGCTAGATGACTACAGTTATTCTGTCACTGAACTGGTTGGTTGCTTGGGCATCATTAGCAGGAGCTACAGGTGACTGATGGTCACGGAACTGGCCATGTAAATGCTAATGGGTGACTGTGGACAATCTACAGTGGATCTGTTAAATATATCCCTACAGCAGAATGCTATGCAGCTGTTAAAAATAATATGGTAGCAGTATGTCCAAGAAATGCTACAAAGTAAAGCAAGCAAAATGCAAACAGTACCTGTGTAACCCAATCTCAAACATGTGAGTAGATGGGGTGGGTGGAGGAGGGAGAATAGGAGGAATGTAACCCAGCTGTGTTTAGCTGTTATAATAAGGTGCACACACTATACCTTATCTCATTTAAAGTGATCAGGTATTGCTTATGAGAGAATACATGTAAATAAATGTAAACATATGTAGATATATATTTAAAGGAAGCATGGATTGCCTATGTAAGAAAAATTAAAAATATATAAAACAAACATTTACTTTAAGTTGTAATTGATACCACTGGCCCAGAAAATTATTTGGTTCTAAATTTTCCATTTTACTGACCATTTCCTTCCTGCTGCAAACACCCCTTACCTTGGGGAACTCTTTATCCCCCTAAGACAAAGGACTTGGTGGCCATCTAGGGGAAGCTAGTATCTCTCGTTATGCTTGGGTTGTGCATCTCTTCTCAGCCAAAGCACAGGGTGCAAAACTCATGGGCACAGAGCACCAACTTTAATTTATGTGGAAGTGAACCAGATACAGGTATTAGACCAGGAAATGTCACTTCTTAGGTTATACAATAGTAATTCTCATCTTCCTCACAAGAACACAAAATCTTATTCCTTTACTATCAGAATCATTGTTATTTTTCAATTTGGAAGATACAAAAGAGCTAATTATGTATGTGAATTTTAAAATGTCATATCTATCTATCTCAGTCCATGGTAAATGACCACTCTTAAGATGAAATTTGTTTCCTAGCATCTTCAGAAACCAAATATTCTTCTGCAAAACAAAGTCAGCCTTTGTGAAAAAATCACTCACCTCAAGTCTTACCAAGCAGCAGAAATAAACCACCATTTAACAAACATTAATTGACAACCTACTACGTAAGAATCTACTATTTTGAGGGAGTACAAAAATGATTTTCTTTTTGTAAGGAGTGACTGCCTTGAAGGAGCTTATAATCTAATAAGGGAGAAGGGACACATACAAGTGACTGCAATACAGGATAGAGTGGAATTCAAGCCACAGGCGAGGCCCAAACCAATAGCAAGGGAAACTGAGTAAAGAGGGAGGAGTCGCCGAATGGAGGAGAGAGAGCATTTTGGCTCTTCAGAAGAATTCTCTTACAAGGTTAACCATGTCTATCAAAGCTATTAATACTAAACTAATGAAATCTGTAGGTAATTGTGTCTGTTTATTTTAACTACATCCTTCCTTAACTGAGTATTAGCAAAATCTGTTATGTTGACTTCTCAACAACTATTTGTGACCAATCTGAATATTCCATAGGATCCAACATACAAATGAAGACAAGGGGCCACGTGGAGGGGAGGAATGGCAGTGCAAAGGCACTGCGACAGGAGTGGAAAAGCACGGTTTAGCTGGAGCCAGTACATGGAAAGCAGGGTATGATAAGGCTGATGGGGAAATTAAAGGGTAAAACTGCAGTGTTTGAAATCAGACTGCTCCAGGTTTGAATACTAGCTCTGTCACTAGCTGTGTGACCTTGGGCAAGTTACCTAACTTCTCCCAGCCTCAGGTTCCACATACATTAACAGAACCAACCTCACGGGGTTGGGTGAATATTAAATGATTCACTTAAATGGCACATAGTAAGTGGCAATGTTAAAGAAAGAAAGGAAGGAAAAGAGTGAGGGAGAATGGAAGGAAGAAAGGAAAGGAGAGATTTTTAAAAGCTTGGACCAGATCATAGCAAGCTTTGAAAAATTTCATTTACTTAAGTTAACATAATTGAGAGATAAAAGGAAATTAAAAGAAGAAATTGAGTTATACTGGAAAGATGGCTTATTAGAAGAGAAAAAATATATAGTCATAGTAAACAATGCTAAAGTGTTACATAGCAACATACTCTCACAATGTGAACCATGTTTATCAAAGCTAACAAAAATTGTAGCTAATTGTATCTCCTATTTATTTTAGCTACATTCTTCTTTTATTGAATGTTACCAAAGTCTATTATTATTGAATTCTCAAGTATCTGTGATCACTCTGCAGACTCAGTAATGCTGAACATATTTCCCAGGACTCAAAGTTCCCTCACCCTTGGCCAAAGAAGCAGCAGTGGTACCCTCACCTCATGGGCTGGGGTGCTATACCTGTGACCAAAGCACCTGGGGCAGGTGGTCTAATCCACAGATCACCTCCACAATGATCATGGCCACTGTGTGACCACCACAACATGTTAACTTGGTATTTCCTGTGTCAAAGGGCCAGGAAAATGATACAGCTTGTCTTTGCTTCCCCATCCTTTATCTGTCTGTCCTAATAACCTCAGCAGAGTAGGTTTTATTGTATAAGCAGATACTGCAGGCTGGAAGCCCCTCAATACTAAGATTCTTCTCAGTGAAATATCTCCTTTTCAGGGCTGTTAGAATACACGAGATGACTGATGTGAAACACTTAATAAATGACAGACAGCCAAGGGATTATTATATATTAATTTACAGAGACCTGGCATGGCAGCTCACATCTGTAATCCTAGCACTTTGGGAAACCAAGGTGAGAGGATCACTTGAGGCCAGGAGTTTGAGACCAACCAGGGCAATACAGTGAGACCCCACTTCTACAAAAGATAAGAAAAATTAGCTGGGTGTGGTGGTGCACACCTGTAGTCACAGTTACTTGGGAGGCTGAGGCAGGAAGATCACTTCAGCCCAGGAGTTTGAGGCTACAGTGAGCTATGATGATGCCACTGCACTCTAGCCTGGGCAACAGAGTGAGATCTTAGCTCAAGAAAAAAAATTATATAAAACACAGTTCCTTGGGAAGCCAAGGTGGGATGTTCACTTGAGGCCAGGAATTCGAAACCAGCCTAAGCAAGAGTGAGACCTCATCTCTACAAAAAATAGAAAAATTAGCCGAGTGTGGTAGCACAAGCCTGTAGTCCCAGCTACTCGGGAGGCTGAGGCAGGAGGATTGTTTGGGCCCAGGAGTTTGAGGTTGCTGTGAGCTATGATGAGGCTACTATAGTCTAGCTCAGGAGACAGAGAGAGAACATGTCTCAAAAAAAAAAAAAAAAAAAAAAAAAAAAGGCAATGCCTATGTTTAGGCTCTTTTTGTATTTACATATTAAGAGAGAAATACCAACAGTGTTTTGTACAGACTAATACTGATAATGCTAATTATAATAACCCACAAATACCAAGGGGCAGCACAGTCCCAGATTTTCTGCTAAGTGAGCCACATATATGACCTCACCTGACCCTTATAACAACTCTTTGAGGCAGGGCTTGTTACTCTCATTTTAAAGGTAAAGAAATAAAAACTTGGAAGAGACAGTGTTGAGCCTGGAAGCAAGATCTGCCTGACTTGCTGGCCCACTTGCTTACCCAGTGGGAAACTGCACTCAGCAGCATGCCAGTATCACCTGGGGGGCTTTCAAAAAATAGATTCCCAGGCCTCCCCCTAGACTTACAGAGTCAAGCCTCTATAAGCTTCTAGTCACACCTGTGGCTAAGGACCAGCATCCTTCAATACTACACTTAATACAAGCGTGTTAAGCAGAATAGGGTTACTCAACCAACTGAAGATATTCTGGGGGCTTTGGTGAGCCCAGACTTTTTACCATTCAAAACTATATAAGAGACAGTTAAATTATTTTGACCCGACCATAATACAGCATGAGGAATAACTGACAAATGTCAGGGCTGGGCAATACAACTAGGCTAAGTGAGGAAGTACTCTTTTGTCACAGGCAGATGAAACCTGAATTGTTCCTCAACTGGAGCAGTGATGGTAGAACACAGCGTGAATGTGCCTATTCATCTTCCTATGCCCGACCCACAGTAAACACTTAGAAATAGACAAACGAATGAAAGACTGTCTTCCTCCAGCTGGAAGAAACTTCACTCTCTGCTAAATTCCCTGTATTTGCTGTACCTTTTTCACCTTATTCACCACATTCTGCCTTGCATTCCTGCTGTTTGAAACCGTGTCTCATCTCTACCAGAAGGTAAGCATTCAGGGGCAAACTCCTTCTCTTTCTAAGCTATGTCTCCCTTTCTACCCTTAGCACAGAGCCTGGCCAGGACCTTTAGCAGGGACCCAACATGCTCAGTGAGCATTTGGCTTGATTCCAACTGTGACCTGAATCAATATGTGGGTCCTGGCTAGTCACAAGGTGTAAATAAGCCTACCACGCCTTCAAGAAATATGGCATAACTGTGGATTGCTGGGAAACAGCAGCAGAGAGACCTCAGTGTGGAAATCATCAGGAATTCAGTAGACCACATAGAAAGGAAGGCTTCAGGAAGACCACAGCTCTGGGAGGTAGAATCCCAAATCTCAGATGCTTAAAAATGGAGGGGTTATAGCAACAAATAAAAGGCACTTTTGTTTCATTTTATTCTCCTGGTGTATGTTGTGGAAACCACATATGTTTCTAAAATTACAACCATACTTAAGAACACCTTGAAATACCAAAGACAGTGACAGAGATACAGTAATGAATACCACAAAAGGAGGATGCCTAGCTAGAGCACCTGAGATAGTACATTTCAAAGATAAGGGCGTACCACCCTCTCTTCACCACCTGCTTTTCTGCTCATTATCACTTTTGTGTCTTGGTGCTATGCAGTGCAAGGTGTCTGGGTGGCTCTGTGTCACACTGCTTTTTGCTTCACACCCCATTATTTCACTTGATCCTCACACCTGTAATGGATGAAGAACAAAGGTTATCAACCCCATTTCTTGGATGAGATAAGTGAAGCTCAAGTTGTGTGACGTGCCTAAGGGCACCAGAAAGTGGTTGAACACACAGTAGACACTTAATTTGTGAAATGGTCAAATGAAAGAAGGCATGAATCCCTCCAGCTGGAAATACTCTCATTCTCTCTAAATGTCCGAGAATTTGATCTTACCTCACTTACAAACCTCTTTGTTCTACAACACACAACCTAAAAGAGTTTTATGTGTTTTCAGGGAGCCAAAGTGATGGCAGGGAGCTAAAGTTATGGAGGAGTTGGGTAGGTCCCAGGGAAGAAGATGATGTTATTTAACTGTTTTAATAACATCTGCAGAGTCTAGTCTGCGCACTTCTATTCAGTAGGTAAGGGGCTGGGGATTTGCAGAATATAACATCCCCAGGTCCCTGAGGAACTCAACCTTGTGGGGACAGGCAGGTAAACAGCAGCAGTAGAAGGCAGTGTTGTGAGCACTGTAAAGCGAGATTAAGATGCAGAGTGCTGATAGCTTATATGGGGTTTTCTCAGCTCAAGAAGTTAAAAGAGGCCGGGCGCGGTGGCTCACGCCTGTAATCCTA
>CM052439.1:46892224-46921655 GCA_028533085.1 Varecia variegata | reverse complement strand
CGGGCCGCGGGACCGGGAATCGCGCCCCTCCCGAGGCCGCACACCCGCGCCCACAGCTCGCAGGGGAAGCCGCCTCGACGTCCCCGGCTGCCCCACCCGGGTCGCCCGTGCCAAGCGCCACTTCCGAGCCCGGTCGTCGAATCCAGTCCCTCCCGGCGTCCCCCGAGATCCCGGAGCCCAGATCGCACCCGAGGCGGCGGCGGTGACGCGTCCCTTACCGCACAGCGGCTCCGGGCGGCTCCACGGACCCGCGGCGCGCGGGGCATTTTTTTGGGAAACTTCTCCCTGGGTCCGAAGGGCTGAGCCGGGCGGGCAGGAAAAGCGCTCAGCGCCGGGAGGCTGCGACCATCCGGGAACTTAGCCGAGATGTAAACCCTCCCCCTCGGCTCCCGGTCCCCTCCCTGCGGCCCCGCCACATGTGGACGCGCCGCGAGGCCGCCGCCGGCCCTGTGCCCTTCCCTCCGCCGCCGCGCCCTCCCCGCGGGTCGCAGGCTCCGCGCCCACCGCCCCCGGCCTGTGGCGGGGATGGGAAGGGTTGGAGGCTGGAGTTCGCGTTCTCCTCCGTCCCCCGCCCCTGCGCAGTGAGGGGACGAGGCCGGGGGCCCAGGACGAGCGTTGGCAGAGGAGCGGGAACTGGAACGGGTGTCTAACCAAAGGCCTTTCCCCCGGGGACTTGCGTCCTCTCCAGCTTCTCGCGGCTGCCGCAGGGTCCCCCCTCCCTCACCCGGAGGGACCGCCTTTTCCCATCGCTTTCCCGTCTCTTCTCAAAAAACGAGGGTCCAGCTTTGAGAGACCTTAAATTCAAATTCATTTTAAAAATGGATTTAAAATTGGAGTGGAACCCACAGAGGCCCAAGGTCCACATGGATCTGATTCCGCGCCTGTGTGGGGACAACGTGCTGCTCTCCCTATGGAAAGATGCCAGTTCTCCCCGCCAATCGATTGGGATCGAGTGGTTTTGCTGCTAGTAGGGGTGGATTTATCATCAGCCACCACATCCTTAAATACAGTAGGCTCAACAGCAAACATTTGGGGAAAAGTGCGGTTCTGCTCCATTGCCAGAGCTAACTCGCTACACTGGGAGGCTCTGACCAGCTCTGAGAGCCTCCACCTCTATGCCCCAAAGAAAAGTTAACACTTGCTAAGACAACGCTAAGACGAGACAGATATTAAAAAGTGTGCATTTGAAAAGAACAACAAAATGCTGTAGTCTGTATAACCATTGAATCATATTGTTAAAATATGAAGGCTGTGTATCCCTTTGGATAAAAGCAGAAAAGGTGAGAATAAATGCACTTCAGGATTGTTGTACTAGGTTGAGGAGCTTCACGCTTCCTCTGCACTTACACCATTGCCACGTGCACACTTGTATCTTGACATGCTTTTAACAGGTACAATCACCCTTCTGGGAAAGACATTCGGTAACATGGGTAAACTCTTCCCATTGGTAAATTTTTGTACCTAAATGTACCCATCTTTTTAAGGTCCATTATATATTTGCTTTTCTTTTTAAACCATTTCTATGGTAATATGGACATGTATGTTTTATATAAAATGAAGACATGTGATTTCATATGTAAATATGTTACTCCAGACTTGAAAACATACAAATAGCACTTACCACAGTGTAGCCAAGAAGTTAAGCCCAGGCACTGCCTGGTTTCCTTACTAGTTCTCTTAGCCTCAATTTTTGCTTCAGTAAAATAGTAATAACAATATTTCCTACCTCATATGATTGTTGTCAGGATTAAATGGGATAATCTCTCTAAAGATGAGTAGAGTAGTGGCACACGAGTAGAACAGGAATCTTTACTTCCCTTTGATTCCTCAGTGTGCAACAGAACTCCCAGTGCCTTGTAGGAAATAGTTGTTGGGATAAGGACTCTGTTGAGTTTATGTCTGTCAGGGATCTCTGGGAATTTTAGCATGAATGTATGCAAAAGAAAATTAGGAAGGTAAAATACATTTCCCTTCATTTCATCATTGGAAGCAAAAAATAAATGATGTTGTGAATTGTCCACTGTTTTAAATCACTCATAAGGCCAGTGATCAGTTAGTTGCCTAGAACACCCCTGGTTCTCTCCCTTCAAACTCCAGCGTTTCTTTCAATAAGGTCAAAATCTGAATAGCATTTTATCAATGGTAATTTTCTGCTTTCAGTTAAGTTGCCTAAGGTTACGCAAAACGTGAACATTTGAGGAAGCTGGGTGAAGCATATATGAAAACATCTTTACTATTTTTGCAAGTTAATTATAAATCTGAAATTATTTAAGATGAAAAGTTTTAAAAAGTAAAGATAAAATATATCAAAGCCTAAAACTCTACAGCAGATACCTTGTTCCCCTGAGTGATGCCAAATTATAGCTTAAAATGAAGATACTGAAGTTAGTAGCAGGCAAAGGTATTATACTAAACCATTGCAGTTATGTATGCTTTGATATGAATGGGTTAATAAGAAAAAATGGCTTCTTGAATGCTGCTTGAAGACAAAGCTAGGCCAGAAATGTTATAATGATCTTGGGAAAGAGGGAGAAGGGAGGAAGATAGAAGGATGTTCAGACTGGCAAAACTAAGACAAATTTACCAGGGCATAATGTTATTAAATACATATATCTGGTTACCCTTTCCTACCTATCGTTTGGGGATTCACCTGATCTCTAAAACTAGCTCAATGGTGCCTTAGAACTTCCCCTCTTATAATAATTTCTTGTTTATTGTGCTTGCTTGTCCCCCCAGTAGACAGTAGCCCCAATTTGAGGGGGAGGCAAAGGGACTTGCCTGCCTAATTCACCACAGTCTTTCCAGAACCTGCCCATTCTTAGTATTCTTTATCACTTGGTAAATGAACACAAAGCACTAGGTTAGGTCCATTTACATACAGTACCTCACTGAATTCTCACAGCAACTTTGTGAAATAGATATTTGTCCCCCTTTACAGATAAGAAAACTGACTCAGAGAGCTTAGGTAACCTGCCCAAGATCACTCAGCTTGTGACCTTCAGAATCCAGGTTATTTTTGATGCTAACATGCTTGCTCTGACCACTATGGTGTAGTGTCTCTTGTGTTTATTTCCTATATCTATTCCGCCTTTGAGCTTCTGCTGGTGTGAATGATCTGAATTGACCAGTATCCATATTCCTTGGCACCACATAGCAAAAGAAGAAAATATCATATTTGTCTTCGTAAAAAGAATTGTTGGGGTTCAGGTAGACCTGGTCAAAGGTCTGTACTAGCTTGGGTTCTCTCTTCTGAATGACTATGGGGAGGAACTGGGGCACAATGTGGGAGAAGAGCACCGTGCTAGGCCGGGGGTGCTGTCGGGAATCAGGGTGTGGGAGAAGAAGGAGTCTGCAGGCTGCTTTGCAACTAATGGGTGCTCAGCATATATGTAAAAGACACATCCAGAACAGAAAGGGCCCAAGCTCCTGAGAGCTGAATGTTTTACTTATTTCTACCACACCTTATTCCAAAAAAGAATTAAGACAGTGAGAGTTGAACATGATAGAATCTAAACCTTCATCTGGGATAGCAAAGTTAGTAAATATTTTCACTTTATCATTTTCTTTCCTTACTAAAAACATGTTTACATTCTAAACAATTCAAATATTCCATAAGCAGGTCAGGCACCGTGACTCATACCCGTAAACCTAGCACTTGGGGAGGCCGAAGTGAGAGGATCACTTGAGGCCAGGAGTTCAAGACCAGCCTGAGCAACATAGCAAGACCCTGTCTCTACAAAAAATTTAAAAATGAGCTGGGCATATGGTACCCACCTGTAGTCCCAGCTACTCAGGAGACTGAGGTGGGATCACTTGAGCCCAGGAGTGGGAGGTTGCAGTGAGCTATGATGATGCCAGTGTACTCTAGCCCAAGTGACAGAGGAAGACTCTGTCTCAAAAAAAAAAAAAATTTTCCATAATCATAAAATGCATAAAATATAGAAAGTGAAAGTCTCCTATAATCTCATTCTCTAGAGATAAATACTATTAATATATATTCTTCCCCATGTCTTTTTTCTATATATCCTTATTTTTTTAATCAACAAATATTTATGAAAAGCTCGATGAATGGGATCATACATCTTCCTCTATAATTTTCTTTTCCCACTAAATAATCAATCATATTCATTTCCTGTTACAGTGTAACAAAATACCATAAATTTAGCAGCTCAAAACAACATGCCTTTATTATTGCATGGTTCTGTAGAAGTCTGGACATAGTGTGATTGGTTTCTCTTTTCAAGGCATCACAGGCCAGGCTGAGTTCTTGTGTGGAGGTGCTGGGGAAAAAATCCACTTCCAAGCTCATTCAGGTCATTGGCAGAATTAAGTTCCTTGTGGTAGTAGGACTGAGGTCCCTTTTCCTTGTTGGCTGTCAGCTGACAGCTCTTAGAGGCCACCTGCATTCCTTGCCACATGGCCTTCATCTTCAAAGACAGCAGTGGAGAATCTCCCTCCCATTGAATTCCTCTCATACTTCCAGTATCTTTCTCCTGGAAGAGCCTATTGCCATTTAAGGGATCAGCTGATTAGGGTCATTAGGATAATTGCCCTATCTTAAATTCAACCTTAACTACGTCTGCAAAATCCCTTCATAGCAGCATGTAGTGCTTGATTGAACAACTGGAAGAAAGTGGGTGTAGAAATCTTGGAATTCTACCTACCACAGATATCAAGGTATATCTTTCCATTTCCCTAAATATAAATCTACCTCATTCTTTTTTAAGAGCTACATAGTTTTTCACTATATGATGTATAATAATACAACCAAAGCCCCCTACTAGTGGACATTTATGTCACTTCCAGTTATTTGCATTTTTAAAATGCACAATAAACATTCAGGCTCTGAAATGCTCATGCATCTATGTACTTCTGTTATAACTATCCTAATTTACAGAACTAACTTCTACTGGCTAAGTGGAATTGCAAGGTGGAAGGATTTACACCTTTGTATAGATAACTGCTAAATTGCTGTCCAGAACATTAGTACCAGTTTAAACATCCAATGACAGTATATAAGAACTGAAATAGCTAATTTTTATAAACAAATTCCTTTCATAGATGGTTTTATCAGAAAGCCGTATGGTTAAGTGCATCAGCGTTCCGTCAGGTTGTCTGGCTACTCACTCTCAGCTCCTCTTTGATTTCCTAACTGTGTGACCTAGGGCAGGTGGCCAAGCCTTAGTTTCTGAGTCTTTAAAATGAGAATGATAATAATGGCGCCCTCTTTGTATTAGTTATCTTGCTGTGTAAAATATTACTCTAAAACATGTGACTTAAAATGCACATTAATTGTCTCATAGTTCCTGTGGGTTAGGAATCTGGGTATAGCTCAGCTGGCTGCTGCAATCAGGGTGCCAGCCAGGGCTGCAGTCATCTCGAGGCTTGACTGGAGGAGGATTTGCGTTCAAGTTCACTCATGTGGCTGTGGCAGGATTCAGGTCTTCTCCGGCTGTCGGCTGGAGACATCAGTTCCTTGCCACGTGGGAGTCTCCACAGGGCAGCTCACAACATGGCAGCTGTTTTCCCTCAGAGTGAGCAAGTTGGAAGCCACAGTCTTTTTGTAACGTAATCTTGAAAGTGACATCGCATCACTGTGCCATATTCTCTTCTTCAGAAGCAAGTCACTAAAGACAGCCCACAATTAAGGTAAGCATGCTACACCAGGATAGGAATGTCCGTGGGCTCGGGTGATGGGGCTAACTGGAGGCTTCTTGCACACTCCTCATGCAGGGGCTGTGGGGTTGAAGTGAGTTACTGTATGTGAAATAATATGAAGGATATCTGACCTTAATAAGCACTCAATCAAGGTTAATCGTCATCATTATTATTATTGTTACTGTTTTGTTGTTACCATCATCATCATCATCCATTACTCACACCCATTTTCCTATTTGACTCAGTGTCACCTTAAAAACCAAAAAATGGCATTTAAACCAAAGCTACTGTTTGCATTGTGCAGCAGGCAGTTCCCATCAGGAAACAGAAACCTTCTCAAACGAGGTAATTAATACAGGAAAGCTTAATAAAGGAATTGTTTACAAAGATGTTTAGGAAAAGGAGCAAGGGATGGTGCCGTGCTCCGGAGCTGGAGCAGCAGGGAGCATTGCGTTTAACCCTGGGCCTGAAGGATGGGAATGTTAGCCAGAACTGGAGGATACAGATGCAGCTCCAAGAGCAGTGACCTTCAGAAGAAGGATGGTGACAAGCCATGTGACCCAGCAGGATGAGAGCTGGAGGGATAAATATCCTGACTTTACCCCTCTCCTGCCCATCACCTGTCACGTGAGTGCAATCAGGAGCCAGAGGACAAGGAAGCTCATGATGCTGTCCATACAGATCCGCCTCCCTGGCCTGGAGCAGGTGGAGGAGGGTGACCGAGGCCTGGAGGGGTGCGTGGAAAATATCCAGCATGGCCCGCACAGCTATTCGCTACCAGGACTTTCCTGGGGACATGACTCCATGATTCCTTCACATAAAAGAGGAACTGAAAGTCAGTTAATCCTAAATTCCCACGATAGTGGTCAGAGAGGGGTGGCAGCAGGGAACACAACTCCAGAGGCATTTGATCCAATATCATTGTTTCTTGGTACTCCTACTGGAGTTTACATTTGGGCCAATGAGGAAGGTACGGGGATTTAAACCCATAGCTGGCAGACCAGTCCAGAATAAGTGTCTCAGAAAGCTTACGTGGGCTGTAGGTTTTGTTTTATCAGGGGAATGGACTTAATGACACGAAAGCCATTTCTTCTGCTCCACTCTTCTGATTCTACAGCTTGATGACTCTGACTGATGACTAAACCATGCTTCATTGGTCAGGGACCAATGTTGGTACCTGCCAAAGACCTTAGGGGCTGCTAAAGGCACAAGGTTTTCCAAACATCGTTCTCCACCCATAACAAGGATCTGGGAGCCTCCCTTCAGTGAGAGAGGGCAGTGCAGCTGGAGGCCCAGAGAGAAGCGGAAACAATACAATAACCAAGACATGGGTGAACCCAGTGGCCTCAGCGTGGCCCTTTCCCCGCCTGGTGCCTGCATTCATGGGGAGTCCCTGTGGAAATCCGAGTGTTTTTGAACAGTTGCTTCCATGCTTTAAGCCTGCTGGAAGGGAGGACAGGGAGAGGTCAGAGAAGGTTGCATTTACTTACTTAATTTATTGTGGCAATTGATATTTATTTTTGAAAATGCTGTGTGAAGATGCTATTAAAATATATGTGATCTGGAGACAAACTTAAAAGATGATAAGGGCACTTGCTAAAATATCCCAAGAGTATTTCAAAGACTCAGGGATTATAGGAAATTGGGGTGGGTGAGAAAAGTAATAGGATGAAAGAGACATGAAAGGAAGACTATCAATTAACACTGACTTAGATGAAGTCATCCTCAGGAAGGCTCATGGCATAAATATTAACAGATCCCTCATTTTGGACATTTAAAAGATAAAAAATTAAAATCTATAAGTAAAGAAACATGGGACAAATCCTCTTGAAAAAGTTACGTATTGTGATGCAAACCCATGCACAGGACTAGTACCGCTTAAGAAGCAAATACATGTTGGTTTATTTTTGTTGTAGTTGACTCTGAACAGTCCAAGTACAGAATGTCCCTTGTGCCACTTCTTCCTCTTGGTTTCTTTTCTCATTTGCAGAACAAATTATCAGCTGCACCAGCTCAGGGAAAGCATAAGAAGGAGATTGTTCTGTGCTCTTTTATCTGAAGGCCAGTCAGGTGGCCATAAGAGGAGACTCAGGAAAAAAGATTTAGCATAATCACAAGTCCTAGGCACAGGAGGCACAGCAGGGTCACATGGGAAGGCACCAGCATGGGTCAGGAGGCCGAAGAGGCAGGAGAGAGGGGAGACCCAGGCCACGACCTTTGTTGGAGTTTCTTTGGGAAAGGCAAGGCAGGGCAGGGAAAGCAGTTTAGGATTGGCTAGTTTGAATAGTTTCTGTGGGCTCTAAACTGTAGGGGTGGTCCCTGGTTGCCTGGTCCCTGGCCCTTGGATGACTGAGGCAGAGGAATGTGGCCAGATGGAGGAGTGTGGCTCTGGATTGGGTGGTTTGCATATCAAAGGCATGTTCCTGGCTGAACCACTTTGCTGTCTCTAAGAATTGGCTAGCTCCAGGAGGGGCAGTCTCTCCCCAGCCAGGAAGGTTTATACCAGGTCAAAACATCATAATATACAGAAAATTAAAAATAAAACAATGCAGAGATGGAAAGAAGTATGGGTTGAAGATTGTGATCAGAGAGCAACTAAGAAGAAAGAAAGTATGCACTTAGGCCTCAAACAATCTCTTTAGAATCAAAATGAGGGGGCTAGAAAAAACTCTTGGGAGCTATATCCTTCACTTCTCTCACTATCCAGGTGAAGAAACTGAGGCCCACAGGGAGTGGACTACCCACTTCAAACTGGCATAAGTCCAAGGTGGAAGGTATTGGCTCATGTAAATGGAGAGTCCAGAGGCAAAGGTCAAATGGAGCTGGATTCAGGGCTTTCATGACATAATCAAGATTCTGTCACTCTGGCTCACTGGTCCCAGACCTCCATTCTGCCTGTCTCTGAATGGGCCCCACTGTCAGGCAGTCCTCTCCTTGTGGTGACCCAGCAACTCAGGCTGACATCATCCTGTTAGAAATCTCAGTGGAGGCCGGGCGCAGTGGCTCAGGCCTGTAATCCTAGCACTCTGGGAGGCCAAGGCAGGAGGATTGCTTGAGCTCAGGAATTCAAGACCAGCCTGAGCAAGAGCGAGACCCCGCCTCTACCAAAAATAGAAAAATTAGCTAGGCATGGTCGTGCACACCTGTAGTCTACCTACTCCTGAGGCTGAGGCAGGAGGATCACTTGAGCCCAGGAGTTTGAGATTGCAGTGAGCTATGATGATGCCACGGCACTCTAGCCCAGGCGACAGAGCAAGACTCTGTCTCAAAAAAAAAAAAAAAAAAAAAAAAAGAAAAGAAAAGAAAAGAAACAAAGAAAGAAAGAAATCTCAGTGGAGAGAGCTTCTCTTTCCTGGCCGCAGGCCTAGACTGAGTCACACTAGGCTGTGTGTCCATTCCGGAACCCATCCCAAGCCTGGAGGAATGGAGTATGCTGACAGGCCAGGTCCCATCGTGTCCCCACTGGAGCTGGGGAGGGGGGGTCTGCCCGGCTCAGAACATGGGAACTGACGTGGGGGTGGGAGGAGTTCCCGAGGAAGTTAGAGATGCTGTTTTCACAAGAAAGGGACATGTTTTGCCTGCTGACAGGTGGATGCGCACTCCCCCACAGCAAGCCAACCACAGAACTGGGTTCCTCCGGTTCTCGCGATCCCCTCACACGGACGTCCTCCTCTACGGCTCGGCTCGGCAGAGCCCTTGCAAAGCAGCGACACTGCGTTTACCCAGAGGTCACTCAGGCAAGGAACACTAATGCAGTCGCCTCCAAAGTAAGATGCTTGCTCCCCAGCGATGTGCAAAACGATGCTTTGGGGCAAAGGAAGAAAATACTACCATTTCTATGTATAGTTATTTTTAAAAACTAAAACATATGAGAGCTTTACTAATATTTAATAGATTGACCCAAGTGTTCTCCCTTGGGCCTCAGTCAGTCCGACTCAGGTCACCTGTGGTGCACGAAGTCCCGTGGGGGAGGAAGGGGCGGCACGATATGGAGGGGCGATGCTGGTCCCACGTTCCTTTGTTCTTTCTCCGCACACTCTGCCATGGCTGTGCATGTGATCTTCACAGGCTGTCTTCAGGGGGGTTGTTTTTAAAAAGAATCTTCAAACAGGTCCATAAAGGCACCCGTGTGAAGATGTTCGCTGCAGCATTACGTGTGGCGGCTCCCATCCCTGGACAGCGAAGAGACGAGTGGCCGGTGCACACAGGAATGTGGCGTGGGAGCTAGAAGCAACGGGTTAGACACCTACACAGTAACTCGGATGGACCGTCAAACACGGGACTGGTGGGAGGAGTAAGAAATTAAACGCAATACATGATCCAATAGCATTTACACAAAGTAAAAATACTTACGTACAAAATTATAAAACCTATTTTTCAAGAACACATACAAACAAAAAGAGGTACATTAAACCACTAGAAGCGTTAACTATGTTGGAAGGGGGATAAAAGTCAACCATATGTGCTCACTACGCACAATTATAAGAGAAATGCGCTTGCAGGGAACCACAATGACCCAGGAGAGTGATAAATTCAACCCTCTACAATGAGGTTTGAAAAATTATAAAAGTTAAATATATATTAAAATATTTAAAATACCCAAAGATATGGAATAAAATAAGTAGTAGAATCTAGGAGATGGGAAAGACTATAAAAATCTTCTGTAATTTGCAAAGATTTATTATCTGTGTTAAAGTACTTACAAATATTACTGAATCTAAAAATTCCATAAACTTAAAAACATATACACTCTTATTTTTCAAAAAGGCAAGTGTTCTAAATTTGCTGTTTTTTTTCTGGATGATAAATAGCTGTCACCAGTGTGCCACCTAGTCAACAGTTTAGAAAAGAGTAAGTTCCCTTCATCTGTCTCTTTAATGTACAGTGATGTTTTAACAATGAGAGAGAAATGGCTTTTGAAAAGAAATTTGTCCATGAGAGAGTATTTTTGAAAACAGGTGTTTAGAAATGTTTCCATTGTCCTGTGGTTTTCTTTAAAAAAAAAAAAAAAAGCAAAAACAAATTTACCATTTATAAAATCTCTTTAATATATTTGCATGCTTTGAAAACATAAAGAAGAATTTTGGATCTGTTTAAAAATCTTCCAAAGTGTTTTAGAAGGGGGGTGATGTCTGAGCCCTTAGTTAAAAATATAAAATGCATGAGTTTCTAATAAGCTTGCAAGAACAAACGATTGACTTCAGGAAAGAGAAAAAATTTACCAGCTGAATTTCACTAAAGACCTTTAGTTAAGTGGTGGATGAGATAAAAAAAAATTGTGATTTCTTTAAGTGCTGCCTCTCTCCTTGGAGCTACCAACTTTTGTGAGGTGTCTTCTTCCTCTGTGTCAGCCACATGGCTCAAAAGCAAGTAGTAAACTTAGAATGGGACCTTCAAATCCCGTAACAATAAAGGGTTAAACCACAGTTTTGAAAAATAATAAAGCAGTGGCTGCCCGGGGTTGGGGGAAGAAAAGAGGGCTGAATAGTTGGAACACAGATTCTTAGGACAGTGGAAATATTGTTTGATACTACAATGGTAAATGTATGTCATTCTACCTTTGTCAAAACTCTTAGAATCCTCAACACCAAGAGTGAATCCTAATGTAAATTATGAACTTTAGTTAATAATAATGTATCAATATTGGCTCATCAATTGTAACAAATGTACCACAATAATTGGAGACATTGTTAATAGGGGAAATTGGGGGAGGAGAAGTGATAAGGGGGTATTTGGAAACTCTTTGTACTTTCTGTTCAATTTCTACCTCCCAAAATAAAGTCTATTAATTTTTTTTAAATGAAGCATATTCAATTACAGTCCGCTTGGAACATTTTCGTTGCAGTTTTTAAGTGAGAGCTAACATTTTTTTGTACCATTAATAAATAAAACATTCAAAAATATTGTTTACCTTTAATTCATTTGCTTTAATTTGTATTTTCATGCATGTTTAATAATGTACAAAATGGATTATTGTAGTAATACATGATTGTAACTTATAAGGAAATCAATATCAATCTATTAGAGGGGCAGCCTCAAACATTTTTATTGATGCTGTGCACATTCCAAAGGTTTGGTGCTGTCTAGACTAACACTTTCCTGTGGAGAAAGTGGAGCTCTTGTGGCTCAGTGATCCCAGGGCGCTGGTGGAGCTGGGGGGTGCTACTGCGGCTGCCTTCCTGGGGAGCAGCGGTCGTGGTGGAGGGGGTGCTGAGGAACTTGGTCTCTGTGGAGGGCGTGCAAGAACTGGACCTGTCATAACCTGATCAAGTGACAGGCCAGGGAGGCAAGTGTGGAGCACTGGAGCCACAGCCAGGTCCTGTCCCAGCAGGGGAAGAACAGACTGGCTTAAATGGGCAATTAGTAAATCAGGTAAAGACTGGTGGGCCCAGCAAACAGGGAAGCCCAGCAAAGCTTCGGAATGGATAGCTTTCAGCAGCAGGGTCAGTTCTAGCAGCACAGTGGGGCTGTCAATACCTGTAACCCCCAGTTTCTCAATAAGGATCACGGGAATGGTGAGACCCCGAGGGCTAGATTGGAAAGAATGGACTGGGGGGAGGTGGGAGGGCATCCAGCAGGGCCAGTGGCCTGGCCTGGGAGGAAGGAAGCAGTTCCCGCCTCCTCACTCGTCACAGATGGAACTGAGAAACGAAACAGTCACTTCCTGATCTGTGGAGAGAAAATGCTCCCCAGGACACCCACCGTTATGGAGAAAACCCCAACGGCAGCCTCTCTCTCCCTGATCTCTGAACCTCGAGTTCCTCTGAGATGGTGTCCCGTCAGGTACAGCACGGTTCCACATGTCCTCTGGCAGCACAAAACTCTTTCTTCACGCTGCTATGCAGAGCACCAAACACAGAAAGCAGATGAACACGGAGCTGCCCTTGGAAGGGCAGAGAGGGCTGGAGGGTGGGAGCTCAAACACCTGACCATCCAACGTGGACCCCAAGGCATGCATTGAGAACCACTGCCTGGAGAGGCAAGTCCAAGCCCCTCGATGGGCTTTTGGGCATTCCTTGAATCACCCCATTTCATTCTCCCTTTGCCCTTGGCCATACCTAGCTTTACATCTTACACCATCCCCTAACATAGAACTGCGTCCCCACATCCGAGGCTGTCTCATGCCTCTGTGCTTTCGCTCGTCCTGTTCCTTCTGCTTGAGTGCCTTTCCCACCAGCTGCCTCTGACCCGTCTTCAGAATTCACCTGTGACATCATCTCCTCTGCTAAGCCCTCTGGGCTCCCATACAGTCCTGGACGTGCCTATATGTGAGAAGTTCTCTCTCTCTACTGGAATTCTTTCCTTCTCTGTCACCCCCCCCCCCCAACTAAACTACAAACTCCCCAGGGGCAGGCATTTTTTAATCTGAGTCATCCATTCGCACTCACAATACCTGGCTTAACTGATGCTGCTGTTTAAGCATTATCAGTGGTGGGTTTAGTATACAAGGGATGCTTTCTGGAAAGCAAGTTTGAGAAGTGAAGACAGCAGGGCACAATAAGGAGTGGCACAGTGCCTGGGAGGACCTGGGGGAAGGGAGGAGCTGAGACCTGAGGGCCTGGGGACGGGAAACAGCCACACCTCGGGATTTTTGCCTAGAGTTACTGATAGTTCAAATCAGGTCTTGGATTTGACATACCTGGCACCACTGCCGCTGATTAAGTTAGTGATAAGTAACCCTGGGGAGATGCGCTCTGGTGTGCAATAGAGGCCCCTTTCCAGAACAGTGCAGGCTTCTGCTTACATCCCTGAGATGCACAGGCCTCCAGGGATCCTAACCAGCATAATGGACTTTGAAAAGGGAGACAGCTGCACTAAGAAAGTTAGTTCAAGTCCCTGGGGACAATGATGGATTGGTTAAGGACTCCATCAGGTCTGTCTGAGTCTACCAGCGTGGGAAGAAAGCTCGTACTGGAATCGTTTGCTCATGGTTAGGGAGGGGAAGATGGAAAAGGTTTTGTATTATGAGAACCAGATGCTTTCCAGGCCTTGTTTTAAAACACTGGACAATCTCTCCACCTTGCTATTCTCTACATGTAAAACGAGCCAGCAATGTCCCCACTTCCCTGCTTCATAGGCATGTGGCAAGAACAGATGGAACCAGCTCTGCCACTTGCTGGCTTTGTGACCTGGCGCTAGTACTTAAAACTCTCCGAGCCTCAGCTTCCTCATGTGTAAAATGGGGACAATAATTGTATCCTGCTTCCTTTAATCAGTGAGATAGATAATCCATGCAAAGCTCTTAATACAGGGCCTGATACATATATGTGTATGCGTGTGTGTGTGTGTGTGTACATATATATACACAGAGAGAGAGAGAGAGAGAAAGCACTCAATAAATATTAGCTAGAATTATTACTGCTAACACATTGAGCCATTTGGGAAGGCTTAGTTGAGAATAAAAGGCAGCTGAGCTACCCAGAGGCGAGACAGCCTGAAGCCCTAACTCTCGATGCGCGATAGGTGACTGTGGAGCAGCAGCAGCTTCAGTGGGAGCTTGTCAGAAACGCAGCGTCTTGGGCCATGCCCCAGACTGACTCTGAACTTGCAACTTAGCAAGATTCCTGGGTGATCGCATGCACATTAAAGCTCAAGAATCGCTGGCCAAGAAGCACTGGTGACATGTCTACCACTTCCTAATTGTGTCACTTTGGGCAAGTTACTTAACCTCCCCATGCTTTGTCATCTCTAAAACCTTACCTCGTGGGTTCGTGGTGGTGGCCTCGGATGATGAGTGCTATTCGGTGCTTGCTGTCTGCACTCTCCAGCCCAAGCCTTGCTGCCAGGTTCACATCCTGGCTCCTTTACCTGGAGCAAGGTATGGCTGTGCGACCTGGGCAGTCACCTAACTGTTCCAAGCCTTAGTTTCCTGTCTGTTAAAATTGGAACCATGGCTGTGCCTGGCTCTTGGGGTGCTGAAGCACTGAGTGAGATGTGCAGCAAAGGGCCAGGCTACTGCTCAAAGCATGTTTTAGCTCCATCAATGGTTTGTGTTGGTCAGAGTCCACACTGTGAGCTGAGTGTGTCCCCGCTTCACAGGGACCAGATGCTTCCTGCTGCCTGACCAACAGCTGCAGGAGCTCCCTGGGGTACCAGGGTGGGAAGGGCCCAAACCTTCATAGGCCGAGGAGGAAGAGGAGGCAGGATGAGCCTGGGAGGCCAGCCAGCCTGACCCCTCCCAGCTTACTCACCTGGTCCCTAGGCCCCACGAGAGGAGGGCCTTGTCTCACTAACTCACCATCAAGTTTGTGTAGTGTCTAGCATTTTGCCCAGCACATAATGTAGGAATATTTCTAGGTGTACTGTGTGAATAAATAAAGGCTAGAAGAGGCTGGGCATGGTGGTTCACATCTGTAATCCTAGCACTTTGGGAGGCTGAGGCGGGAAGATTGCTTGAGGCCAGGAGTTTGAGATCAGCCTGGGCAACACAGTAAGATCCTGTCTCTACAAAATTTTTTTAAAAATTAGCCATTTTGGTGGTGCACACCTGTAGCCCCAGCTACTCAGGAGGCTGAAGCAGGAGGATCACTTGAGCCCAGGAATTTGGGGTTGCAGTAAGCTATGATGATGCCACTGCACTCCAGCATGGGTGACAGAGGGAGACTCTGTCTCAAAAAAATATTAAAAATAAGTAAATATAGGATAGAGGAATACCATGGTTATAAACATGATTACCAAAGGGAAGACCCTTCCTCATCCTCTGTCTTTCCTGGACTTTATAGCTGCTAAGCTGTGCTGTCAGAGTTGAAGCAAAGACAGCAAAGCTACCCTTGTCTTATTGTTGTCACTAACACCCTATTCTCATGGTTCCTCCTGTAGAGTCTTGTGTCACCACAACAATCATGCCCTTTTAAGGCATGAACAGTCTCCCCAAACCCTAGGTGGGTTCTCTCTGTGAGGGTAGTGAAGAACTCTCACCTATTCCAGCTAAATTTAGGGGGAAAAATTCCATTGTTTGGAGAAGAATCTTGTGCACTGAAAGCAGGCACAGTTTTGATTCAAAACCCAGAATGGACCATGGCTAGTCAAGGAAGATGAGCGACTGCAAAAGTTGGGGACCTCTTTGTACCAGCTCCATCACCTCCCTCCTTCAAGGAACAGTGTCTGCAACAAAAAGGGCTTTGGAGTTGGGCAGACCTGTGCCTGGACTGGCACTGCTACTTTCTTGCTTTCTGTAATGACATTAGGCTAAGAACCTGTTTCTCCCAAAAGTTAATTTTCTTGTTATACGAAACGGTGATAATAGAAACTGCCTTGCATAGATTGTCATGGGAATTAAAATGGAACATGCTTTGGAAGTATCCAAAGTGGGACACCTGGGAGAGTGAACAGGTCACTATTAGTAATTACACCAGACCACAGGTATGACCACAACTGGCCCTGACAGACTGGCCCACACGATCTAACTAATCCCTAATTAAAGAGCACATGCTAGGTGCTCTATGAGTGGTAGTGTCATTTTATTAATATATCGGCTTGAGATAGCCATATTTAGCAAATACAGATTGTCCAAAAGATTGCATGGAACATACTTATACTAAGAAATTATTCATTATTTATCTGAAATTCAAATTTAACTGGACATACTGTACTTCATCCAGCAACCCTGTATAAAAGCATTGGGTCACAAAAAGTTAAGTTATAAAGATAAAACTCTGTTAAAACTAATGCCACAAAAGGGATTGCCTTGAAGAAACAAGCTATTGCTTTGGGATTTTTTCCTCCCCAAGAGTCACTGGGGTTCTTCTGGAGCTAGTCTTAGGAGAGGAAGGGGACGAGGGAGCAGATGAGGGTGAGGGAGGTGGGGAAACTGGAGGGGAAGGGGACTAAGTGACCAAGAGTCCTGCAAAGAGCAAGTGAAGATACCCTTAGACCCTTCAGGGCCTGGCTGTTTAGGTACGAGATTAAGGACAGAACGATCCCTTTTTAGGGGGAAGGACAAGTGGAGATTGGGCAGCTCAGGGTCAAGGTGATGAGTTACACTTTCAATGCCCCAAAGGTAGGAGGATGTTTATTGGTAACAGGAGGTAGGAGGATATTTATTGGTGACATAAAGGATTGGGCCCTGTCCATCTCAACCCTGACATTCACAGCGTAAGTTATCCATCCAGAATGTTCTCAGAGGTCTGCTGGGCAGATGTTTTAGCAGAGGAGAAAGGCTAGAAGAACTTTTTCTTTATCTGCTCTGTTTTTCAGCTCAAGGGTAATTAAGAACTTTCTCTATCCTGTTGGTGTGAGAAAATATAGCAAGAGAAGGAGGGAGATGAACTCTGTACTCTCAGCCCTGCGCACTGAGAAAGTTCTAGAACCGCTGCGGGAAGGAGGGGCAGTGGCTCCAATCCAGGGTGGGGGGTGTCTCCTTCTTTCTGAGTCAGAGGGACACCTTCCCGTTAGTGTTGGGACTCCCCTGGGACTAATGTGAGCACCAGGGTGGTCATTGTCTGGGGAGAACGTCCAGGAGGAGCAGCCTCTCAGGTGGGGCCTCAGTGGGGCCATCAGCCCCTGACCCCTCACAGAGGGGCTCCCTCCTCTGGGGAGGGGATGGATGGTGTATTTAAGGCAGGTTAAGGAGTGAAGTAAGGGATGCAAGTGTTTTAAAGTCCTTTGGCTATCTGGATAGGTCTACGGTTAAGTGTCTGTAAACACACACACACACACACACACACACACACGCCCCTGAAGCATCCTTTCTGAGTCCTGGAGGGGGAGGGAGAGAATTCCACCCTCAACCCTTCCTGAAATCAGATCTCTGGGTTGTGTGGAGAGGATCAAGTGGAATAGGCAATTGTAAATCCCTTTGAAAGAGAGACAGCTGCAAGCTCTTGTGCAGCTCCTGTTCTGTGCTGCCCACCTGTGGTCAGGTGAGGAGCGAAAGGCTGCTCCCAGCAAGGAGGGTCACTTCCCTCGGTCCCTCTTTCCCCTTCTTCCCCCAACACATACAAAGCCAATGCCACCAACTCCCTGCTGCCCAGCCAATGGAACCACGGCTAGACACAGAAATTGCAGGGGGAGAGAGAGAGACAGAGAGAGAAGGCACACACCTGACACTTGTCTTCTGCCCAGCTTTTCCTGCTACTGGAGGTAAGAGTTTCTTTTCACTCCATAATTCCTTCACTCAGGCTTGGGCATCGGCTGGTTTCTACTCTGGCCCCTGTCCCCAGGGATCTGATTTCTTAATCATTCTTACATACCACAAGGCAACAAAGAGATTGCATGTTCTAGGGCACTTTTATTATTTTGGACAGGATAATTCTTTGTTGTGGAGCTGTGCTGTGCATTGTAGGATGTTTAGCATTAAACATCTAGCCTCTGCTCACTAGATGTCAGTAGGTCCCCACCAGCCCCCACCAGGTGTGACAGCCAAATCACTCCCAGCTGAGGACCTTTGGTCTAGGGGTTGCTCTCAGGGGACTCTGGAGCTCAATGATGGCTCCAAGATCTCCCAGTTAATCTATAAGCAGCTTTATTTCCTAGTATTTTGCTCATTCCCTCAACTAAGGTCAGCACTTTGAATATCTGTCAGCTGTGCTGAGCCAGGACCTACATGGACTTCTCCTGTACAGTAAGGGCTCCCCTCAGAGGGGCAAGTAAATCCAGCACCATTTATTCCCCCCAAGGGGAGGAGGAGCATTCCCATGGTCAGGTCCTAAAAGGACACCCTGCATGGGGCTGAGGACAAGCAATGCAGGCAGGAAGAAGAGGCGCAGTTGCTGGAGTCATGGGTGATTGGTCGGTTCTGCCCCAGTTGGCTGTTACAACAATTCGGGACAAGCCACTTACCTGCAGAGATATGTAGCTTGCCTGGGTTTACATGTTTCAGCCCCATCTCTCTTCTGTAAAATGAACAACTTGTATTGGAAAAATCTCCGAGATTCTGTAAGTGATCCAGGCCAGCCAGTGGATCACTGGTAGTTGGTGGCTAGAACTAGCCAAATGTATTCAACTGAAAGAACTTTTTTATTTGAGGTCATGATCTTCCTACTTTTTGGTGTTAATATTTCATTTTTTAAATCAAACAATGGTTATAATGAATGATGGTTTAAAAAAACATTTATACTTAGCAAAATAGGATATTGGCAACTTCATGTTGATCCCTGAAAAAAAATTAGATATTTTACATAAAATCCCAAAGTCTGGGAATGACTGATTAGAACCTTGGCCACCCCAGATGTGGAATGGGTGGGCCAGAGCCAACACATTGAGATGCCTGACATGGTGCCCACGGGGAATGGCACCCACCTTTGGAATATAGCTTCCTTTCATAACAGGCAGGATTTCTCTGATCCCATGGATACTAGGATAAAATAAATCTTATCTTCCATTGGCATCCTTATTATACTACTAAAATTTATGAGAAAAATTCAACATGCATTTTGGCAGCAACAAAGCAATAGCTACATGCTCCATTTTTGACACTTACGTGTACAAGCAGTTGAAATACAGTTCTCCATTAGAACCCGTTTTTAATTAACTGTGGAGTCTGTTGCTTTTCATTTGTTTGGGTTAAATTAAACTGAGCAAATATGCATTTGTTTGTTTGGCTGGTTGGTTTTTGCTTTTTTTTTTTAGAGACAATCTCACTCTGTTGCCCAGGCTGGAGTGCAGTGACTTGATCATAGCTCACTGCAGCCTCCAGCTCCTGGGCTTAAGCGATCCTCCCACCTCAGCCTCCCGAGTAGCTGGGACTACGGGCATGTGCCACTATGCCCAGCTAATTTTGAAATTTTTTGTAGAGATGGGGTTTCGCTATGTTTCCTAGGCTGTTTCCTAGGCTTGAGAACTCCTGTCCTCAAGCCAACCTCCCACCTCAGCTTGAAACATGCATTTGACCACGAACTGGGCTAATGCCAAAAGAGGGGCTGTGTGTGTAGGGGGGCTGTGTGTGGATGAGATGTGGCTGCTGCCTTCAAAGGGGTCACAATCCAGGAGGGTGACAAGACCAGAAAGCAACAAGCTGTAGTCAGGGAAGGCCTGAGGTGGACTCAGTCTGTATAGAGTGGGGATGGGAAAAGGAAAGGGGACAGTTCGGAGGAGGCACAGGTCACCGTTGACAGGGGACCAGGATTATGGGAGAAGGTGGTATTAGATGGACCAGACGTGAGTAATTTGAGGGCTGCAACTGTGTAATCACTCTAGTATTCCTTGTTCCTGGCAGCCAGTAAGTGCTAATCCATCTTGGAAGAATTAGTTAAATAAAGGTTAATGATAGTGGATGTGCTAATTAAAACAAAGAGTTAATAGCACTGTGCTTTTTTTTTTTTTTGGACTTAAAGCTATTCGAGAAAAGCTCTCAGTCTATACAGGTTTTGTGTGCATTTAAGTAGGGATGCTTCCCGTATTTTAATTCAGTGCTGTAGTACTTATTTTTCAGCAGAAGAGGGAGCTGCTGCCTAGTTTATTTAACTGAAACAGACCTTTCTGCCGGTTTGCCCTATTTCCTCTCAAACTACAGTAGTACAGTATATTGTGCCATTCAACCATCCTCCCCAAAAATAGCCCACATACTAAGAACATACTATCATAATTCAATAAAAGTATTACCAGCAGTGCATTATTTTCTAATGAATGTCTCCTAAAACTACATGATCAGTAAGGAAAAAAGATAACATTTTAAATGTTATATGAACAGAGACCCTAGGCCAGGCTGGAGGGCTCTTCAGAGGCTTAAATAAACCCAGGGTTTCCCAGTAAATGGAAACTGTGCTTATAAAAAAGCCTCAGAGCCTCATATAGGGGCGACAAGGCCGAGATAAGAGCCATTTCTAAGTGCTTAAGTTTTCATGAGGGTCAAAATCTCCCTGAGATGTTGTCTGAGTACAGCTTTCAAACCTTAGGACTTGTAATTTTGTTTGCAAAGAGCTACAAAGAATAGACCATGAAGTAAACAAAATTCAGTGTGCCTTGAATCAAGAACATCTGATACATACATTAATCAGAACTTAGGGGAAAAACAGCAAGTAATTCTATGATTTGAAAGGATTTTTTACTTTACTAAAGCATTCTCTTCAGAACTTTTTCCACAGCAATCTCCCTAGTATTGTATATTAAAAAAAAAACTCAAATTACCAAAATCAAATCTGCACACTATTTTTCAGAGACACCATTTTTAGCAAATAAAGAGTGTGCTGTTACCATCTAAAACCAGCCCCCTATAAATGACTGCCCAGTTCCTTTAAATGTGGGGCACTGTTACCAAGGTAAACAGAGATCAACGTGATTTTAACCATCTGAGAATAAAATACAGAAAAGAAAGAGCTGAAAGTGAAGGAACATTTTACCAACTCACAACCAAATTCAATCTTTGTGGCTCATGCCTGTAATCCTAGCACTCTGGGAAGCTGAGGCAGAAGGACCGCTTGAGGTCAGGAGTTCGAGACCAGCCTGAGCAAGAGTGAGACCTGTCTCTACCAAAAACAGAAAAAGTTAGCCAGGCGTGGTGCTGCAGGCCTGCAGTACCAGCTACTTGGGAGACTGAGGCAGGAAGATCGCTTGAGCCCAGGAGTTTGAGGTTGCAGTGAGCTATGACGATGTCACTACACTCTACCCGGGGTGACATAGCAAGACTCTGTCTCAAAGAAAAAGAAACAAAACAATCCCTTTGTTCCCCCCAGAACAACTTCATTATTAATGATTCTTTTTGGAACAAGTCACAGCTTTCTGGTATGCCCAATGGCCACACAGACACTCCCATGTCTGCATGTCAGTGTTTGGGTGTCACCTTCTCCCTTGTATTGTTGTCTCATACCATTCGCTCCCAGAGGGTGAGAACTACGCCTTCTTGACTTCTGTGTCTCCAGTAAGAGCCTAGCCCGGGGCCAGAGGTGGACTCTTCATTTGCGTTTAGAAAAAAATCACAGCCAAGGGTGACTGAAAAACAAAAGGGAAAGAAAATGAGACTTTTCGTACTTACAGGTTGTGTGTTTTTGTTTGTTTCTGTCTGTTGGTTGTTAAATCTTGATGCACTGGTCAAGAGGTAGCGGAGAGTGGTGGTGAAGTGCATGGACTTAGATGTCTTGGTTCAAATCTCAGCTCTGCCCCTTCTAGCTGTGTGGTCTTGGGTAAGATTCTTGTCTTTTCGATGTCTCAGTTTCTTCATCAGTAACATGAGGATGAGGATGATGATAAAACTTACCATGTAGGGTTTATAATTTATAAAGTACTCAGAACAGTGCCTGACACAAAGTAAGTACTATTAGTGTTTCTAAAATAGAATAATTATACTTAGTGAGATGTAGTCAAAGTGTACTTTAATTCATTAAAAGCCAAATAAAGCTTTAAAAAATGCAATGGAGATGGGGCTATGAGAATGTTCTGGAATTATATAGTGGTGATGGTTGCACAGCCTTTTGAATATATTAATACTAAAAACCACTGAATTGTACATTTTTAAATGGCGAATTTTATGGCATATGAATTATATTGCAATAAAAAATGTAATGGAGAAAAATTCAATTCAACAAATAATTGTGGACACATAATAGGTACTCAATCCTTTCCTGGGTTCAGTGCAGGATATAAAAGTAGTTTAGGACCTAATGCTTGCCCTGAAGGGTATTATTTAAGGAGCATCTGCAAAGTAGAGTGTCATTCACTTTTCTCAGCTCACTGGGGAAGACGTTGCCATCCACCTGTTTTACTCTGAGGCTCAGAAGCATTATATAACTTGCCCAGGGTCCCACAGGAAGTGTGGGTAGCAGGAACCAGCTGGCTAGTTCTACCAAACTACCTTATTCAGGTAGGGACAGTCTTGCTGGGGACAGAGGATTTACATCCATAAAGTAATCTGTGAAGAAGACACCTCAGTATTATTTGCTAAGGATGATCAGAAAGAGTGCAGGCTATGAGCAGCTGGTGGTAAGGGAAGGTTTTTTGGAGGCAAAGGCCTTTGGGAGGGGCCTTTGCAGGTGGGTATGGTTTTAGCTCTGCAGGTCGGCTGCAGTGCGAGTAGACGTCTTTAGAGGTGTATAAGAAGTGCTCACATAACTGCTTTTCCTAAAGTGATGCATGTTCTCAGGTTGAAAACGCTCATGCTGATCATATTAACAAACATCGATGTATATGAATTTCATATTCGTATCAGAAATTCATATGAACACAGCTGAAGCCATAGGCATTTGTTTTGACCAATTATATCAAAGTAGGCTGCTAATGAGAGAATGAGAGCAAGCTAAAGACAATTTAGGTTGCTTAATCATCCATTCACTTGTCTCTTCATTTATTCAACAAATTTTTTTAGCATCTACCTGTCTAATACCTGAGAATATAAATATAAATAAAATGAATTTTTTGTCCTTCAGGAAGATTCCAAGCTAGGAGCTGCCATGAGATACACAAGAAAATGCCATAAAGGGATAAATGGTATATACAGCAAAGGGCTACGGAAAGGAGAATGGAAATACAGGTTTAAAAACACTACGTTGTGGCCAGGGGCAGTGGCTCACGCCTGTAATCCTAGCACTCTGTGAGGCCGAGGCAGGTGGATCTTTGAGCTCAGAAGTTCGAGACCAGCCTGAGCAAGAGCGAGACCCCGTCTCTACTAAACATAGACAGAAATTATCTGGACAACTAAAAATATATATGGAAAAAACTAGCCGGGCATGGTGGCGCATGCCTGTAGTCCCAGCTACTCGGGAGGCTGAGGCAGTAGGATTGCTTGAGCCCAGGAGTTTGAGGTTGCTGTGAGCTAGGCTGACACCACAGCACTCTAGCCTGGGCAACAGAGCGAGACTGTCTCGAAAAAAAAATAGAAAAAAAAAAACCACTATGTTGCATTGACGTTCAGAAAATAAAGATTATTCAAGAGGTTTATTTTTCTGGCCAAAAAAAAAAAGTACTCTCAAAAAGTACTTTAGACTCATTTAGCAGAACCTTCACTGGCTGGTAGAAGGGGAAGAAAGATTTAGGGAAGAGATGGGGAGGCCCCCTCACTCTGCCTCCTGCTCTCCCCTGGTTGTTGGCTCCCTGGGTGGTGAGTGGGTCACTGGCCTAAAGGTGGGTTCGAATTTGAAGAACAATTCCCCTGTTCTACCCTTCCAAGCTGACTTCCTGAGGGAAAATGTGTCGGAGTTTGAGGAGGAAGCTAGACCCCATTAAGGATGTTAGGAAAGAGATGATCAATCTCCTCTAAGAGGAAAGTAGTTTCTTCTGGAAAGTAGTGCCCCATTTTGACTCAATTCTCATCCAAGAACCCTTTTCAAAAATAAGGAGAAGTTTGTAATTAAACAGAGAGAAAACTTAGTATGTAAAATATATATAACATAAAATTTACCATTTTAACCATTCTCTCTCTCTCTCTCTCACACACACACACACACACACGTTTTTGGTTTTGTTTTTTTTTTTTTTGAGACAGGGTCTGGCTCTGTTGCCCAGGTTGGTCTCTAACCCCTGGCCTCAAGTAATCTTCCTGCCTCAGCCTCCAAAAGCACTAGAATTACAGGCATGAACCACTGCACCCAGCCCATTTTAATCATTTGTTAGTGTGTAGCTCAGTGGCATTATATACATTCACAGTGTTGTGCAACCATTACCACTATCCATCTCCAGAACTTTTTCGTCATCCGAAACTGAAACTTTGTACCCGTTAAGCAATGACTCACCCCTCCCTCCAAACACTGGTAATGTCTATTCTACTTTCTGTTTCTATGAATCTGCCTATTCTAGGTAACTTACATAAATGGAATCACACCATATATTTATCCTTCTGCATATGGCTTATTTCACTTAGCATAATATTTTTAATGTTCATCATGTTGTAGTATGTGTCTGAATTTCATTCTTTTTTAAGGTTAAATAATATTCCATTGTATGCTTATATCACCTTTTGTTTATCCATTCATCTGCTGATGGACACTTGGGTTGTTTCCAACTCTTGGCTATTGTGAATAATGCTGCAGCTGGGAGCGCTGCAGACAAGTATCTTCAAGTCCCTGCCTTCGATTCCTTTGGGTATATGTCTAGGAATGGAATTGTTGAATCCTATGGTAATTCTATGTTTAGCTTCTTAGGGAACTGCCAAACCGTTTTCCACGGCAGCTGCACCATTTTACATTCCCACCAGCAATGCACAAGGGTTCCAATTTCTCCACATCCTCCCCAACAGCAACTGCAGAAGAGTGGAAAGAATCCTGAATTTTGCACTGGAAGAAGTTTATTTGAATTAAGTTGGTAAATGCTCAAGGTGAAAAATTCAAGTGGAATATTTCTACTCACGTGCTGTGTGGCAGGGACGAAAGGGAGAGCAAGGGTCCACCGCACAGAGGCCACGCTGGCACAGTTAGAGAGGTCCCAGGCCCGATCACGCCCCACAGCGACTACCAGCAACAGTTTTTAGAAATTTGATATTAATGTAAGAGAATTAGCCCCTACGATTGACATCTGGGGCAAGAATTTCCTTTCTGTGGGGACTGTCTCTCTTGATGCCCAGCCCACCCTTACACAGTGACAGTGGCGTCCCTTCCCCAGTCTGTGGCAGCCTGGATGCAGCGTCCTCCTTACACTTGCAGACACGTGCTGGGGTGGGGAGTCTGTACAGCCTGGTCGAGTTCCCAAACTGTCATTGAAACTCTGTAGGGGGTCTTCCCATCCGTGCCCACGTTCACAGACAGTGTGGCTATGACTCACAGACTCTCCTCAGCTTTCTGATACAGCTGGTGCTCAGGGACCATCCTTAGATGCACATCTTGAAATGTTTTTCAACAATTGCTGTAGAGAAAGTCTCCAGGCATGGTGTTACTGTCGCTGCAGCAGGCAGAGTTCTAGAGCTGGGGCTCAAGGGGCCTGGGGTGAGGGAGGGTGGCTCTGCACCGGTATCTCCAGCTCCACCCAGGGTTTTCACACTGTCCAGCAAGCAGTGACCCCTTGGTGCAGTCAAGCACGGAGGCGTCTTTCCCCTCTTTTGCCCTTGGAAGATCCTGTTCTTGTACCTGTCCTATATCATAAAGATTCATAAGTGGAAAGGAAGATCCACTTTCCATCTCTAGAACTCTCCAGATAGTTAATTCATAAAATGTTACAGGAATGCTTTTGCCGAGAGACGCTGGGGTATAGCCCACTGTGGGGGCTATTCCTGGGGTCCTGCCCCGCTGCTCCGAGCTCTGTGTATTGTTTGTAGAGAGACAGACACAGCGAACCCGAATGTGCTCTTGGACTGTGGGGGACCCTGCTTTGGCCAGCCGCCCCCTGCAGAGAACGTGGCCGTGTGAAGTTACTGCTCAGCGTTCATGGCCCTGGGTTTTCAAAAGCTGTTCTGTGATGCCAGTTTGTGTCCTGTGAGTTTATGGAAAAATTCATAAATTGTATTATTGGGAGCTGGAGACCAAAGAGAAGTGCATCCCATCATCTGAGCTTTTGAGCGATGCTGTAATGAGGCCTAGTTTAATACCAATAGGAGACTAATGAGCTTATCTAAAAATATATGCGCCGAATATCATTTTACAGATCTAGACGATGAACTTCAGGGCTGAAGAAATGAACCTGGCACAGCAACAACCTGCAGTTTCCCTCGGTCTTTAAAGAGATGGGTTCTGGGAACAAATGCTAGTTTAATGATTCAGTGCAGCCTCTTTGTTGGCCTGCCCTCATAAAGAAACAATTTTACATTTGTGATTAAAAGGGTAGTCAATTCAGCCCCCTCAGATTTAAATATTGAAGAAATCTATGATGATATGTTTGTTTTTACAACATGTTTTTCCTGTTTTGGAATTAATTTTATTCTACATGGGATGAAATTAGAGAAACTCTGAGGTGATACTAAAAATCAGAAAATTACAGATTAACTAAAAGTGTTGCCCCTAAAACATCTTGCTTTCAAAGAGGTGTGATATAAACACCTAGAATAAAATTCAAAAGGATGTCTTTTTTCTCACATAATCCACTCTTTTTTAGTTTGTTATTAATACTTTTGGTATGTGAAAAAATACTCTCTAAATTTTCATTGTAAAACATCTTTGGTGTTGCAACGTAACTTGCAGCATAACTGTTAGATGCTTGTTAGGTGACTTTTCTCTCACATAAGTATCTGTTTTTTAAAGCTCTTCACTCTTGGTATTTAAGAAATTATATTATTTTTCATTGTAGAACAATTAGAAAATTCACATTCAGAACTGATACTTAGCTTAACTTGCAAGCTTACGCTGTTTGTTATAAGGGACTAGAGCTCTCAAGTTTGCTCAGAGAGAACTGGCAACAATGGCTTAGACTGTACACGGGGATGGCTCAGGGTAGGGTGGGGGTGTCGGCACTGGCTGAATGAGAGGTTGGGTTAAGGGACCCCTCACACCTCGGCACCTTCTATCTCAAATGGTTGTAGTTATTAGGGTATTGGCCACAAACTGCTACCGATTCTGTGTCTCTGTACGTAGCGCAGGGCCTGGGAAGGAGTCGGCCTTAGTAAGTACCTGCTAGCTGGCTGAGATCCTGCAGAACCCGACTGCTTCTTTATGGTTTTCAGGTTGTTGCACAGTTCAGAGACTCTACTCAGATTTGCTACAGATAATGTTGACACTCCAGAATGAGGACTTGTATCTACTTCTTCCTATTAAAGTCTATTATTTGAACTTAGGACTCTGTTCATCAAAATCCTATTTATTCATGACTCAGTTTCAAAGGCAATTTTGGTTGGATGGAATGAAACCACTGTTTGTCCGCTGGGGGTCTGAGATCTAAGACAACAGCATCTTTTCACACAGGTGCTTGTATCATGCACTCTGGTCTCCCCTTAAATAACATCGTGTCGTCCGGGGTGTAAGGTAAGGAGACAGTGTGAGCAGCTCTGACAGAAGATGAGCAGGAAGGGAGTGAGAACCTGAACAGGGTAAACCCAGAATCCGACGTTTCCGGAGTTTTCCCCCAGCCCTGCCTTCCTTGCCCGGTGTGTGCCCGGGGTGTCCCTCCACTCAGATGACAGGTGTGCTGTGCGCTCCTCTGTGGTTCATCCTGCAGAGGAAACTCAGTCACCCTGAGGTTTATTCGGTGTGACCGCTGTCTACTGGCAGCGGAAACTGTGAATTTTTGTCTGGCTGAGTGACCTCCGTGTGCTGCCTGTTACAGCAGTGGGCTTTTCTGTCACGTCACTTTTTACCGGCACCGTGTTCTAACCAACCGAGCCAACCGGCCATTCACTCAATCACTTTTTATTAATAAAAATTATAACTATTAATAATTATCCATTTAGTAGAATTTTCACAAGAAAAGAGTTTAAGTTACTAAAAACAATTCATGTAATATTTCTTCTGATTATAAAAGTAATCTTAGTTGTAGAAAGTTTGGAAAATTCTGGGGAAGCAGAAGGAAGAAAATAAAGTCATCTGTTAGTTCATATCTGAGGGAAATTGTTAGGATTTTTTATTATAGCATATTCCTGTTTGATTTCTATTTGGTCACATTAATAAAGGTATATGTTACAAAGGTGTGAATGTACTGTACATTCCGTTTCTAACCTCCTTTTTAGTTCAGTATATCCTCAGTCTTTCCTCATGTCAGTCATTTTTTCTGCTATGTTTTTAGCAACTATATTTGACATGTTGGGGAATTATAAATGGTCAGTTATCAAAAAAAGTTAACAGGAGAAATAGTAAAAAATGATACATACCTAAACACTTAGTTTTAAATTCAAACAAATGTGTCTCCATTCCCCAATCTTTCGGCTATAGACTGAAAGCCCTTTCTTGGAGAGTGGGTCCACTTATTCCAGTTTCTCAAATAAGCCATATCCATTATATCCAGTTTTGATTTCCATACAATGGGTGGAGACTGTGAAAGACATTTAAAGATACTGAATGCAACCTTCTAGATTTTTCCAAGCTTTTAATAACAAATACAACCAGTATAAATAGGTGTTTAGAATGAACGTGGCTAAACCTTAGGCAGCGTGCTGTTGAGCTTTTTGGAGCACAGATGTGAGGATTGTCCAAGAGAGTCCCGTCAGCCACTTGTGTTTTATAGGAGAGTGAAGAATGTCCACCAATTTGGCAAATCGGTTAGCAGAGTTAGAAGAGCATCTCCCCTTTCCACTGCATGGGTGTGCCATAAGTAGGTACCCAGTCCCCTGTTGTTGGGGATTCTGGTGGCTTCCTGTTGTCTTCTCAAATTTGCATAAATCCATCATGATCTTCAGGATGAATTCCTGGAGATGTAATTGTGCATTTATGTCCATGTGTGTGTATGTACACATGAAGACACTATGTCTTTGAGACATATTGTCATATTAATTGCCAAAAAGATTGTGCTAGGTTATACTTACTTCCATAGGATTGTAGGAGAATGCCCATTTTAATATTCCCTTTCAACACTGAATTCAATAATAACAATGTGAAAACCTACAAAACTTGCTTAGTATGATACATGAAATTTTAAATTGCATTTTATTTTAGTTTGCATTTTTTAAAATTTAGAAATGAATATTTTCCATTTAAATCATTGTATTTCTTTGTGAATTGATGAACACATCCTGTTCTCATTTTTCTTTTCATGTATTTCTCTATTTCAGGTTGATTTGTATCTACTCTTTATAAATTAAGGATCTTAAACCATCATCCATCATTTATAGCAAACTTTTGACATTATGTTTGCTTCTGTCATTCTGTAAGAGTTGCAAATATAAACTGATTTACATATAAACCTACGGAGAATACACCTAGAATTTAAACATTAAATACAGATAATTTTTAGATAGTTTAGCTATTTTTTCCTTTATTTGATTAATTAGGATATATTTGTTCCTCATTATTTAGTATGATCACCAAGATTCTTTGAGGCTCAATTTCAAAATAGT
>CM052439.1:46839819-46891724 GCA_028533085.1 Varecia variegata | reverse complement strand
GTTAAGGGAGTCTAGGTGGGTGCGTCCACAGAGAACCCTGTTAGGTTAATGAGGTCAGCCTAGAAAATGGCCCTTTTGCCCCACCCAGAGAAATCCCCACTTTCACCAAACTTGATAGCCACTCTTCTCATTAGGCTAGGTAATCATAGAACTTTAGAACTTGTTAAATTCTTCTGAGTAGGAAGATGAATATCCCTATTTTCCACTTGGATTTTCTGAAATAAAACAGCAAAATTAACTATTACTTATCTTGCTCTGAATTGTTTATTTTCTAAAATTTCCCTTGGGCATTTAGTAATAGTAATTAAACCCTTACTTGAGCTAGAGTTCTTTGCAGTATTCAGGTTGGGGCTAGGGTAATATACAGTTTGTGAAAGAAATAAAGTTTAAGAGTGTAAATATAAGAATAAAAGCAAACATTATGTTCATTTTTTAAAAATCCACTAAGCCATTAATAATAGAAGCGCCATCTGCTATGCATTGAATCACCTCTCTAGACCACATGCCCAGCTACCAATGGCAAGTGAGGCCATATCTTCAGGGGGAAAAAATATTTAGACCAAGAAATCTTAAGCCTTTCCTTCTAGAGGAAGAACAGAAAGCCAGCAAACTTTACGCTTGCACGTGGTTTGGTCACCTGGTAATCCCTCCATTTTGTGCCAAGGGTCTGTTTGGTTTCTCTGCTTTATCAGCTCAGCAGTACCCTAAAAACTCCCATGGCAATTAAGCAACCTAACACCAAAAAGGAAAAGAGCAGCTGGGTTTAAATTCATGTTGAAACTGAAGGGTAGACAATGGTGCCACTAAACCAAGGAATTACTGTCCTTCCCCAGTTAACTTAACAGTCAATGTAGGCAAACCATTGTGAACTGATTTAGTGAAATGACACAAATGGTTTGAAGATAAAGATGTGAGGTTGGCCAGAAAATGTGGGGCCAGAGCAGTGAAGGCCTTGAATGCAACCATGAGGAAGCGGATCAGGTGTGATTCTCCTACAGGGGACAATGTGGACTCACACAATTACACGAAAGCTTCAACCGGAATGGGCCTTGGTGTTTCCCCCAGATGCTGGTAGATGTTGGTGGATATTGGAGAGTGTTAATGTTTAGGATGGATCCGACTGACACTAAGAGGCTACCGCAGGGCTCCAGATACGAAGTGATGACAGTGTGGGCCTGCGTGGGTGGCCACGTGAATGAAGAGGAGAGTGCGTATTTAAGAAACGGGAGGTAGGCTCAGAAAAAGGTTGGCTATCATGAGTAAAGGAGAAGAAGGGATTTGCAGAAGTTAATGACAATTTTAAGTCAAGCAAAAGCATTTTTATCTCGGGAAGCATTGCTCCTCAGTTTCTCATGTCCCTTGTCTATATTTATGCCACCCCAATTAGACCTCCCCAGAGAACAGGGCCCAGCACTGTTCTGTTGTGTTTATATCTGGAACATCCAGCCACACTGGGCTGATGAACAACAGGAGCTCAATTACTGGTTGACTAATTCCCCTGGGCTTGGGCACAGAATACTGTCCCTTCAATTTAATGAACATTGACTTCATGTCCACTGTGTGATGGATGCTCTGCAGAAATTAGGAGAAAATCCATGCCACAGGAAACAGCTTATGGGTTAATGCAATTGTGAGGGCAGGGAGTTGCTGTGTACTAGACAAAGAAGTAACTACAAAACAAGATGAAATAAGGCCAGTGCTTTGCTGTCCCGAGAAAGAAACTGAGACCCCTGAAGGTGCGGGATTCAACATGAGTTCATGAATTTGGTTGAACTGAAATAAGTCGTGGAGGTTAAAGTTGGGAGTGGGGAAAGGAAGCATCTTAGGAAGACAGAAACAGACAAAAACAAGGAAAGGGATGTGTTTACTCCAGCTGAGAGGTTCATGTCAGCACTGGAAAGCAGAAAAGCCTATCAGATCCAGCCACATTCTTGATGGGTATGGCATAGTCAAGCATTATAGAACCTTTATCCGATTTTAATCCTGGTGCTTTTATTATGCATGCTACGACTATTAAAATTATTCTGTGCTTGGAAAATGAACTACAGATAGGATAAGAAACTTGCAAAAGTAAGGCAGTGGCCCTACCATGAGCTAGGAAGTTTCTAAGCCAATCTGCAGTCAAGTGATACAGGTTAATGCCTAGTATGGCTTTGGAGCCATGCAGAGTTGGGTAAAGAGTGGGGCCCACAACAAATGCATACAGACACGTGTTTTCTACACACTTGAATAATAAGCAATGTAGACCAGAAAGAGGCCTGTACCCTCAGCAGACACCGCGCCAGACCCAGACCTAGTTTATGCCTGTAAAAAAAAAGAGTTTTTATTCGTCCCAGTTTCAGGGATAGAAGTATGTGTTGCTATTTTCATTAGGTCTATAAAATTGATGATAACACTCCAGTATTAAAGAAAACACCTAGTTATTGTGCATGGAAAATTTATACAAGTCAGCTGATGCTTCTTTAATCTTTATTGGATTTAAAATAAGGTTAAAAAGAACATTAGACCTAGAGTTTCAATATAAAATAGATAAGATAAATAGAGAAATAAGAGCATTTATCTTCTACTCTCAAGTTGTAAAAAGTTGCAAAGGCCCCAATTCTTTACATTTCACTTTTGTGAATATTTGTTGAAAAATAATCCTAGAGAAAATTCTGAAAAAATAATGTCATTATCCCATTTTCTAAAAGTGAAATTATCATTTTCTAAAAGTGAAAATGTTTCATAGACTATAGTTCAAATTTAGATAATTCAGCATTTACTTAGATTACCGTACCTTTTATGAGAAAAGGTACGGTAATCTAAGTAACCACCCTCCTTCTCCAGGTCTTCTCACTCTGCTTCTCTGGCTTCTTGCCTCAGCTATACCATGAAATGAACAGCTCAGAGAGCTCCCATTCAATTAAAAGGCCCCACCCTTGACCTTACACTCCACACTCGCTATTGCCTGAACTCTCTCTGCCCTTCTCATGCACAACTCACTAAAAAACTCCTGGCTCCCACTTTCCCACTCCTCATTCCCTCCTAACCGCAGGGCCATCTGGCTTCTGCCCTCCCCTGTTACCAAAACCCATTTAGCTAAAGCCAGTGACTTTGGCCAGTGACGTCTACCCAACAAACCATGGACCCTCCTGTTAGTGCTTGGTGATGGATCCCTTAGTTGAAGCAGGTGACAGGCTTCTCCGTGGTTTCCATGTCCCCTCTCTCCAGGTCTGTCCCACCTCTCTTCTCCCAGTGGCCTCTCTTCTCTCAGTCTACCCCAGCTCCTGGCTCCATCTGCTCCAGCCTCCTGGGGTTGGTGTGACCTGGGATCCCATCAGCACAGCCTCCTCTTTCTGCTCTCACACTGCCTCGGTGGTCACCTCTATGCCAAGGCTTCGCATCCTAAATCTTTACCTCCTTCCCAGGCCTGTCCTCTGAGTTCCAGAGGCCAGGGGACCAGAACCTTGGTGTCACATGAACACTTTACATTAAACTAATCATGGCTTTCCCTTTCTATGAACACCTGCTCTTCCTGACCCGCCTTTGCAGAGGGTCACACCCTGGATCACCTAACTGGAACCACCTGGGCATCACTAGTGCCTGCTCCTACTTCTCTGTCCAGCAGCCAATCTAGGCCCTCCTAAGCCTCCTCCTGCACATCTCCCGAACTTGTTCCCTCCTCACCACATGCTCTGTTTCTGCTTCAGTTCAGCTGTCACTGGCTCCCACCTGGATGGTGCATGAGAGTCCTTGATGATGGGACCTCCTTGCATCCCACCCTCCTGCTCATCCCTCATGTGGCATCAGCATGGTCTGGGCCTGTCTTTGGCTTCTCACTGCTTCCAGGTAACGCCCAAGTTCCTTGATGTGTGTCAACTGAAGAAATAATGAGTTTCATAAATTTGGAAAGGAGAGCTTTATTTCTTGTAAAAGGTTTTAGCCTGCAGGGTGGCCATTCTGATGGGCCAGGAAGCAGTAGCCTCAGGCAGTAGCCAAGAGCACATACTTTGAGGGAGGGAACAGGAATTTATGCTGAGCAGAGTGGCTGAATATACATATTTAACAAGCTATAGGAGGAGCATGAATATTTATGAAAGGAGAAATATGCGCATGTGCAATTGAGTTTCACGCCCCTTCATAGGTCACTTGTACAAAAAATGGCAGTGTTAGCATGATCTGAGGGTGGAATTTTTGTCCCTCTGAGGTCAAAAGGTAAGCAGAGGTCATGAAAACCCTTTCTGCTCATACTCTGTAGTCTGGTTAGAACCACTCCACGGTCCCTTATCAGGAAGGAATGCTGGTCAGTTGTGCTGAAACCACAAAAAGGGAGGAGCAGCATTAGGCAGTTGATTGAAATCAGCAGTGGAGCAAGTCTTTCCAAAGGGCTGGTTCTGTTTACCCTGTAGAGAAGAAAGCCTAATGGCGATTAGCAAGGGAGGGGGTATAATGAGGGTGTGTCTGACCTCCCATCCCGTCATGATTGGGAACTCAGCTTTAAGGTTTCTCTGGGGTCCCCTTGGCCAAGAGAGGGTCTGTTCAGTTGGTTGGGGGACTTAGGATTTTACTTTTGTTCACGCATGGCACCCAAGGACCTCCCTTGTTTCCCAGTCTGTGCACTGCCCTAGAGGGAGAGATCTTCAGGGTCCCCCTGGACGCCCAGCATCCCACCATGAAGACACCCACACAGACAGCCCCTGCCACAGTGCTCTCTGCCTGCAGGAGGTTAGTGCATGAGTCCGTGGACTGAGTGGGGAAGATCCACCCTCAGTGACGGCATCCGGTTGGCTAGGGGCCTGGATAAAACAAAAAAAGGCAGAAGTAAGGGGATTTCCTCCCTCTCTCTCCCCTAAAGCTGGGACACTTCCTCCCCTGCTCTTGAACATCAGAACTCCAGGCTCCCCAGCCTTCATACTCCAGGACTTACACCAGCGGCCCCCAGGTTCTCAGGCCCTCAGCCTTGGTCTGAGAACTACACCATCTGCTTCTGAGGCTTTCAGACTCAGGTTTGAGCCATGCGACTGGAATTCCAGGGTTTCCAGCTTGCAGATGGTCTGTTGTGAGACTCCTCAGCCTCTATTATCATGTGAGCCAACCCCACTAATAAATCCCTTCCCATATGTCTGTATCTCTATCCTATTGGTTCTGTCTCTCTGGAGAACCCTGACTAATACAGATTTTGGTACCAGGAGTGGTTCTAGAGGAACAGAATTTTAAGGATGAGATTTCTTAATTAATTTTGGGGTTTCTGGAATTGGCTCTCTAATCTGATTAGACCTAAAAATGCTAAAGACTCTACTTATCATGGCACAGAGAGCACTGATGGTCCATGGTGTGAACTGTTTATAGAGATATGCAAAATATCTGCATCAAACACTTATAAGAGTCAAGAAACTTGGTAATTCTGTATGTGATACTTCCTAACATTTGTGGAGAACCAAGGAATATAATGACATTGGCAGGCTGCTTTTGATGTCGCTGGACAAAGTGATGAAAGAAAAGGATGAGCTCAGGGATTCGGCTCCAGCTCCACATAAATCTCCTAAGACCCTTAAGTGTGCCTTGAGCCAGAATCTTCTCCCCTGTAGGCACAGGGCTTAGGCATCTGAAAATCAAACACAAGGCCTCTTCATGCTATTGGCTGAATTACAACAAAAATTGAACTCTCAGGCTTGCAGGGTGGCTACTGTTAACGTGGGGGCACTGGTGGGAAAGGATGGGATCCTGTCAGTTGGGGTGGGGGTGTGCAGAAAGACCTTGATGAGGCTGGAGACATTGAGCTCCTAACTTCCGAGGAGGATTGCTTGCCAGCAGACGTGGCCACCCAAAGCCCAGTGGCAGCAGCAGCAGCGTCACCCACAGTGGTATTGGCCTTTCCACCTCTGTCCAAGGGGACTAGCTCTGCATCGCCTAAGGAATGGTGATGACTTCAGCTGAGGTGGTTGCCAAGCTAGACAATGCTGCTTCTCTTCCACACCCACCCCCACCAGCCCTCTTTGCTTCTGGACCCATAACTAGGTTCAAGTAAATCTCAGCAAGTCCCTAAAAGGTGAGAGGTACAAGGTATGACCTGTTAGGAGATGTGCTACACTCCAAAAGAGCTACTTGAGTTTTCTGATTTAAATCTGGGGAACATGTGTAGGAAGGTACATTAAGGGTGTAGGATAATGGTGGAAGGAATAGAAAGTTGGATCAGGCTGAATTCATTGGTAAGTGTTCACTAAGCAGAGATTCTGCATTTAATGCTGCAGCTTGGGGAGTTAGGAGAGGTGCTAATTGTTTGTTTGTTTGTTTGTTTGTCTGTTTGTTTGACTGACTGAAACATGGATCAAAGGGTGGCCCACTGTGAGTGAGCTGAGGATGCCTGGTCTCCCTCGGTTTGATGCAGAGAAAGGGATTCAAAGGCCAAGGGCGATTGGAGTACTGGAGTGGATTTCTCATTTAAAACCTACTCACACACACCGGGAGGGTTCAGAAGATGTATGCTTTCACCAACACTTTAAGAAATAGATCTGTGAGGGGAGCCCAGCATCCTTGAAGAGCTCTGATTGCTCTTCTCTGCAGGCTGTAACTTACAGCGGGGACTGCAGTCCCTCAGTTGGAAAACTGAAATGCAATGGGAGTAATTGGCTCCCAGGGTGGCAGGGGCCAACACTCAGCCATCGAAGGCAAGGTGATGTCACTACTGTAGTGGACAGCGGAAGCAAAGCAGCGATCAGAATAGTCTGACTCATGCAGATCTGTGGTGTTGGCCACTCAGTCGTGGTGTTCCCAGACGTGAACTAGACAGGAAGCCTACTAATTCTTACTTGTTCTGTGTAAGCAGAACACTTTCAGACCAAGTGAACAAAATGTCTAACTTGAATCATAAAAACAGAGAATCACAGCCCCTCAATCAATTCCCAAACTTGAGCCAGTTTACAGACCCAGAGCTCCTTGAATGAAGGGGAGGCTGGGGCCCCTCCGGGAAGGAACTCGGTACACTACTGAAAATTTATACTGTTAATCTTTCTCCCTTTTTCTTCCCCAAAGGCACCTTTGGCCTTTTATCAGGGTAACTGTGAATTGGGAGAAGGGAAACAAAGACCTTTTGGGGACCACTAGACATTGGCTCTGGTCTGACATTGGTTCCCGGAGACCTGAAGTGTCACTGTGGTGCTCCAGTCAGTCAGAGTAGGGGCTTATGGAAGTCAGGTGATCAATGAGTTTTAGCTCAGGTCTGACTCACAGTGGGTCCAGTGGGTCCCTGAAGCCATCCTGTGGTCATTTCCCCAGTTCCAGAATGCATTATCAGAATAGATGTCCTTAGCTGCTGGCAGAATCCCCATGCTAGTCCCCTAACCTGTGGGGTGAGGGCTATTATGGTGGAAAAGGCCAAAAGGAAGCCCCTAGAGCTGCCTCTACCTAGGGCAACAGGAAGTCAAAACCACTCTGGCATCCCTGGGGGGACTGCAGAAATGAGTGCCCTCCTCAAGGACTTGGGAGATGCAGGGGCAGCACTTCCCTCCACACCCCATGTCCCCATGCAACTCTCCCATTCGGCCTATGCAGAAAGCAGGTGGATCCTGGAGAATGACAGTGGTTATTGTGAGCTTAACCAAGAGGTGACTCCAGTCACTGTACCAGATGTGGTTTCATGGCTTGAGCAAATCAACACATCTCCTGGTATCTGGCACGCAGCTATCGATCTGGCAAGTGCCCCTTTCTCCATCCCTGTCTATAAGGCCCACCGGGGCAGTTTGCTTTCAGCTGGCAAGGCCAGCAGTACACCTTCACTGTCCTGCCTCAGGGGCACAGCAACTCCCCAGCCCTGTGTCTCAGTTTGGTCTGCAGGGATCTTGATTGTCTTCCTCCTCTAGAAGACATCACACTGATCATTACCTGGATGACATCATGCTGATTGGGCCTAGTGAGTGTGACGTAGCAACTACTATGGACTTATTGGTAAGACATTTGCATGTTAGAAGGTGGGAAATAAATCTGACTAAAATTCAGGGGCCTTCTAGCTCAGTGTAATTTCTAGGAGTCCAGTGGTGTGGGGCCTATCGAGATACCCTTCTAAAGTGAAGGATAAGTTGTGCATCTGGCCCCTCCTACAATCAAGAAAGAGGCAAAATGCCTAGTGGGCCTATTTGGATTTTGGAGTCAAGACATTCCTCCTTTGGATGTTACTGCAGCCCATCTACTGAGTGACCAAAAAACTGCTAGTTTTGAGTGGGGCCTAGAACAGGAGAAGGCTCTGCAATAGGTCCAGGCTGCTGTGCAAGCTTCTCTAACACTTCGGCCACATGATCTAGCAGATCCAAAGGTCCTTGAGCTGTCAGAGGCAGAAAGGGTTGGTGTAGGTGGATCACAGTGAAGGTCCTTAGGATTTCAGAGCAAGACCCTGTCATCATCTGCAGACAACTATTCTCTTTTTAAGAGATAGCTCTTGGCCTGCTACTGGGTCTTAGCAGAAACTGAATGCTTAACCATGGGCCACGAAGTTACCATGTGACTTGAGCTGCCTATCATGAAAAAAAATGGCTGTTATCTGAATCACCAAGCCACAAAGTTGGATGTGCAAAGCAGCGCTCTATCATGAAATGGAAGTGGCATGTACACGATTAGGCTGGAACAAGTCCTGAAGGCGTAAGTAAGCTACATGAAAAAGTGGCCCAAATACCCATGGTTCCTATTCCTGCTACCCTGCCTCACTCTCCCAGCCTGCACCATGGCCTCATGGGAGTACACGATGAGCAGTTGACAAAGGAAGAGGAATCTAGGGCCAGGGTTACTGATGGTTCTGCACGATATGGAGACACCACCCGAAAGTGGACAGCTCTGGCACTACAACCCCTTTCTGGGACATTCCTGAAAGACTGTGTGGTGAAGGCAAGTCTGCCCAGTGGGCAGAACTTTGGGCAGTGCACATGGTCGTGCACTTTACATGGAAGGAGAAATGGGCAGATGTGCAATTATATACTGATTCATGGGCTGTAGCCAATGGTTTGGCTAGATGGTCAGAGACTTGGAAGGAACATGATTGGAAAATTAGTGACAAAGAAATCTGGGGAAGAGGTATGTGGACAGACTTCTCGAGTGGGCAAAGGATGTGCAGATATTTGTGGCCCATGTGAATGCTCACCACGGTGACCTCAGCAGAGGAGGACTATAATAATCAGGTGGATAGGATGATCCGTGGATACTAGTGGATACTAGTCCTGTGGATACTAGTCAGCCTCTTTCCCCAGCCACCCCTGTCCTGGTCCAGTGGGCTCCTGAACAAAGTGGCCATGGCGACAGGGATGGAGGGTACACCTGGGCTCAGCAACATGGACTTCCACTCACTAAGGTTGACCTGGCTACGGCCACAGCTGAGTGCCCACTCTGCCAGCAGCAGGGACCAACACTGAGCCCCTGTTACTGCACCATTCCCCGGGGAGATCAGCCAGCTATCTGGTGGCAGGTTGATTACATCGGGCCTCTTCTATCATGGAAGGGGCAGCGTTTTCTCTTTGCTTGAATAGACACTGAATACTGGAATACTGACACTGGAATAGACACAGGATATGGATTTGCCTTCCCTACGTGCACTGCTTCTGCCAAAACTACCATCTGCAGACTCACAGAATGCCTTATCCGCTGTCATGGTGTCCCACACAGAGTTGCTTCTGACCAAGAAACTCACTTCACAGCCAAAGAAGTGCAGCAGTGGGCTCATGCTCAGGAACTTCACTGGTCTCACCATCCTCCCTGCCATCCTGAAGCAGCTGGCTTGATAGAATAGTGGGAGGCCTTTGTTGCAGTTATAGTGCCAGTTAAGTGACAATACTTCGCAAGTATTGTCATGGTTCTCCAGAAGGCTGTATGTGCTCTGAACGCTGCAGCTTCCAATATATGATGCTGTTTGTCCCATAGCCAGGACTCATGGGTCCAGGAACCAAGGGGTGGAAAAGGAAGTGGCACCACTCACCATCACCCCTGGTGACCCACTAGCAAAATTTTTGCTTCCTGCTCCCACAGCTTTATGCTCTGCTGGGCTAGGGTTCTTAGTTCTACAGGGACAAATTCTTCCACCAGGAGACACAGTAATGATTCCATTGAACTGGAAGTTAAGACTGCCACCTGGTCACTTTGGGATGCTCATGCCCTGAACTGACAGGCTAAGAAGGGAGGTATGGAGTTGGCTGGGGTGATGAGCCCATACCACCAATGGGAAATTGGGCTACTCCTCCACAGTGGAGGGAAGGACGAGTATGTCTGGAATACAGGAGATCCCTTATGTGTCTCTTAGTATTACCCTGCCCTGTAATTAAGGTCAATGGGAAACCATAACAACCCAATCTGGGCAGGACTACAAATGGCCCAGACCCCTCAGGAATGAAGGTTTGTGTCACCACAAAGAACCACAACCAGCTGAGGTGCTTGCTGAATGCAAAGGGAACACAGAATGGGTCATAGAAGGAGGTATTAATAGCTGAAATGCCAGCTACAACCACATGACCAGTTACAAAAACAAGAACTGTAATCATTATAAATATTTCCTCCATACTTTGTTAAGAATATGTTTGTGTATATATACATGGAGTAAGCAAATATCTTTGTTTTCATTCCTTTCTCTTACATAAGATATATCGACTTTATATCAGTAGTTAAGTATTGTTAATTTTACATCATAGTATTTAAGTTATTAGATATGAGGAAAAGAGTAAACACCACCCAAGGACTTTCCCTCCTTTTCTGGGGGAAGGGATTAGTGTCTTTTTGGTTGCACGCAGGATAGCTGGATTATGTTAGGTGGAACCATTACCTCGTTTTGTCTTTATTTGTAGATGAAGTATGTTTAAGGAGATGTATATGGGTGTCAAGTTGACAAAGGGTGGACTTTGTGATGGTTAATTTTAGGTGTCAACTTGACTAGATTAAGGAAGACCTAGAGAACTTGTAACACATCATTTCTGGGTATTTCTAGAGAAGACCGATATGCCAGTCAGTGGACTGAGTGGGCAAGATCCAGCCTCAATGTGGGCAGGCACCATCCATTTGGTTGCGGGTCCTGGATAGAACACAAAAAGGCAGAGGAAAAGCAAATTCTTGTTTCTCTTTCTGAATCTGGGACACCCTTCTCCTCCTGCCCTTGGACATCAAAACTCCAGTCTCTGTGTCCTTTAGGCTTTAGGACTTAGACCAATGGCACCCCAGGTTCTCAGCCCTTCAGTCTCAGAATGAGAGTTACACCATTGGCTTTTCTGGTTCTGAGGCCTTTGGACTTGGACTGAACCACACTTACCAGCATTCCAGGGTCTCCAGCTTGCAGATGGTCTGTCATGGGACTTCTCAGCCTCCATATGTGCATGAGCCGATTTCCTCTAATAAATCCCCTCTTTCTACATATATACATGTCTTATTGGTTCTATCTCTCTGGAGAACCCTGACAAATACAGATGGGTTGTGGTGCTTAGAGGGCCATTAACCGAGCCCAGAGCTGCACAGTTTCTAGTTCTTGGGTAAACTATATTGTGGATTAAAGTTTACTATGGAGAAAAGAACTCATTTTCTCTCCTACTTCTTCAGAATTGTAGAAATGGTGATGATGTGTGCATACATTTCTGGTTTCATTTGCAGAACTTGAATCCTGAACATGATTGGAGTAAAGACTGGGGGGAAAAGGCAGAAAGTTTAAATGTGAAGGCAGAAAGCTGGTTGGTGCCAAGACTGAAGCTCTCAGAAGTACTGACCAGAGTTACAGAATGGCCTCTATTGAGCCAGGGGTGGCCAGGAGAGCAAGTGAGCAGATGACCTGGCTTAGTTTGGAATTGCTTTGCAATCTCAGGGTCTGGATTCAAATCTCAGTTCTTCTACTTCTAGTTTGAGAACAGAACTTAACCTCTCTGAAATTCAGTTTTCTCATTGGTAAAATAGAGACATCATAGGGATGTTATGAAAGTTATGAGGATGAAATAAAAACCATATTAGGTGAGACAATTCCTATAGGGCCTGGACCTTACACTCAATACTGTTAGGACCTGTTTTCCTTCAGACCTTGAAAGTCAAACCCAGATGCCATGTTAGATGGCACCCTCACCTCCCAGTTCTAGAAATCCACTTGAAACATGGGTTTTGATGCAGCTTGCATTTTGGTGGCTATTCCTCTCTCTCTAAATCAAATGCTTTATCTTTTCATGGGGACTGGTTTCCCAGTAGGTACAAACTGGCTCTTAAGCAAAGGATATACTCTGATTAAAAAAACAACAGCAACTTCCTGGTGGTCTAGTGGTTAGGAAAAATAAATACAACAGCAATGACAATGCAAAAGAAAACCTTGGTTATCTTGGGCAGGCAACATTTCTTAGCAATGCAGTTTCATTTACTGAAGAGTTCACTCCAGAGAGACACAGCAAGGTTGAAGGGAGAAGCAATGTGAAAACACTTCATGGCCATAACCTTATGTAAACATAAATCTTATCATTAATAATAAGTACAGAAAATTACATGTTTGATAAGTGAGAGTGTATCAAAGTTGACAAATCTTCCCCTCTTTCCTGCCTTCTCTGCTCTGGCAGGTCCTGGGGCAGAGCTGGGCTCAACTCAGCTTCTGCTTATCCTTGCTGATTTAACTCAATGAGCCGGCCTGCAAACACAGCTAGGGTTCCGATGATGCAGACGAGCATGAAGACCCCAAGAAGAATGTGGTCCATCACCATCGCAACGTACTTCCACTCCTCCGCCGCCTGGGAGAGGAGAGAGTGTTAGAATTTCCCTAAGGTGGTTACTGGACTCCCAATGTTCATCCTTTGCACCATCTGTGGGCCCTTCAATTTATAGATCTCGAAGTCCTCAATATCCCTTGGCTGGCATCGTGATTTTTATTTCTGAATAGATTATTCACAATGACTTAAAAAGTGGCTTAAAGTTGGTCACCAAGGTACATCTTATCTCTTGAATGCCAACCTACCCGTCAGGCCAAACCCATCCGGCTGCACTCATGCACGTGATCATTTAAACACAGAGGTGCAGATTACAAGCCGCGAAGCTTACTTACATTGTTGGACTCCTGGTCTGACTTCATGGTCTCTGCGATGTATTTGACGCCCTCAATAGCACTTTTCACCTCCGGGTGTTTGATCAGCGGAGAGTGAAAGCCCATGGGCGGTGGCCCTGGCTTCCCAGAAATGTCAGAAATATCAATGTCTTCTGTAAAAATCTTTTTGTCTTGCTTTTCTCTGGATGGTCTTTTCATTGTGGAGAAAAACATAATATTTGGGATAGTGTCGATAAAAACCTAACATAAAAAAGAAATCCACAAATGAGAATTACCAGTCAACAGGGCAAGCACCAAACTGTCTTTGAATTAGCAATGTGACCTTGGGCAAATCATTCAGCTTCTCTGGGCCTCAGCTTCCTTGTCTTTAAAATAAAAGGGCTATACAAGATTTTCTCAAAGATTCCTTCATGTGTACCCTGGGGCGTGTCAAATTACTGTGGTTGTGATGATTCTGTAATGTGAGCGGTTCGCCACTGGAGGGAGCATTTGCGCTGCCATCGACCTCACTAGACGCCAATGGCGGTTAAGCTTCAGGACCCCTCCAGGCACCGGAAATGCCCCAGCGACGTGTCTTTAGACTCTTAGGGTTAAAGGAGGGGCCTCTCCGCCTCAGATACATAAGCTTCCGGTCTCACAAAACAGCTAGACTGTTTTCTTCTGTTTTCTGTTGCTGAAGAAACTGAAGCATAGGTTTTGCCAGGAGTCATCTACCAGTCTTCCTAGCAACAGGGACTCTTAATCTCCTCCAGAAAGAGCACATTGTAAGTGGTAGTTTCTCTGTCAATTCCTGACAAATATTTTGCATTCTGCACGAAAGATCCTGGGCTTCAGTGACTCTGTGAAGTTTTATTTTTTAAAAAAGGACATATTGGAAATGTTGCATTTTTAAATTCAATAATGTAAATATTTGATACCAAGTTTCTCACTAAACCTCACTTTTTGACCCTTCCTTATCTAGCCCCTCCCATCTCTAGCCCTAATTCTATTCTCAACAGATGATTTTGCCAGCAGAAAATAAGCAAGTCTGTTCACAAATTGGAAGACATACAAACTAATCTTAAGAATTTCATAGCATTTGAATAAAAAGCAATTTATTCATCTTTTCTAATCAAAGAGATTCTTTCAGCTTGAATTTGGAGTGGGTTTTGTTAATTCTGTGTTTCTCCTCTTTCTGGGAAGGCTATATGAGTTACTTATCCCTAGAATGAGGCCAAAGAAAGTTCCTTCCAAAAGTCCCCAAAAGCCCAGAGAGGACTTTCAGTTCCTAAATACCCCCAAGGGTTAGCTAGAAATCCACTGGCAACCTCGAAGGGGAGACCTGTAGGTGTCCCCTGTGTGAAGCCCGTAGGGGTCACGCCCACTCACCTTCCGCACCCACTCAGGCATGACGTGGGTGCTGGGTGAGCGGTGGTGCGTGTTGATGACGATGACAGTGATGATGATGGACGCGATGACAAACACCATGGTGAACAGCATGTATTTCCCAATCAAGGGCACAGCACTGGAGGTGGAAGGGATCAGCTCCACGATGACCAGAAGGAACACAGTCAAAGACAGTAAGACAGAGATGCTCAGAGTCATCTTCTCCCCTAGAGAGACGAAAAGGAAACACAGCAACCCACCTATGATGGGCTGATTGTGCCTCCCTCTCCCCACCACCTCCGTCCATTTATGTGTTCAAGTCCTAAGCTCCAGGGCCTCGGAATGTGACTGTGTTTGGAGACAGGGCCTTTACTGAGGTAATTAAGTTAAAATGAGGTCATATGGGCTGTGGTGGGGGGAGGGCCAATCCAGTATGACTGGTGTCCTTCTAAGAAGAGGCCATTCGGGTGCAGACAGATACACAGAGGGAAGACCACTTGAGGACACAGGACAAGACAGCCATCTACAAACCAAGGAGTGAGGCCTCTGAAGAAACCAACCCTGCCAGCATCTTGCTCTTTGACTTCTAGTCTCCAGAACTGTGAGAAAATAAATTTCTGTTGTTCAAGCCACCCAGTCTGTGATATTTTGTTACGGCAGCCAGAGCAAACGAATTCACCACCAAAAGCCAAAGGTGAGAGACAAGTGACTGGCATGTTCTCGAGCATTATTCTAAGGAAATTCTTTTCTGCAAAATTTCCTATGCGATGACCTCTGCACCTTCACTCTACTGCAAGTGGCAAGCATTTTCTTTAGAGGCTGCCCAGTGGGCAGAATTCTCATGGTCAGAATTCCATTGTTTGGTGGAACCTAAGGAATCGAGAGGAGTTCTGGGCTGGCAAGTTGGATGTGGGTGGTGGTTTTTTCTTCTGCAGCAGTATCAAATCTCATAAAACTGAACCACAGCCTGGCCTATTTGTTACCCAGCAGATAGATGGGCAGCCCAGAAATACATGTACATTTTTCTCATTATGAGATCAAGCTGCAAGACCAAAACCAAGAAAAGGGCAAAATCTGAATGGCCAAGGACTTCTCCATGGCAACCTGAGATCTTCTGATAACAATGATTTCATACCACTCACTTTCTCACTTTTATCTAAGAGGAAGTTCATCTTCTCACCTATGTCTTGTTTTGTTTTGTTTTTCATTTTAAGGAAGCAGGGATTCCCCTGGCCCTGTAATCTCAGGAGTCTTGGCTGGGCAAGCATGGTGGCAGGAAGATTGGGACTGGACAGCACTGGGGTATTTTTGTGGGGATTGACACGGTAGAGAAGCTTTGGAAGGGACTTTCCTTGGACTGGTCTTCCTGTTCGTGTTCTGGGAAACTCTTGTGTTGCCCTGCTTTCTAGTACAGAGCTCTGCCCATACGGGATCCTTCCAGATACTAGCATAGAAGTATGTACAGGGTACAGATTAGATGCAAACAAGAAATTGTTAATTCTACCTGGTGTGTAGGAAAGCCTTCAAAAGTGAAAAAGAAGATAGAATTATAAATACAAAATATTTATCAAGTCACATAAGATTTCTGTATTAATTATAATAATAATAGCTAACACTTATCAAGCATGATCATTGTCCGAAATGCTTTTCAAGCACCAATCCTTTAATATTTATAGACACTCTAATTAGAGTCCATAATGCCCTGACAGTGTTTCCTCTATTCACTTTAAGAAGTTCCATTTGGGCCGGGTGAGGTGGCTCATGCCTGTAATCCTAGCAATCTGGGAGGCCGAGGCGGGTGGATCGTTTGAGCTCAGGAGTTTGAGACCAGCCTGAGCAAGAGCGAGACCCCGTCTCTACTAAAAATAGAAAGAAATGATCTGGACAGCTAAAAATATAAAGAAAAAATTAGCCGGGCATGGTGGTGCATGCCTGTAGTCCCAGCTACTCGGGAGGCTGAGGCAGAAGGATTGCTTGAGCCCAGGAGTTTGAGGTTGCTGTGAGCTAGGCTGATGCCACGGCACTCACTCGAGCCCGGGCAACAAAGCAAGACTCTGTCTCAAAAAAAAAAAAAAAAGAAGTTCCATTTGATTAGAAAGTTGAAAAAAGTTTGTGTTTGCAATCATGTGTTTAAAAACAAGTACATTCACTAGAACACGCATTCTGTGGGGCGAGGCACTTCCTGTCTAATTCTCTACTGTCTGCACTAACAGTTGTTCAACAAATATTTGTTGAATGAGTGAATGAATAACCTTTTTTCCTTGTTGGCACGTTGGATTTCAGCTTTTGTGGGTTTTTAAAAAAAATCATTGTGATAAAATTGCTACCTGGTGTACATTTGAGGACTGTCTGTACCAAAAATTGTTTATGAGTAGTGACTTGCTGGCAGACATATGAGTACCCTTTTCCCCTTCTTGGTAGATTGTTGGTGTTTGATGAAATTATGTGATTACTCAGTAGGAAGTGAGTGAGTTGTCCAGGCTGATATGTGAGAAAGAATGGCCCCTTGGAGGTGTGGTCTGGAAAACAGACATGCAAGAGCTATTTCATATTTTCAAGTGACAAACAATCGGTAAAGGAGCAAGACCTGGATTAGTCAGTACATAGAAAGCAACTTCACAGGGGCATGAGAAGCGCCTGTGATCACACACCTTAACCAGGACATTTCTGGGCACACAGCTGGTATTCAGCAAATAGGTGTTGGTGGTTAATTCACTTTAGACTGAGCTGTGGATGTGCATCTTTAGGGTCATGTTCAGCTCTCTGCCCACTCTGGATGTTTGCCCCAGCTGTGAGCTCCACCCACAGTGACTTTCCCTGCTGCACATGGCCGCTCAGTAAATCCATCCTCCCGGTGATGATGATTTGGTCTCTGCCTGTTTGTTAGCACATGATTATTTCTGGATTTCCCCAAAATAGCAGCACGAGAGCCATCAGCGCCAGCAGCGGCAGTCATGGCAACCGCACCCACCTGAGTCTGTGGGCAGGTAGAACACCAGGCCGGTTAAGAAGGAGAAGAGCAGGCAGGGGATGATGACATTGACGATGAAGTAGAGTGGCAGGCGCTGCATGACGAAGTGGTAGGTGATGTCCAGGTAGGGGGTGTTTGGGCAGCAGGAGTAGAACACCCAGTGCTTCCAGCCACGGGACTCCTTGATCACCCACTCCCCACTTTCCATGAAGTTGCTCAGGTCTGGCTTGTCGCTTTCCTGCGAAGTGAAATGAGGTTTGGAGATCCCAGCCACATCACCCCAAGGAGGGGTGGGGTTTCACGTCAGCAGTGACAAGGCCTCAGGCACCAGTTCTGTGGGTCACATACCCAGAGGGACGACCCTGGGTCACTACTGCTTTGGGGTCTTAGGTTCCTTTCCTGTAACATAAGGGGGTTTGGACTATTGGTATTCTCCATTTTGGCTACACATTCAAGTTACCCGGGGGCTTTAAAACATGTTGGTGCCCTTGCCCCATCCTAGGCTGATTAAATCAGAATTCTGGGCATAGGGAATCCACTTAAGCTCCCAGTTAATTGTCAAGTGCAGCACATCAAGAACCCTCCCAACCAATCAGAGCCATCCAGCTAGATGAGCCCCAAGTTGTAACTGGTGCTGAGAGCCTGTGCTTATCCAGGCTGAGCTGGAGATCTGAATCACACTTTTTCTGAAACCAACCTCATCCCATGCAGTCACCACATACCGGGTTGATGGCCACCACAGAGCCATCGTAGGTCCAGGTGCCCAGCTTCATGCTGCAGTTCTGTTCATCAAAGGGAAAGTGGGTGACGATGATCTCACAGTAGCTTTTAAAGATGGCCGGAGGTGTCCACGTGATGTGGCCAGTGTAGTCCAGGAGCACTTTGGTGAACTTGACAATGGCGAAATCACCATCTGCACTACAGTTGGGATAAAAAAGGAAAATGGCTCCAAGTGACAGACGAGCCTTCCATTCTGCTTGGGGATGTTAACAGGAGACAGCTGTTAATTATTCAGGCACTAATTATAGAAGCTTTCTTTTAGGCAGTGTCACTTTTTATCTATTGCAATGTTTCCCAAATTTGATAATAAGAATTACTGGAGTCCTTTTTAAAAATACAGATTCCTGCATACTGTCTAAATAAGCCCCAAACCAGAATAGCTGGGAAGAATGTGAGAACCTACAGTTTTAAAGAAATAACAGGTAACACGGGTCCACTGCATCCCAGATTTTTTTTCCAGTCCTCAGTAGTATTTGTAATGTTAATCTCCATCTATCCACTCCTTGATATACTTTGAGAGTTAATTGGGAAAGAAAACAGGAATTTTAAATTAAAGCACCTGCAGCGGCTCATTACTGTGACGAGCAGGCTAGGGGAGGAGTCTGCTACCTTTTCAAGAACTATTTAGAACTCAGTAAGGTGGGTCACGAACTCAGATGCCGCCAGGGCCAGGCGGGTGAGGACGGTGCTGAACAGAGAGCCCCTCCTCTCAGGAAGGCACCACCACACAGGTTGCCCGTGGTGTCCGCGTGGGAGTGAAGGCCCAATGTTGCCAGGTATTTGGATTCTTCCTTAGAAGTTGGAAATCTAGATTTGTTTCTTAACTCAAAAATTTCCAGGTTTTTAAATGTTGGATTTTTCTAGAGAGTTTTAAAAACTCCAGATTTTAATGTGATATTTCCCCATTTTCAAATGTTGGTGATAATTTCTTATTTAAAAAAAACACCATGGGAGGTACTCAAAAATAATAAGCCACTTGTGCAGGCTCTCTTCAGTGGGCAGCTTACTCCTTCTGTAAACAGCCTGTGTGCAAGGACTTGGCAGAGAGCAGGGCGTGAGAATAGATGTTGAATGCGTGGGGTGGGGTGGGGCTGGCCTCAGTGGGGTTTCGGGGACTTAATGTCATGTGTTGGTCCCTCATGTCATAGATCAAGAGGTTTTCTTCCCATTGATTTTTCCTTGGGCCTGATGGGGGGGCTTTTTATCAGAAAACTGCATGGCACTGGACCTTCCCATAGGTTGGTCACAGTCTGTCTCTATAAGCAGGTGAGACAGGTTCTCTCCATCAGGGAGTTCCTGAGTGTGTGTGTCAAGAGGACCAGAGGGTTATAATCAGTTCCCTCAGATTCTTGCTGAAAGAGAAACTGAACACAAGATAGTCTGCTTCGTCAGCCCATTTGTCTAAAAAGGTTACACAAATGATTGGATAATTTGGCTCAAGCTTGAATGGACAATAAGTGATAGAAAATCAAGGCTGATTGATTGGGGAGGGGCCATCTTAAAGGGTATCATTTTCATTCCCTACCCCTGTCACCTCCCCTAAGTCTGCTAGGACACACAGCTTGCTCGACCCCTGACACATGTTGTATGAAGTCAGGCCATAAATCCTCCCAGCCGGTGTCAAATGCTCCTGCCTGGGAATGATGCTCTTTGAAAGAAACATTCCCTGACAAATGAAGGGCGTATGATAATGAAAGTGTCATTAAACCAGAGTGTCTTGAATCACATTCTAATTTCACAACATGCAGTCTGTCTTGGGGCCCAGTGGATGGGTAATGTAGGTGTCCCTGGCTGTCTGCAGTGCTTGGTGTCAGGGTGGCGTTCAGGATGTGATGAATAGCAACCCAGGGAGGTTCAGACCTGTTTGGTAGGGAGGACATTTGATTCCAGGGAACTCAGACAGATGACATTTGGGTGGTGTGGTTGCTGCATGCCCTTCAGGAGCTCTTGGGGGTTAAATGTCCCCCACCCTCAGTCCAGATTCAATTTGGCTCTGATAATTGTTTCTCTTCATGACATGAGACACCATATGGCACCCCTAGTCTGTCGACTTGGCTCTTGGTTTTTAAGGCTCATTTAACATTAGCAGTGGTGAGAAGCACTCCGGGGCGCGGCCCTTCCACTAGGGCACTTGGCCCCCTGCCCCAAGAGATCCCCGTCCCTTCCCTATCCGTTTTACTTACTTGTTATAGAGAACAATGTCTGGGCGCCAGATCTTTTCCGAGGGAATGTGAATTTTTTTAACACCACCATAATCATCTGGATTCCATTTTAGGTTGTAATCCACCCATTGCTAGAAACAAAGACATTTAAAATCTAGGGTTATCGAGAGCCCTGAGGGGCATGACCATTCAGATATTGACAGAAATTGTGCTTGGGTAAGAAAAGTTTGATTCAGAATTCAGCTTTCATTTTAGTAAACAAGAACAGCAAACATATAGCGCTGACTGTATGCAGGCACTGTTCCAAGCCCTTTAACTATACTATTAATAATTCATTTAGCCCTCCCAATCCTATGAGGTAAGAGCAATTATTGGCCCCATTTTCCAGAGGAGGAAATAAAGGCACCCCCAAGTCATGCAGCTGGGAGGTGGCAGATCCATGATGTCACACTGTCTGCCCCCAGGAAAGGAGAATGACCCTAGTGTGAACATTTTCTTCAAGTAGGCATCACTGTTTTTAAATAGTATTATGTTTTCTTACATTATAAAAGGTTGAGCATCCAAAATCTGAAATCTAAAATGCTCCAAAATCCTTTTGAGCACCAACATGACACTCAAAGGAAATGCTCATTGGAGGATTTCAGATTTTCAGATTAGGTATGCTCAACTGGTAAGTATATGCAAATATTCCAAAATCTGAAAAAGCTGGAAATCTAAAATACTTCTGGTCCCCAGCATTTCAGGTAAAAGATACTCAACCTGTATATGTCCAGTGCAGCAAAGTTGGATAACACAATGTCAGTGGGTTGAATTGTGTCCCCTAAAATTCATACTGAAGTCCTAATCCACAGTACTTCAGAAAGTGACCTTGTTTGGAGATACGTTCTTTACAGAGGTACATTAAACTGAGAGGCCAGGCGCGGTGGCTCATGCCTGTAATCCTAGCACTCTGGGAGGCCAAGACAGGAGGATCCCTTGAGCTTAGTAGTTCAAGACCAGCCTGAGCAAGAGTGAGATCTCATCTCTACTAAAAATAGAAAAAATTAGCCAGGCATGATGGTGTGTGCCTTTAGTCCCAGCTACTCGGGAGGCTGAGGCAGGAGGATCCCTTGAGCCCAGGAGTTTGAGGTTGCTGTGAGCTAGGCTGATGCCACTGCCCTCCATCCTGGGCAACAGAGCGAGACTCTGTCTCAAAAAAAAAAAAAAAAAAAAAGTTAAAATGAGGTCGTTAAGGTAGACCCTCATCCAATATGACTGGTGTCCTTATAAAAAGGGGAAATTTAAACATATTTACATACATATGTATATCCCACACGTACACAGGGAGAACCATGTGTATGTGAAGATAGTCACCTACAAGCCGAGGAGAGAGGCCTGGGACAGAACCTTCCCTCATGTCCCTTAGAAGGAACCAACTCTGCCAACTCCTTGACTTTGGACTTAGTTTCCAGAGCTATAAGATAATAACTTTCTGTTGTTTAAGTCACTCAGTTTGTAGTACTTTGTTACGGCAGCCCTAGCAAACTAATGCACACAGAAAAGGCCAAAGTAAAAACATATAAACAAAACCCAAACAGGATCCATGCTCCCACCATCCCAAAATACTTAGTGTCAGCATTTGGGTATATACCCCTGCTACCCAAATTGATTTCCCATGGGCCCAAGTTAATTTCAGGGTGAATAAAAAGACTAAAATGCAATTATCTAGCTCAATTACCTGTTTCAGACGAACATTGGTTGTCACGATCTGATTTACTTCATCCTGGAAAAAGATAAGGCCCCATCTTTAGGGGGTGGGAGGAGCCAAGGGGAGGAGGCCCTGGGGTGCGGGTGCGTGGGGCCCCGAGCGCTCGTCTCACCACGTTGATGAGCTGTATCAGCTGCAGACCCACGGTGACCTCCACGACCTGGCGGTGGTCTTCCACTGGCCGTACCACGCTGCTGTAGTCTTTAAATAGCTTTGCCACCAGACGGGTCTCATGTTCGGAGCCCAGGACAAGGCCAGCTGAGACAGCAAATGACACACACACTGTCAGATTCTGCTCCCCAGCTCCATGCACACGAACGTGAGGAATTAGGGCCTAACTAGCTAATGGAAGGCACGCAGGCCCCTTGTGGATGGGCTCCCAAATGCAGCTACGGTTGCCTTCCGTTCCTTTCCAAGCACAGTTGCTGGTGTGGTCCCTTACCAGGCAACAGTGTGCCAGATTGTCACAACACTTGTAGTCTGGACAGGTGACATTCCTTAATATAGCCCCAGGCTTCATCAAGTTTGGCAGGTACACACACACACAAATGTCCACAGAAAAGCCAATCTCAGTATTTCCGAGTCTTGTCATACTGTAATGAAATCTTGGACTGGCTGGCCTCAGATCTCATGAACAGCCAAAACTAGATGCTGGCTCACATCCACTAGAAAGGCCATAGTTAACAAAGTGGAAAATAACTAGGATTGGTGGTGTAGAGAAACTGAAACTTTGTTGCTGGTGGGAATGTAAAATGGCATTTCCTTAACAAGTTAAACAGAGTTACCACGTGATCCGGCAATTCCACTCCTGGATACATACCCCAGAGAATACAGCACTCTTTACAATAGTCGAAAGGTGAAAACAATTCAAGTGTTCATCAACAGATAAATGGATGAACAAATTGTGATACATCCATACAATTCAGCCATAAAAAGGAATGACATACTGATACATGATACAACATGCGTGAACTTTGAACACATTATGCTGAGTGAAAAAAGCCAGACACAAAGGGGCACATCCTGTATGATTTCATTCATGTAAAATATCCAGAATAGAGGCCGGGCATGGTGGCTCATGCCTGTAATCCTAGCACTCTGGGAGGCCAAGGCAGGAGGATCGCGTGAGGTCAGGAGTTCGAGACCAGCCTGAGCAAGAGTGAGACTCTGTCTCTACTAAAAATAGAAAAATTAGCCAGGTGTAGTGGCACATGCCTGTAGTCCCAGCTCCTTCGGAGGCTGATGCAAGAGGATAGCTGGAGCCCAGGTGTTTGAGGTTGCAGTGAGCCCCGATGATGCCACTGCACACCAGGGTGACAGAGTGAGACTCTCTTAAAAAAAAAAAAAATCCAGAATAGATAAATCTATAGAGTCGGAAAGCAGGTAGGTACTTGGAGGAGAGATAAAATTTTATGTAATGAGTGTTTTACCATGATTAAAAAAATACCACTGTTGGGGTACACGTCCCAGTTGAGTTGTTAAAATAGACCAAAGTCTCTGTGCTGTACTTTGTTGACCTGGGTTTGGGACTTCTATTTGGAACACAAGTGATTACCTACATTTCCCTTCAGGATAGAGAGTGATACCATCTAGTACTCTCAGAGCCCACAGCCCTTTGCTGTCAGATATGTTATGTGATCCTCACCAGCCTTGGATGAAGCAGGCGGGTAGACATTCTCACCTGAGATTCAGAGGCTGGATGAGTTGCCCAAGGTCATGTGGCTGGTAAGGGCAAAGCTCGGATTAGAACCCTGTCATTCTGCCCTGTGCTCCTGCACTAACTCCTAAGAGTGCATTGTAGGCTGTCTGGGAACCCTCACAACTGCATGTACACTGTTCCTATGAGAAAATGAGTTCCAAATTCCAACAAGGACCTTATGAAGGATCTTTGTAACTGAAGCCTTGCATGGATTGAGGACTGCCTGTTCAGGGCTGGGAGAGGAAGCAGACACACGATCCCTTGCCCTGATCCATGTAACCAGATCTCCCCTTTCCGCAGGTTATTGCTGAAGCCACCATGACTTCTCCCTGGGCCAAGGAGACTTGAAAATTGGATGAATGAGATGCTTTCCCTTTTAGCTCAGTAGTATTAACTTATTACCTCTAAGATAAATTGTTATTTTTCTTTATTATTTTTCTCCCTGAGTCCTACATTTGGAAGAGTTTGTCAACAAAGTAACTGTGAAAAGAAGTAATTACTTTTTCTATTTTTATTAGTCAATAAAAATAGTAGCTAACACATCCAACCTTGTATGTGCCAGACACACTTCTATGTACTTTGTATATACTTACTCTTTCAATCTTCAAGTGGGTGAGGTAGGTACTATTATTGTCCCCACTTTACAGATGAGGAAATTGAGGCTCAGAGAGGTTAAGTGACTTGCTCAGATTTCATAAGTGGTGGAGCCAGGATTCAAATCCAAAGCCTATTTCTCAGCCACCCTTTTTCACCCAGAACTTTGGGTCTGCATAAATTGCAACGTTATGCAGTAAGCTGGTGAATTTTCATCCCCCAAAGTGTATGTTTTGATTATCCCATAGAGCTTTATTAAACCCCCTGTTTGTGGTATCTTATTGGATCCTTACAATGATCCTACGAGGTAAGTGTTCACTCCTACTTCGCAGATGAGGGAATTGAGGTACAGATACTAAGTGATGTATTCATGGCTCCCCAGCTAGTTGGAGGTGGGATTGTAAACAGAGGCACTTTGTCTCCTCCCTAAAGGGAAATGTATCATTTCCATTTGGATATTTGAGCTTTCAATGTAGCTTAAATATCTTCATTGTTACCTTCATGGACCCTAAGTAGGGAACCCCTGGGCCAGCCTACTCTATGTTTCTAGTTTCCCAAGTTTTCTGAACCCCAAAATTTCTAAGGGCACCCAAGGTGCCCAACCACGCAGAGCTTTCACGTGGCCTCTCCCTAAAACACCTGCATTCGAGGATGTTCCAAGGGACAGTGTTGTTCAAAGACCCAGTTTCTGCAGCCACCCCATTGAGCCCCTGGGACCTAGCGATCCTTCTGTCCTCCACGCCTTGTCTATCCCAGGCCCCATCCACTCCAGGTGGGGCTGGAGGTGGGAATGGATCACTGAGTGCCTTGGACGCAGAGTTGGAAGCTGTTGCTTTGGCATTGCCCTGGGCTTCTTATTTTTAAGTGACTGTTTATTCCAATTTGACAGGAAGAACATACTAGAAATCAATGGCTAGAGCAGATGGTCAGCATTATGTAGCAGGAAAATTATGCAGACCAACCCTCTGGTCCACTAAGGAGAAGGGAGCAGGGGAAGCAGGCACGGCCAGCATTCCAGCCCATCACCGCCTCCTCTCCCACCCTAGCTGGTAACAAGGTGCCTTGTTCCTCCCATAAGGAATTTCTGAGGAAGTCTCCATTTCTTAGATTGATTTCATTGATATTTGTTTCTTTTTTCCTCTCCAAAGCAGGGTAGAGTGACAGAAAACTTACAGGACTTGAAGTCATAACTCTATGATTCCCTTCCCAACTCCAAAATGCTCTGGAGAGTTGGACCAGTTCTTCATGGATTCAACAAATCACAGCAAATACTTTTCATAAAAACGTAGGGTGTAAATAAATAAATGTGCAGATAAACAATTCAATAATGTCCAATCTCCCTTTTTAGCAAAATTATATTTATAATCTTTATTCAGTTGGTGGTAATATTCATTCATCAAATATTTGCTGAGCGTTTACTGCATGCAAAGCATTGTTTTAGGAGCTTTGAGATGTTCAAAGGTGAATCTGACATGAATCCTGTCTTCCTACCCTCATGGAGATTGGCATTTGTCATTTACATAAATAACTGTGAACAAATTGGAAAGTCCTATGCTGTAAGAAAGGTGGCAGTGAAGTTCTTGGGATTCCATAGGCGGAAGAGAGGAAAAAGTTGAAATGAAAAGTGCCATATAAATAGAACAGACATTTTTATGTGTTAAGCTAACACAGGAAAAATGACCCTGATATAAATGAGAAGTTTGCCCATGAAGGACTGATTCTTAGTAGGGGAGCTCAACCACAATTTCAAAATGTTCTTCTTGTACCAGACTGGTTCAATCTGTATTTTTATGCAGGAACAGCCCCTGGGTTAGGCAAAAGGAAATTTTGAACAGTTACTAGTCACTGTGGATAGTTCTTATCTTAGTTTGATGCTGTGTCTCTTGCTACCTTTGGCAATTTTGGTCTGCGTTTTCTGACTGTGCATAGACTGACTCTCCAACTGATCACATTCCAAAATTCATAAACTAAGTGACCTTGGGTGGATCAGTTCATGTCTTTCATCTTCAGTTTCCTTATAATAAAAAACTGAGGATGTTGGACTGTGGGTCTAGCTCTAAATTTCTATGAACCACCCATGGGAATGGATACCAGCAAACTTCAGGCTTGATCTAAATACATACTACATACTTCTTTTAAGAGCTAATCATGCATTTTTGGAGGTCTTTGGTGTCTTAAGGGATCTCCTAAGTATTTTTATATGGAAACATATCATTTAAGAATTTTCATTGAGTGTGGTGTTTGTACACACACACACACACACACACACACACACACACACACACACACCAGGCTAGCTTTGGTTGGATCAAGTCCAAATCCCACAGGATATAATTTATCTGAGTTTAGGCTATTTTCTTCAACTCTGCTCTTGAAAAAAATTAATAATAAAGCTCTTTACCTCTTGCCCAGAAGGCCTGTGTTTGTCAGAGAAATATTAGAAAAGAGAAATCACAGGATGTCAGCCACCTTGTTTCTCAGTTGGGATGATATCACCGTAAACTTTTATATGAAGCAATCAGCAAACATCTCCTGTTTCCCTCTACCGGAAGTTTGGGACTCAGGATAGTGTTTCGGCTGCTGTGTTGTGACACATTCCAGAGTAGAATGCAGGTCAAGGGCTGTATGGGTTTTATAGTTTCAATTCAAACCCAAACCTACACATACAATAATATCCTTAAAAAAAAATAGACAGGAATGCATTCATATGGAATTTTTTTTAACTTCAGAAGTTTAAAAAAATTACATTTCTATCTCTATGGAGAGAGTTTAGTTACAGTTATTAACAGGTTTCTGTCTCCAGTACAGTAGCTGTCAATCAATCCTCTTTGCTGTTAGAATTCTCTCCTAGAGCAGTAAAAGGACTTGTTAACTATATTGTTTGTGATTATAAGTCACAGCTCTAAGGCCCAGTAGTTGTTCAAACATGAAAGCAGCCCCAGGCTGCTACAGTGGTCTGCAAGTGGGCCACGTTCTGCAAGTGGTGCTGAGTGCTCATTTGGGTGAGTTGGGTGCCAGGCACTGGTGGAGGGAGAGACCTGCACGTCTACCTTATAGCTTTTGACAAACTAAAAATCTTTATCTAAAAACCCAATGGAGCCAACATCAGAAAGAAACGGACAGAGGCCTTGCCATTCTGCATTCCCATCAAAGAAGCAAGACTTTGGTTTGGGGGCCTCTAGTGCTTCAGCCTCAAACAGAGCCCTCTCCCCACCCCGACCCCAGCACTTACCTGAGCAGAGGCCAAGGAGCAGGAGGAGAGGCCAGGGCTCCATGGGCTGTGGGCGCTGGTGTGGACCGGTGGCAGAGTGGTGGCCTGTGCTGCTCACTGGCACTCTCTGGCTGGATGCTTCGCTGCTAGAGGGTTTGGAAAGTGAGTCGGCTCAGTGGAGCTATTGTTTTACACCACCTGTTTGCTGCAGTGACAGCTGGGCTGCCCGCAGCCCTGGAGCCCAGAGAGTCGCTGCGGGCCTGACGCTATTACAGATATGCCTCGCTTTACACAATTGCTGTACTCTCGGCAAGTTGAGTATGAACTACATTACATTTTAAATGCACCGTGAGTCAGGTCTTAATGAAAAAACTTAGAGTAAGGAAGAAATTATTTTGAATGGTGAGCAACCCCCTCCCTTTTGTGTAAACCAGAACTTCATCTCTGTGGGTTGATTTGATTAGGGTCATTTGGTCTGAGTAGACAGCTGTTTATGCTAAACCACAAAAGTCCACATTCTACAAACATGGGAATTCATTTCCTCTGCTTCAGCGTTAGGCCTGGGGCTTTTGTGACTGCATGAATCCCAGACAAGTGTGGCTGGTGTTGAATCTGCTGCAGAGAGTCCCCTGTGTTTGAGTGGGTTTGGTTTTTAACAAAGATGGCTTCCTGCCCCCACCCCCAGGTGGCTGTTCCAACCCCTGTCTGTGTACTAGACCTATTGCATGGGGGCTATTAGCTGGAGCAAATCGCCCACCTCCCAGTACTGCTATTCGAGTGAAGAGTAATTACCGGGAAACAGTGTCCCACCATACCGGCAGCTGAGCCACATTCCTGCTTCCTCCCATCGTTCCTCTGCCTACTCTCGCTCGGGGAAGCAAAGAGCAGAGTGGTTCTGCTTTTCAATTCCTTTGTTTAAAAAACACCCTAAGAAACAGCAGTTTGTAATTGCTCAGTTTGAGGAGTATTTTTACCCAAACCGAGCTTCTTTGCAGGGTTTGAAGTGGGTTCACAGAGGGAAGCAGTTAGAGACACCTGCCTGTTCCTTCTGTGACTCCTTCCCACTTGGATTGGGTGAGAAAGGTCTCTCCTCTCAAGCCAAGGTCAGCATCCAGACAAATCCCCCCAGTCATTAGAGAAGGGGCTTGGGCAGTAGAGCAGAGAGCTACAAGCTCACATTACTTACATTTTTCTGTTTAGATGGCGAGAGATCGGTTAACTTTTGGTGGAAAAAAATTGGTTCTCTGCCTTCCATAGCATAGCCCTGTGGCTCCCTGGCTGGGGAATACATATCCCCTGCCCCGCCCAGCCCCTTCCATCTAAACGGAGCCATGTGACTGAGCTCCAGCCAGTGACAGGTGACAGGTGAGAAGTTTCCTTAGACTCACAAATCTCCTATCAGAGCCCACTCATGGCCTTCTAGTGCTCTGACTGGCTGAAATGGACTTGACCCTGAGGTCAACCTTGGAAGCCTCATACTGAAGGTGGCCTTGCTTTTGACATTCTGGATCCTTGATTGCCTGTGTGGAGGGAGCCCCCCACCAACCCGGTCACCACACAGCACTATTTCAGTGAGAACAAAACAAAAAAACATATATTGTGTTGAGCCATTAAATTTCTTGGGTTTATTTGTACAGCAGCTAGTATCACCATAATTAATACAAAATGTAGGCTCTTGTAGTGGGGTCCTGTGGTTAAAAGTAAACTCTAAACTATATAGCATTGCAGAGGAGGCAAGAAAATTGATATTGGAGGCTCAAAAGATGAAGATCCATGTTATATGTAGTAGCAAATTATTTAATAAAACTGTTTTCCTCAGTTTCTTGGTGAGCAAAGCATCTATGGAGCCTGAGGCTCTCGGAGAAGAGGTTGACGAGCACAGAGTCAGTGCATGTTGGTTTTTGCTTGCTTTGCTTAGCAAGTCAGTACATGGAAGAGTTGAGCTCAGGCAAGATCCACCAGTTCAAGAGCAGAAATGAAAAAGGAACAGATTGAGTCCAGAAATCTGGAGTCTTCTGCTTTGAATTCCAAAGAGCAAGTGATAACATGGAAAAAAGGCTTTGAGCAACAAAGCCTGTTAAGACTTATCATTAAACATAGTTTCACCACTATAGCAAAGGTCAGAGTAAGCCTGCTTTCTTCACACTGAAGCCTATTTTTTTTCAGATGGCTTCGAGAAGGTTGAAGGAGAGAGGCATAGGGGTTGGGATGCAAAGAAAGAAATCATGCTTGAGAAAGGTGTCTAGAAAAGAACCCTCTGTGTGCATACTGGCTTGTGGAAATCACTGGAAACAAATATTTCAGAAGCTTACTAAGTATTTGAAGGAATGGTATTGCCAAAGAGTTCATGAACCCAGAAAACAAAAGCTTTGGTTGTTCAAGGCTTAGAGCAGTCCTTGAGTGCCCAGATGCACACCTGCAGAAAGCAGGCTACAAAATCACTGCCTCCCACGGCGGGCGCTCCCCCATTGCTTGCTTCCAACGTGGCTGTGGGGGTTAACGGTCAGAGAAGAACCTCCCAGGGGGCACGGCCAGGAACCTCGGACAGCAACGGACAAAGGAGTTCTCCCAGAAAGCCAAATCAGGTCGACTCAAGGAATCTGTGACACACCCTCCTGTGCCCACCCAGGTTCCCTTGGCTTTCTGCTTACTGCCAACACCTGCAACTCTCTGCCTGAGGATTCCTGCCCCTCTACCCATGATAGGAACACATGGGACAAGCTGGAAGTGTAAAAATGTTACTGCCTCCAGGAACAGGCTTCACCCAGTGTGGGAGGATAAATACCCCAGCTCCCTCACCCCGTGGCTGCATGACTCCCAGGCATGCTTTACCCTGTCCTCAGAGCTCCTCAGTGGGACAGAGCCCCTGTTGCCCTTGGTGGAAATGGCTTAATAACCCTCCCTTTGTTAGCTTCCTTCCCTTCTCTGTCTCCTTTCCCCACTCTGCCACCTCTCAAATAAACTCCTTTCAGGATCAGTTTCTGGGGGTCCTCAAATCAAGACAGAATTTCTCCCACTGCCTGGGCAGGGGTCTTCACAATGATGTTACTGGGTACTTCCCCACATTTCCATCATCTCACGAAATCTCTTCTATCGGGGAACAATTGAAACGGTAGACCGAGAACAATTACCAAAACTGCAATTGACCTCAGGAATAAACCTATTTTTTTATTAAAAAGTTTATTATCGAGTAATTTGAATTTATTATAGAAAAATTAGAAAACAGATGAACAAAATGATCCATTATCCTACCCAGAAATATTCATCATTAACTGTTGAGTTTGCATCTATTTATTTAGATCCTTTCCACGTATGCATTTATGCATTCATGCAAACATCTTTTTCCTTGGGTTTTGCTATGTGCCAAGCACTGCTCTAGGCATTTGGGATACATCAATAAACCCAACAGACAAAAGTTTCTCTTCCTCAGGAAAAGTGTATTCTCATTGGAGGAGAAGAGCAATAAAAAGTATATATAATTAGTATTAAGTAAATTGTTTACTATGTTATCAGATAAACAATGCTATGGAAAAAGAAAAAAACAGAGCAGGTTAAAAGGGACCAGGACAGCTGGAGGGGATTGCAGTTTTAAACTTGACAAGTAGGGTGGGCTTCACTAGGATGTGACTTTGGACAGAGGTGCAGATGTCTGTGAGAGGACATTCCAGGCAGAGTGAGCAGCAATAGGGAGTCCCTAAGGGGAACAGGCCTGGTGTGCTCGGGCAGAGGGAGGAAGCCGCAGGCTGGAGCAGGGTGAGTGATGGGGACACAGCTAGGAGCCACCAGAGAGGAGCCCGGGGAAGGGGGACACAGCATGCCTTGTAGGCTCTTGCTGTGAGATGAGGATGCTGCAGCGTTTGAGGCACGGAGTGCTGACATCGGACAAGCTGTCAAGGTCAATTCTGGCTGCCGTGAGGACTCGAGGCTGTGGAGGGACAAGTTAGGAGCCACTGCAGTCGTCCACGTGGCCGACGGTGGTGGATTGGACCAGAGTGGTGGCAGTGAAGGTGGTAAGAAGTCGTTGGATTTGGAAAATAGATTTTGACGCGGGGTCTAACAGGATTTCCTGAAGGATTGGATCTGGGATGCAAGAAAAAGGCGTTAAAGACGATTTGCAGGGTTTTGGCTCGTGCATTAGGAAGGATTTAGGTGCCAACAAGTAAGTGGATTAAGGAAGCCTGTGGGTGAGCAGGTTTAAAGGGGGAAATGAGGAGTTGTGTGACGGACAGGATGAGTTTGAGATGTCTGTTGGAAATGTGAGCAGGCAGCTGGATTTAGGAGTCAGGAGTTTAGGAGATCTAGTCTAGGGCAGATGGTGTTTAAAGCCACGTCTGGATAAGGTCAAAGGAATGAGTATAGTCAGAGAAGAGATGAGGACTAACACTGAACAGCTGGGACAAGAGGAGGATGCAGCAAAGAGTGAAGAGGGGGCAGCAATGAGGCAGGAGCAGATCCTCCAGAGGGCGGCGTTCTAGAAGCCCGAGGACAAGGAGCAGGGAGGGCGGCGCTGTGTTCGATGCTGCTGAGGGCGCCACAGGATGAGGACAGACACGACCCTGGGGCTCAGCACCATGGAGACTGCTGGCAACCTTGACATGCACAAAACCTGGCTGGAGTAGGTCTAAGAGGGATGGAATGGGAGGGGCTTTACTGCAAAGGGTAACGAAGAAATGAGGTGGTAGCTGGTGGGAGAAATAGAGGCAAAGGAATTTGTTTTGTGCCCCCATTTTTGCATAAGAAAAATAACAGCCTATCTACATGATGATCATAATGATCCAACAATAACGATCAAAGCAATTGATTGCGTAGCAGGGAGCAGGAGGAAACACCACTAAAAATGTTTTAAATGGGATTTACTATATGCTTTTCTATACCTTGCAAAATATATAAAAATATGTTCCTAGTCAAATAATGTAGCTCTGTTTTCATTTCTAACGGCTGGAGAATGTTCTATTTTTTGAGTAGACCATGATTTGTTTAATCAATCCCTTACTATTGGACACTTGGGTGGTTTCCTTTTTTGTTTTTATTTTTTACTTTTGCTTTGATTAATAATCATGCAGTGGACATCCTTATACACATAAATCACCACCATTTTCTAATTGTTGCCATAAGCTTCTAAAAGTGGAAGTGCTGGGTCAGAAAGTGAAAACACCTCAAATAATTTTGATCCACATCAAATAGGCAAATCTCCATTTTAAAATCAAAGTGGCTCACTCTTGCTCTTCTCAGTTATGTTTTTCTATTACACCCATCACAGTTGCATACTGTTGCACTGATTTGTGTGATTATCTGATGAACGTCCGTCTCTCCCACTAGACTACAAACCAGGAAGCGCAGAGACGGCATCTGTTCCTGCTCACCGCTACGTCCTCAGCTTTTGGCCGGCAGCCGACGGTAAATAACTGTTGTTGAGGGAACGAATGGACGTAAAGCTTAATTCAATGACGAGGGCAGACTGGATAATGTCATTTGGGAATAAAATAAAATGAGATGTGACTATTGATCACCCCCAATGCCATGCAGAGTATAGCTCCAAGTGTTTGCAATTGACTCATGCACGAATGCAGTATATGACTTTTAGAAAGTCCACATTCTTGTGTGGCTTAATAAATGGAGTAATTGTGGCTCCTCCCACGGTCACTTCTTTGGAGAAAACACCCTGTCCCTGTCTACATCTATGTGCGGCTCCATGGAACGTGGCGACCCCTTAGCTAAGCTCCCCTGTTTCCAGTGCTGAGTGCCTCGGCCCAGTGGCCAGCAGGTGGCAACAAATGGCTACTAGAGTGGCGCTGGAGTGCTAGGGGCCCTTTTTGCCGGGCGGCTCTCCTGCTGTCCCCCAGGGCCTGCATCCTGGAAACACCCAGCAAGCCAGCCCCATAGGCCCTCATTTGGGAGGTGTCAGGTGCATTCCTGGGGACCCTGGAACAGCCCTTTCCCCACAGAAGAGTCCAGAGAGGGGTCAGCATTCCCCCCTGAAGAGAGCACAGCTTTGCTTTTCTGTTTACAGAGCTTAGAGTTCCCAGGAATTTTCTGATACCGACTGCTTAAGAGCTGAAGGAAATTCATCTGAAAATCCAGATTTCAGGCTGTGAGATTTTATTTAGTTCACACCAACTGACCTGCCTCTGTCATTGTCTCAGCCTCTCTGGAATAGTCAGTTGCTTTTTATTCTATTTTTTTCAGCCAAGCTCAGTGCCATGAAGCCAGGCTGACAGATCAAGTAGTAAGGACTGGATTTGTTCTCATTAGATGACGCACATGCTTGTTACTACACACAATGCAGCTTGCTGCCCTCTCGCCATGGGGCCACGAGTTCTTGCTGCTGTTTCTTCCAGGGGCAGGGATGGATTTGCCCCCACCCAGCTTCACGCTCTCCTTTTTCCTTTGAGTCTAGTGGTGGGGAGGGAATCACCATTTGTTGAGATCCTGTCGTCTGCCATGTCATTCTCACAGCAACTCTGCCGGGCAGATGTTGCCTGTGATGTGTCCAAACTCACTTAGGTCACAAGTAGCAGAGCCGACCAGGATGGGAATCTGACATCTCTGATTCCAAACATGGTGCTCTGTCCCCTGCACTCACGGTTCCGATTGTGCTTCAAGGAGCCCTTCTGAGGGGACAGTGAGAGCAGGGAAGGAGGGATGGTGCGCGGGGAGAAGTGGCCTGGAGGGTAGTGCTACTTGCTTCCCACTCTTACTTCATTTAGAACAACTGCACTTGGACTAAAAGAAAATATGTGTGTATGCATTACATTATATATATCATCTTTCATTTAACTTTCCCTTAGGAAGGAGAAAAGTCTGAGCCTCCTCCTCTCGTGGGATATGCTGTCTCTGGGGTACATTCTGACACAGTGGACTCATGGCAGGAGCAAGTGTGGACTGTGGCCATGAGACGGTGCAGAGCTCACAGGGCTGAAGCTCTATCCACTTGATCGAGGCAGGAAATGCTTTGATGGCAAAATTCTTCTACAGCCAGCTTCTCATATGCTCTGAGACAGACATAAAGCAAGAAAAATGAGTCTGATGCAGAATCGAATGTGTTCCACTCCTACCCCCTGCTGGTAACAACAAGTATGTTTTGAACTTTTCTTTGCTGGGCACAGTCTGGGGAATGGCAGTCTGAAGGAAAACTACCGAGCCTGGAGGCTGAGTTGAATGACAAATGAAGAACTGGGGCAGAGAAAAAGGGAGGTGGGAGAGAAAGCTGGGTATCTGGAGAGGCTGGGAGAATAGAGAGAAGGAGGAGGTATAATTGGCCAGAGAACTTGAGAGTGAGAATGCAGTCCAAACGTTATTTTTAAGGAGCTTTGTTGGAGATTTAAAATATACTCCTACCTTTGGCATTTTCTTAAGAGACAGAAAGATGTGTTCTCAATGCTATTTTTCTGCTGGACTGAACCAGCGCCAAGACTGGACCATGTGGGATCCTGGGTTTATTCCGGTTACATAAGCAAACTTCAGTCTTCGCTGTGATTTGGAGTAGTCAAAGCCACGAATGTTTCTCCACTCCCATTTTGTCAGCTGCTTGAGTTTCTATTCTGAGAGGTGCTAACTGTTAAACATTGTTATTCACTTGTGTTCCCTAAATAACTTTTAATTAGTTTTAATTTGGGCCAAGAATGTTCTACTGTTGACACCATGATGGGAATTATCAAAAACAAAATTAATGAAGAATTTAGGAAAAAAACATGCACTAATATTACAGTATTTTATATCTATCTTAGCAGAGACAGAGATAATTTCAATTTTTTAATTTTGTGTTTAAATGATTTTTCTCAAAGCAGTAATTGCATTGGTAAAGTGGTTACTCAACACATAATTTTTCACCTCTCATGCATTTTGTTCATAATGGAATTTTCCTATTACCTTCCAGTGGAGTTAATTGCATTGGTGCAAGAAATGCAATCAAATCAGTGACTATACTTAGCCTTTGAAACCTCTTGTCTAGCTGGATAGTTACTATATTCATTGCACATTGAAAAATGATGAGCATTTCTCAACGAGCATTTCACATTCTCATGTGAGCAATAATCCTTTCACTCAAAAACTGCCAGAGATAAGTTTGTCAGGGCTCTCAGAATATTATAAAGCAGACAATACAAGAAATTTTAAAATATTGTTGTAGTTTTTAAATCTCTCCTCCCTCCTTTCCCTGTTCTTTTTTTCCCCCCCAAAATGTTACGGGGGGTACAAATGCTTTTGGTTACATGGATCACTTTTGTAATGCTTGAGTCAGGGCTATAAGTGTGCCCATCACCCAAATAGTGTTCACCGTACCTGTTAAGTAGGTTTTTGCCGCTCCCCTCCTCCCCCCTCCGCCCTCTCCCCTCTGCTTGATTTCTGCTGAGCTACTTCCCTCCATGCACATGTGCACATTGGTAAGTTCCAATTTAATAGCGAGTTCATGTGGTATTTGTTTTTCCATTATTTAGATACTTCAGGTAGGATAATGGTCTCTAGTTCCATCCAAATCATTGCAAACCTTTTCCTGTTCTTTAAAACAATGTTGTTCGTTGTCTACTAACCATTAGTGCATAACTCTAACAAAGACTTGCATATCCCTTTGGCTAAAAAATGGCCAAATAAATATCAAAGAGCTAATAATTTTGGGGACAGCCCTTAGTCCTTTCCAAAGCATGAAAGCCCTTTTGTATCCTTTTGGGTAAAAGAGAATATCAAAGAGAATTCATTAAGGGTTTCTGATACACAGTGAAATATGGCTGTGAGGACTCTACACATGGTAATACTCTAAGCATGCTCTCTTTTAGCGCCCAAACTCCAGCGTAATGTTAAATAAAACTAATAGGAGGCCATCAGTTTGGACCGAGTTCCTGCACTAGGCTTAACTAGACCAAACCAAAATGGAGTCACTCATGCTGAAGTTCTGCACCACCAGGCCAAAACTAAGTTGTTTATCTGAACTTTCCAGAAATCAGGAGAGAGAGACAGATAATAGCCAAATCCCCAAATAGTCCAGTGGCAGCTGGTATGATAAGGTAATCCCCTCTGCTTTAACTTTTACAAGAAAAGTAACTTTGAAACAACCAATCTGCTTTTCATTTCTGTTTCTTCTTTCTTCAACCTTTTTCTGTCTATACAACTAACATCCTCTGCTCAGCACCTTGGAACACTCATTCGGTTTTGTACAATGAGGTGTTGCCCAAGTCTAGATTTGAAAATAAAAGCCAACTAAGATCTTTACCTTAAATATGTTGTCATATTATCTTTTGACATTAATAAATGCACAAACAGGTTTCTTTAGAGAAAGCCTATAATATGCAGGGTAAATTTGACAAGTGCTGTGGTTGAATGTGATACTGTTTACATTCTCATTTTCCTAATTTTCTTAAGTACTATGTAATTTGGTTTTGGGACTGCTCAGCTGATTAAGGACGAGGAGGATGGGCTTGGCATGTGACTGCACAATGGACAGTGACTTAGGTTTCTGCAGTTCAGCGGGAAGGAGTGTAGATGTGCTTGAATATTTATGACATTTTACCTTATCCTTTTGTTATAGAGGACTTACAACAAATTAAAACATGTGTCAGCTTAATAATTATATAGCTAGACTTTTAAATATTGGCTATCCAAGATTGAATTTTATTCAAGCACTATTTCATCTGCCATGCTATTTTAAGCATTTAGCCTTATGAGCCTTTTATTGGCCATGATCAGTACTATTTAAATTGCCACTTCCATGAGTCCCTTCTGTGCCCTGACTCCATGCATCAATGGTGCTAGCTTAGTTTTGTCACAATTCTGGGCACAGTGGCAGTCCCCAGAGAGTCTTGATCCCTACATAAATGTGGTGCATCTGCTTGGAGCTTTGATTTTACTTGAAGAAATAATTAATCAATTTAACCATTTATTTAATGTATTGTCAGTTCTTATTTAATTTGCCGTGAAGCAAACAAAATTATGCATTAGCTATGTTATGCCTAAAACCCAAATGTTGATTGATACTTACTGTGATAGAATAACAACTTGTAAACCCAGAAGTATGTCTGTTGCTGTCAGAGTTCCAGCCAGAAACCAACTGGTGATGCTGAGAAGAAAAGGACAATGGCACTCGTCCTGGGAGGTGTTGGGACACGGCCCCACCTGGGCTCCAGGTGAGGCAGCTTAAAGCCTCCTCCCATCTCTTGTCAGAGTCTTCTGTCGTTGGACAGGAACTCTAGGGACTGTTGGGAGAAGGAAAAGGAAGCCTTTACCCCAAGGGAATGGAACCTGTTCTGTTAGGTGAGATCTTGAGAAACACGGATGAGCCCAGCCCGGGCAGGGCCCCTGAGGAAGCTCCTTCCTACCTCGGCTAAGCCTTCACAGGGTGGGAGGTCCCCAAGGCATGAGCCCATCTTCTGAGAGCTGTCCCCTTGCTCTCCAGACCTGGCCATGCACCTCCCAACTCCTGGTGCCTGATCCTTCCTTTACCTGGGGTCACTGTTCAGCACCCCCTCATGCTAAACACCTGCCCTCACCAGCCTGCCCACTTTGGCCACGCTGCCTCGCATAGGCCCCGTCCTAGCCCTGCCCTTGACCCGGGTCCAGGTTCCCAGGTCCTGTCTTTATGTGGTCCACTGCCAGGACTGCAGGCCAAGTTCAACCAATGAACAATATAAAGCTTGATTTTTCTGTGAAAATAAATAAATGCAAAATTCATGTGAATGTTTAAGATACCAGACCTCAAAGATGGGTGCCCTTTGTGGACCCCTTGAGCAGTCCCCGAGGCCCCTGGGCATGCATTTGTCCTCCTCTGCTGTGGGAGTGCCACCAGCAGACACTTGAGGAATGCGACTCTGAGGTCCATCAGTACAAGGCAAAGGATTGAGCCCACATGAGACGTCCTCCTGCAAGATTGGAGAGGGTTCTCTTCAGAGGGCTCTCGTCCTGCTGGGAATTCCATACCTTTCCAGATCCCCGGCCTCCTAACTGAACACTATGCAACGCCTTCAGCCCCTCCTCCCAATCTGTGCAAAATGTCAAAGGAATAAAACCAGTTTTCCTTCTTAGTGGTTGTGCCGATTTTATGCACACTAGTTCTTTTCACTGTTTTTCTATAAAGTTGTTTTGGTGAAATTGAGGAACGATAACAGCTTTGGCTGGTGCTGGGAACCTGAGCCCAGAAAGCAGGAGATGGGATTCAAGGGGCTTTTCAGTGCCCTTGTGATAACTTGTAAAACCACACACACAGCCTTGCATCTGCCCTCTGTTCCCCACCCCACACCCCTTTCTTAGAAACGGGGAGCCCAGACAGATGGGAGAAACCTTTCTGAGCTTAGGACTCTCACTGGACTGAGGGGTCCAAAGATGACAGGGGCCCCCTTGCCCTGGACAGACAACTACTATGCCGACCTTTTCCCCCTGAGCTGGGGGCTTTCAGGATACATTTTAGGTGGGAAGACATGCACCACTGGGGTCACCAGTGTGAGGTTTGGTCGCAATAGTCTGGTTCTAGCCAGGCTGGTTCCAGGCCTAACGCAATGAATTCTGGGTTAAGGTCAAAGCGCCTGACCCTTCTCAGAGAGCCCCACGATTTTGCCTCTTAAAATATAATTCCCCGGAGACTGATCTTTGGCTTATGTTTCCTAGAGAAAAATACTTGGCCAATGTGGAATATTGTACTTCCGTGTTCATTTCCATGCTGAAGGGTAACTGGCATGTTGGTTAAGGAGGCATGTCATTTACTAGCCCAGTCACGTTAAGGACATGTCCCCAGTGCCTGGCTCTGTGACACCCACACCTGCCAGTTATACCGCATCTATATACCCCTTTCCATCCTAAACCAGAGCTCGCTCCTGTGCCATATGTATGAAGACTGAGACTTTGCAGATGGAAATTCCTCTATTTGAGATAGAGACAGATCATCTGCCCCCTCCCATATGGCTTAGGAAGGGCAAAGAAAGATTCAGAGGAACTAAGCTTAGAAAGTGAGAACAAGGGAATTGGGTTGGGCTAATTCAAAGGGAAAACTAGGAAGCAGTTTTTCTAAGGGAGACACACCAGGGAGCTTCCTGGGGGTCAGTGTGGCCTGAGTCTTTGCATGGGACCTGGTGCCGGGGAGGAAGATGAGAGGCTGGAGGTAAAACCTGGCTGCCTGCAAGGGGGCTGGGTGGGTGGGGGCTGAAGAAAGGAAGTGCACTAGGATTAAGGAGAAGATTGAGCAGGCCAGGCCAGGCCAGCCCATGCTGGGCTCTGCAAAGACCTGTGACCATGCCATAGTGTTCTGAATTCTCTCCCCCTTTAATAAGGTAATTCTTCCACCCAGATTAGAAGAGGATATGTGCATACCCTTTCCTCCTTCTCTGCCACTCCCAAGAAGACGATACCCTGTTTGGGGGCATAAATTCTGACATGTTTGATTTTTTAAAAATTAGTTTCATCACCCTAAAGTTATGCTTAGTGTATTCATGGTCTGCATTTATGCTCTCTGAATTTGCCTTTTGAAAGCCAGGCTCTTCTCCAAAAATGCACTCTGGCAGGAGATCAAGGGAGGGCCTCATGCTCTGCAGCTAATGATAAAATTCCACAGTGAAGCTTTCCCAGCATCACCCAGAAAGAACCCAGAATTAGCAATCTGGCTCTGACAACCATAGCATATGTCCCCACACAGGCTGTGCACCTTGTCTGAGCAAAATCCCTGTCCCTGGCCGGCAGAAGACGCACTGGGCCTAGCGAGGGCAGAAGGTGGTGGTACCATGTGCCCTGGGCTCTTCTCTATTTTTCCTGTGGGCTGCTTGGCATAGCTCACCCAGAGCCCTTTCTGCACCCCCAGGGTCGTGGCCCTGCCCCTCGCCCCTGTGACGGTGCTGTGGTTTGCCTATTTTGACATATTCATCCCCGACACGCCGAAGATGAAAGGCAGGAAATGTGCAGTTCCCGTTCCCATGGCAGCAGTGGTTGGACCGCATCACATCACATTTACAGGGAGGTCATGGGATCCTGACGACAAACACAGCCGAGGCCGACTGCGGGCCTGGGTCTGGCACGGTGCACGCTGGGCACTGCCCAGTCCTGGATGGAGTCCCTCCTCGCCACGGACTGACCGCAGCCTGGCTCACTCCCACCACTGCCTGTGACTGAAGCCACTTCCTCACAAGGTCACTCCTGCTGGGCTCCCCCCTGCCCAGAGAGCCCTGAGCCAGAAAGAGCCCACTTCCTCCCAGGCCACTCCCAGGTCCTCCCAGCCTGACTGCTGCTGAGTGATGAATGTGGAACTTTCCCTGCCTCTCCACTTCCCTGTGAGCAGGAAGTGCCTCAAGGTCCTTGAGGCAGAGGTTTGGAAACCCCCAGGATTCTGAAAAAGCAGCAGAAGTTGACCCACCAAGACCCAAAGAAGAAAAATAAAAGCCAAGGCTTCCCCGTTTTCCCTGAGTGACCACCAGCCCTTCCTGTAGTCACCCAGCCCCTAGATGAGGCTTCTGTACAACACGCCATCTTTTCCATAAGACACAAGTAAGTATCACTTCCACCCACGCTCAGGATGTTAAAACAGTTGAAGAATGATTTGTTCTGGACCAGAAAAAAACCTTGCAGGAAGAATTCCATTTCTCCTCCTCCAGGTGTGTGCCATGTGGCTCGGTTATGGGGGCAGTGGGGGCTGTAACTGGCTTCGTGAGTGGCCATTTCCTGGCTTTGGTGCAGTTAAACAGAGCCCTCGGCCATTAGGCTGCAGGAATAGCATTTGTGCATTTCATTTCCTTCGGGATGATTTTTTAAAGTGAATCTAATGCACCTGATCACAATCAGATGTGTTCCCTGGGAAGCAGGTGATTTGAGAGTGCAGTAAAGCCAGCTCGTGTGTGCCCAGATCCAAGCTCAGTTCCTTGTTCAACAGAAGCCACTAAAGACAGGTACTCAGGGACGATAATGTCCTTTTGTGCTTTTGTCTAGGACAGCTCATTAAGGTAGAGACCGCCTCGGCATTGACAGGACAACCCCTTCCTGTATGTTCCAGGAGAACCTAATTGACTACAAAACCCTTTTTTGATGTCACCACTGCCAGATACAAACCCAATTAGCAGCAGACTTAACTCAGATGAATCCTGGGAACATGGAAATCCCACGTTCTACAGCTGATCAGACCCATGGAATGACACATCTGGATGTCGTCAGGAAGGCAGGATTCTGAGGACACCGGGGGGCTGGATGTTCTCAGAGCTTCCCTTTGTGGGGGAATTACAAGGACTTAGAGGATTAACAATCAGAGACCAGGTTCTGTGTGCTCAAGGCCTCTAGGTCTAAAAGTATCACAGTTTTATTCCGAAGCCAGTAATATTCAAAAGTCACTCAAGTCTTAATTCTAGAAGAGCCTCTCGGTTCCTCTACAACTCCCTCCCCACAAATCTGGATGGATTTAAGAACCCCTTTGTTTCTTGTTATGTGACCCTACTCCCAAGGAATGAGATGTCATATGTTCTGTCTCTCCGGAGAGCAGATGCAAACAAGCAATTTCAAGGCACAGAAGATGCTCTGGCTACCCTGACCCTCGTTTACATAATTAGGTTGCCAGGCGGTGCCAAAATGCTGGGCAGAGAGAGAAATGCCAATGCAAAGGGCATGTGCAAAAGGAAATACTTGCCTGGTTTTTGAATTGTTATTACAATGGACTACGGTGATTATTAATCACTGTGATGGGATAGTAATGCTGGGAGGAGTACTCGGAGCTCTGGGCACTTAGGTTTTAGTAATAAAAGGCCATTTGGAAGTAACCATTTAACTAGAACAGTTGGGCTTAAGTGAAAACGATCTGAAGTCCTGCAGGAGGCTGGTACGGGGGCTTCTTGGAACATCAAGCTGCACCATGGTTGGTGATCTTGTTGTTTCAGAGGCCTCCTGTAAGACAGGTATTCCTTGATCTGCTCGCTTGATTGGTGGGGAAAGGTACTGATTGGTGGGTATTCCTGATAGAGGAAGCCTGGTCGGCAGGGTAGGATGGCAGGGGCTGTGCAAGATTTGGAGGCTTTTATCTTTTTACTTTGACATGTGACGTGCTTGGTTTGTCTAAGTATAGTGGGTCTAATGTGGCCTCTGGCAGATGGAAGCCATTTGGAAAGAACAGGGTGGAAGTCTCTGGATTCAGAGCCCCGCGGTCTGGGAAATCAGCTGGAGCTCTGGGTTATAAGCAGCAGAAACCAGCTCAGGCTGATTGAAGCAGCAAAGGAGCCTGCTGAATGGCCCTGGTGTGGCTCAGAACCAGGGAGGGCTGGGGGTGCACTTGGGAAAACAGACACGTGAGGGTTCTGCGGCGGCCAGGCCCGGGGGCAGTCACACCAGAAGCCCAGTCCCGTGCGGGCTCTGTGCTGTCTGCTGTGGATTGCTGGACATGGCAGTTCCCACAGGTGCCTCTGGTGCTGGACCTGGCCACGTGGCTGGAGCAGCTGCCCAGCAGTCCCTCGCGGCCCCCCCACTGTGCAGTCCTGGCACCTCACTCCAGTCCCCTGAGTGGCCAAACACAGCCACGTGCCTATGCCCCAGGGCAGGTGATAAACATCCACCACGCCTGAATGCTGATGCCGATTCTAACCTTTCCAGAGGGGAAAGATTAAAAGAGATGCTGTCCTGACCCTCGGAGGTCATCTTTTCCTGCCCCTCCAGCCCAATCCCTTTTGTCCCAAGCCTGATACTCCTGTTGGTGGCTGTCCTGGCCCTTTAATTCTCTTTCTCTACCAGGCTGTTGCCATTTCTATCTCTGTGCTGAGACCCTCCATAGGGAGAGAGGGAGGGGATGAGGCAGAGTCAAATGTGCCGTGGCTCTGGGGACAGTTTTGAGGGGGCAGGGTAGTGGCCTAGTGGCTAAGGCAAAGGCGAGAACTGGCTAGAAAATGCCAAACACCTGTGACCATGCTCAGTCCCCACATGTGAAACCAAGTTCAGCTGGGGCCTTGCTATATGACCTCCAGCTGGGAGAGGGAGCGTGTCCACGAGCAGGGAGGCCAGCCCTCCACCCTTCCGATGCGGACGGAGCGGCAGAGTCGGGCAGAGTTCCACCCCTGACAAGGTAGGAAGAACACAGAGTGGGTTGAAGAACGCTGGGGAGTTTTTTGAAAAATTATAACAAGACTTCTTTGTTTATCTTCTCCTCGGCTTCCGCAGCCGGTCTGAGTTGGGATAAATTCAGCACAGGAGGAAAAGGCAGCATTTCCTCCCCCTCTCTCCTCCCATTTTAGGTGAGAGGAGGAGGTGGCATGGGGGATAGAGAAGGATCTGGCAGGCTCGCCAGCTGGTGCCGTGGCGGGGCTGAGCACAGCGAGCCCGCTCTGCACCCGCGCAGCCCCGAGCAGGGCCAGAGGCGTCCTCTCTCAGACCCTTCCCCCCACTCCCTGGAAATCAGCTTGGTCTCAGGCATGGAGGGGGTAGGTAGCCCCTTACACGGTGTGAACCAAGGGTCCCCAGAGCCCGCACGCCCAGCAGAAGAGCCCCACCAGCCAGGCTCGGGCCATGCAGCTTCTGGTGGGAGCCGCGTTTTTGGAGAACAGCATTGGTTCAGAAGGACCCAGTGGAAACGCAGCCCTGTAGCCTGGGCATGGTCATCCCTCGTGCAGAGTTGGCCACCAGATCACTGAGGGATGGCTTATGGACAGTCCTAAGGGGAGCTGGGGATACTTTGATGCTAGCAAAAGGGGTTGGGGAGGACGTGCAGTGGTGGGTGCCCTGGGTGCAGGGCTCACATGATAGTCTGGGATAAGAAGGGGACCCAGGAAGACTGGAATGAACGAGGAATGGGGCTGGGGATGGAGGGGGGGGCAATGAACTCGAGGCCTCATTGTCACTCAGACTTATGCTTAGCATGGGGAGAAGCCAGGAAGCTTCAGATCCGGCTTTCCAAAGCCTTGCTAAGGCCTTTCACAAAAGCCTGGGTCTGGACAACATGCCTGGTCTCCTCCTGGTCCCTGTGCCAGTGGTGGAGAAGGTGGTGTGAGCACAGAGGCCAGCTTGCTCTGTGGGGGAGAAGTAACTCCCGTATGAGCTGGCTGTAGGTGCAGACTTAAGCAGCATTTTATTTATTGTGTCTGTTTTCTAAATGCTTTGTTTTAAAATCGGTTCAAGACCTTGTAGTTCTGGAGACTAGATACTTGGTCTCAACTCTTGGCTGGTCTTGTGCATTTTAGGAACCACGTAAGAGGCCATCCCAACTGGCCTGGGTGGGCAGTCACTGAACTTCACTTTGAGAAGTAGATCTGTGCTCTGAGACACCCTGGAGGGGAGCCTTTGACAATCAGCTGGTGAACATTCTTTGGGGGTGCACGTCCCAAACAGGCCCCTGGATGCTCTGAGGTGCCTTCACTTTGCCTTCCAAAGAGCCTTCCCCAATGTCCTCCATGCCCCCTTTCCTCTGTTGTGTTCTGGTTAGTACATGATGGAGAGTGTCCATCTTCCAGTCATTCGTCTCGCTATGGATATCCAAGGAGTAAGGGCGTGTGCTCCTGTTGGAGATAGAGGAAGCTGGGCCCGTGAAGACTGCGGCCAGACCTAGTTGGAATCCTCAGGTGGAACTGTCATGTTTGCAGCTTTGAATGGCTGTGGCCTGTGAGTGTGCTGAGCTGCTCGTGTGGTCAGGGAGTCCCAGCCTAGCTGAGGACTGTCGATGTAGTACTGCCCGAGTTATGGGGTTCCAGTTATGGTGTTGGCTACTGTTAAAAAATGGTTGCCATTGATCTCATCTGTAGATTGAGGTTTATATTCTGCTTACCCCCATGTTAACAGTCAGCTTTGGCTGTGTTTGGCTTTATGTGCGCACTTATGTTTGTGGCCAAGGTGAGAAAGTGCTGACACCTACCATTTGGCAAGTGAGGGCTGGTGCACTGGCTCCTTTTGGCTCCCGGTGGGGCAGCATGATATTTGGTTGTTACTGAGGACGGGGCGGGGGAGGCCTGTGGAACTGCTGTTGTCCTTTTGAGTCAGCCCAGCTTAGCACCAGAGGCCAACATCACCAAGGAGTCAGTCCTTGGCCACCAGGCAGTATACAGATGTGAAAAGGAACCTTGGGGGTGGGTGACAGAGGTGTGTTGCTGTGCTATTTTGATAAAGACATTACAAATATTACACTGTATGTTGTATTAGTCTGTTAGGGCTGCCATAAAATACTGCAGACTGGGTGGCTTAAGCACCAGACATGTATTTTCTCACAGTTCTGGATAGTCCAATATCAGAGTGCAGGATCGGCCTCTGGTGAGGGCTCTTTCCTGGCTTGCAGAGGGCCCCTTCTCACTGCGTCCTCACGTGACCTTTCCTCTGTGCCACACTGGAGGGATTGATCTCTGTTGTGTCTTCCTCTTATAAGGACAGCAATCCTATTGGGTTAGGGCCCTTATGACCTCATTTAACCGTTACTTCCTTAAAGGCCCTGTCTCTACATATAGTCACATTGGGCATTAGAGGTTCAACATGAATTTTGGGGGACACAATTCAGTCCATAACATACCTGTGTACACACATATGCATATATGTTAAAAGTCATCTTCTGCTGGTGGAATATGAATGAATTTTGTATTCTGTGGTCTCCAGGTTTCTGCATTAAGAATATCTTACTCCTGTAATTAGAAGAAGAAAGCAACAAATATTTTTAAATAGAAGGAACACAATTATTTTAAAATAACATGTACAGTAGGATTGTTTCTAGAATTGTATCTATAACCTGTGTGCCCATCCATCCATCCTTCTTCCATCTGTGTATTTGCACTGAGATATACGGAATGATATTGATCAAATGTTTGTAATGGTTGTTTCTGGATGGTAGAATTTTAGGTGATTTGTGCTCTTCTTAGTACTTACCTCTTTTGCTTGAAATCTGTAATAAGGAGGTACGTAATTTTTTTTTCTCAAAGGGAAGGCATTGATGAACTTTTTACTTATTTACTTACACATTCTATCTGAATCACTTGATTCTGTTACAGCCATTGGTGGAGTACAGCATCTCTGCTCTATTCCTGTGGTAGGTCCCAGTCACTAAGCCCAAACCAGCACTCCTATCTCGCAAGGCTGAGCATAACTCTGACCCCATGGCTCTGGTCGTGCTGAGGCTGCCAAGCCTGGGGTAGGTATAGCTCAGCGGGAGGAAAAAGAGGGAGTTTGCAGGCTACACCTGGGCTCCATTTAAACCCACAGCCAGTGGCATTCTGAGCCTTTGATGTAGGCTTTGCAACCAGCTGGTGGTCTCTAGCTGGCTGGAGCTCTGAGATTATAGTTCCAGGTGACTGCTATTGGCCCCCAGGCCTTCCTGCCCAGCTGCAGTCCTCATCCTTGCTCATGGCTCTCCTACCCGCCCCCCCCCCACCCCCCCACCCCCGGCCACCTGAAACTGAGGCAGGGGCTTCTGTGGAAGGATCTCCAAGGGCCCTGGGTTTGGAGGTCATTAAGATCAAGGATGTGACTGTTGAATGCTCCTTAGCTCCAGTAGAACAGACAGGTGGCCTTCCGTGTACGTGGATTTGCAGAGCATATTCCAAGCATTGGAGAACAGGGGAGTAGCAGGCGTTTTCTCACTGGGGGTGGGAGTGAGAAAGATACAACCTTAGGAAAACAGGTTAACATTCATGATCCAGTAGAGGTGAAGATATACAGACACTGGCCTAGCAGCCCCCTCCTAGGCACATGCTTTGCACCTAGAGATGTATAAGGATGATCATGGAAGTGTTTTCCCTAATAACCCCAAACTGGAAACAGTTCAATGCCCATCCACAGTTAATAGCAGATGTGTCCTAAATAAATGGAGCTATATTTGTACAGTGGAATGCTATCCATCTGTAAGATGAACTAACTACAGGTAGGTACAACAAGATGGCTGTAACCCACAAGTGTAAAGTTGAATGAATGAAGCAAATCCAAAAAGAATATATACAATGTTATTCATGTGAAGTTCAATGATAAGCAAAACTAAACCATAATTTTTAGGAATGCACACAAAAGTGGTAAAAATATGGAAAAAAATGAAGAAAAAATATAAAATTCAGGATAGGGCTGCCTCAGGGTGAAGGGAAGTCAGAATTAGGGTTTTTCCAGGCGGGCGGGGACTCCTGGGGTGCCTGGCAATGTTCTCCTTCGAAACCTGGCTGGTGGTGACAAGGGTGTTTGCTTTATAATTTTTTATTGAACTGTTTAATTACATGTGTTTCTTTGAATATATTTCACAATGAAAATATTAAAAAGAAAAATGCAAAATGTAAGCAGAGGGATCTTCTAGCCTCCATGCCTAGAAATGGCTGCTGTTTTTACCTAGAGGCTCCCTTTATCTCAGGGCCTTTGAGTGCATTTGTCCAAGTCTGTGGCCAGGGCCATAAATCAGCATGCTCTTACTCATCCAGTTCTATGAGCTTAGTCTTACGGCAGGTGCTGTGTGTGTGTGTGGTGCTGGTGGGGGAGACAGTCTTAGAAATAACAGTGAAAACACAAAGACCAGGCCACTGGAAGTCTCTAGACTTCAGTGCCATGGACGCTCTAAGAAGGAGCTCAGTGAAGGCCTGTGGGGTCTGGATGAGCTTCTGCTGGTCCTGAGGATGGGCTGGGGGATGGGTGGGGAGAGGGCGTATGACGAAGGTCCCCACGAATGGGTAGTGGAAGCCAAGTATGTTTGCTCCACAGGTGGCTCAGGAGGGTTTGGAAAACCGGGGGATGTTTGTCCCACCCTGCATTGTTACTAGTCTTGGTCTATCAATTGATCAATCAATAGATTATCAATTAATTCAGTGCTGCCCCAGATATATCTAAACAATCAATAGAAGAATATTGAACTAAAAAGATATGCAGAAACCCTTGGAGAAAAATAGGTGAGTGAATATGAGAATTTAAAAATAGATGCAGTTATGCTCTCTGCCAAACTCCATTAGAAAACAATCCTCATCTGCTCCAAGAAACACATCGATCAAAAGGTCCACTGGCACATGCTGTGGAAAACTGTTTGGCACTTCCTCAGAGAACTGAACATAGAATGACCATATAATCCAGCAATTCCACTTCTGGATATATATTGAAAAGAATTGAGAGCAAGACTCAGACAGGTGCTTGCACACCCATGACTGTAGTAGCACTACTCACAATAACAGGTGGAAGCAGCCCAAGTGTGTTCATCACTGCATGAATACATAAAATGTGGCGTATCTATATGGTGGAATATTATTTAGTCTTGTAAAGGAATGAAGTATTGACACATGCCACCACATGAATGAACCTTGATCACATTATGCTAAGTGAAATAAGCCAGACACAAATGGACAAATATTATGTGATTCTACTTATTTTAGGTACTTATAATAGGCAAATTCATAGAAACAAAGTAGATTGGTGGTTACTAGGGGCCAGGAGAAGGGAATAGAGAACTATTGTTTAATAGGTACAATTTATATTTGTCATGATGAAGAAAGTTCTGGAGATGGGTGATGATGGTTGTACAACTTTATGAACATAATGTGAGTGACATGTACACTTAAAAATGGTTAAGATGGTAATTTTTATGTTATGTACATTTTATTACACACCAATAAAAGTCCGCAGAGGCTCAAAAAATTCTTTCTGCATGTTGAGATACAGGGCAGAGGCCAGGGCTGTGGAATCATTTACTGAATATCAGGAAAGATAGAAAACAAGGTAAACTTTCCTTGTTGAAGACTGAAAGAGAAGAAAATGCTATCCTTGGCCTGTCTCTTGAGCTTCTCCTGCTGTTGGGCCAGCCCCTGACAACATCACAGAAAAACCCTGAACGACCTGGGTGCTTCTGGAAAAGTAGCCCTGCCTTTTTCCTACACTCATCCCTAAACAAAGGCCAGACCCTAGCACCTGGCAAAGAGCTATCCCTTGGAAAATTACCTTTTATCATTTTTCTTGTAATGTATGAACCCACACTGGATGCTATTTTAAAGAGAAAAGGAATTTAAAAACTAAAGATGCTGCAATATGTTTATATATACACAATGGAAAATTTCTTTCTCAAACAGCTTGAGCAGAAAACCTCACATCTCTATGGCAACCAGATTCTACTGTGACCATGCATCCCTGCCAGGTCACCCACCCATTTGTAAGCCTGGCTCTTCTGTCTCACCTGTCAAACACATGGGGGCCAGATGACGGCACCCACTGCTGTAGGGTGCTTCAAGGGCTGTGAGATTGCTGGCTAAGGGACATTCCTGGAGACCTGTCTAACCTGGAGCAGGGGACCAGCTCTTCCTGAAAGTCACCGAGAGGCAGGTGACTGTCCAGCAAGCCATTGCCCTGTGGAAATGCAAGACCCCTGCAGCCTATTCAGGGGGTTGGAACACTGGGGTGAGTGGATGGGATTTAAAACAGTTATGTGCTGCTGATCAGAAAACTAGGCCCTTGGTAATAACAAGAACTGCAAGTCCTGCATTCAGTTAAAAACCCAACGTTCAGTTAAAAACACAAATAATATTAATAATTAGATCCTTAAGGCTTCATTCCCTTTAACAGACAACATGACCCCTTTATAGAGTTTCTGTGTCATCTTCCTCTTTGATCTTTCAGAACAAGTACTTTCCGATGTATGTTCTCAGTATCATTTTCAAATAGCATTTGGGAATGACTAGCCATGATAACACTGCCTCCTTCCTGCTCAGCTTCTGAGGTCTTTTTTTTTCTTTTTTTCTTGATATATAATAGTTATGGGGTACATGGTGATATTTTGATACCTGCATACAATGTGTACTGATCAAATCAGGGCAATCAGGATATCCATCATCTCAAACATTTCTCTTCTCCTTGTGTTGGAAACATTACAATTCTTCTCTTCTATTTTGAAATAGTACAGTAGGGAAATTATAGTTAACAATATTGTCTATCAAATACTAGAACTTACTCCTTCTAACTGTATGTGTGTATCCCTAACCAACTTCTCTCCAGCCTCCCCTCCCCTTCCCAGCCTCTGGTAACTATTATTCTACTTCTGTGAGATCAACTGTCTTAGCTCCCACATGAGTGAGAACATGCGATATTTGTCTTTCTATGCCTGGCCCATTTCACTTAGCATAACGACCTCCAGTTCCATCCATGTTGCTGCAAATGACACGACTTCATCTTTTTTTATGGTTGACTAATGTTCCATTGTACACACATACCACAGTTTCTTTATTCATCCATTGATGGACACTGAGGTTGGTTCCATATCTTGGCTACAGTGAATAGTGCTATGGTAAACACGGGGGTGCAGGTATCTCCTCGACGTGCTGATTTTTTTTGGATACCGTACCCATTTGCGGGATGGCTGGATCATATAGCATTAATAGTTCTATTCTTAGTTTTTTGAGGAATTTCTACACTGTTTTCCATAATGGCTGTAATGACTTACATTTCCACCAACACTGTATGAGCATTCTCCTTTCTCCACATCCTCCCTCATCAGCATTTGTTATTTTTTGTCGTCTTGCCTACGGCCACATCACCCTTAGCTCGTGGATCTCATCCGAGGTCTGTCTTCCCTATCGGAGTGGCTGGAGGTCTGACATCCCTGTGGTCACTCTCCCCTGCTGACCCCAGGAAGCTTTGCAGGGCTTGTGGGTATAAAACAAGCCCTCGATTTTGATGTCTCGGGGGCCCCAGGCCCTGGCTGGCCAGCTCTCTCCTCCGTGCTCCAGCTGTGCAGTTTTCATACTTGGCAAGCCTGTTTTTCCCTTCCAAGCCTGAAGTCTTTCCCCACAACATCACAGAACACTGCGGGCGCTCTGAGAACTGAGTAGTTTGTGCTTTGGCTTGTCTTTGGGCCAGGTTTTCAATCCCAGGAGAACGTACCAGGAAGAAAGGAACTGCCCTTGTTGCTGATGGGTCACAGGGATTTTTTCTCTATACCACTTTTCCTTACGTTTGGGCAGGTAGACAGCAGGGCAGGGGAGAAACTTCCTAGCAGGCTGAGTTTTTCTGCATCTTGGGCTAAGGCTGAGCTGGGCCAGTCCTCTCCTGGGCCTTCCCTGAGGCTCCTTGACACCCCACTATAGAGTGATGCTGGGGCATTGGGCGTTTATTCCTTGTGAAAAAGGGTTACTCCCCCTCAGAATGACCTTCCACCAAAACCTTTGCTTCTCGCCATCATAAAGTGGGAACCAGAAGAAGGAACAGCGGTTGATGGGGTGTAGGCAGGAAAAAAATCTTTGCCATAACCCATGTTTGGTTCAGCAGACCTGGAATGGCATGGATTTTGCAGAGTGAAAAGCTCGGGCTTCCTCTGCAGGTGGGTAGCTGCGCAACCTGAGGCGCCAGCAGCAGCCAGGGCCATAGATAGTACGGAGCAGGGACAGAGGGAGAGCGGGAGAGTGACACCGAATCAATGTCCCCAGGAGCCCAGACCTGAGGCCTAGCCTCAGCATTTTTAGGTAATGCCTATCTTTTCTTCTCTCTTTTCTCCTCCCTCTCATCCTCCTTCCCTTCCCAGTGACAC
>CM052439.1:46813583-46839319 GCA_028533085.1 Varecia variegata | reverse complement strand
CAGGATTTTCCTTACAATGTGGGGTGATGAATCGTAACTTTTAAGCTTAGCTATCCCTTGATTTGGTTTCAATAAGTATAAATAGCAATTGAGTCAAAAACCCTGTGTGAAATACAGGACTAGTGAAATATAAATACTTTAAAAATTATTTAAGCATTTGATGAGAGGCCCTAATGATTTTAATAAGGCAGAACAGTGTTGAAACCAACAAATGTTTGAATCTATAACAGTATTATAGAGCTTAATCTCCAGGCCTCTGCTCCCCTTCCCACAGGTCAGTGAGTGGGGCTTGACGTTCCAGCCCTCTAATCACTTGGTCTCTCCTATGACCAGGCCCATTCTGAGGCTATTTAGGGACTCAACCCTAAGTCACCTCATTAGCATAAATTCTGGTGTGATCCAAAGGAGCTCATCACGAATAAAAAAAGATGCTCCTATTACTCCAGAAATTCCAAGGGTTTTAGGAGCTTTGGAGCCAGGAGCTGGAGACAGGGACCAGATATATTTCTTAAGCCACAGGGAGATTTTGAGCTGTCAGGTTGAGACCATCCCTTGTTTCAGAATGACTGCCAACTGTGCATGGAATTGGTTAAAATGAGGTAAGTATGGCGGGCTGTAGTGGGACTGACAGCACTGTCACCTAGCCTCAGCTCAAGCAGGGAAATTAGGGACCACTGAGTCCATGGCAGAGGATGTGGGAGCTCTTTCACGTGATGTCATCCCATTCCAGATGACACTCAGCCAAAGGGGCAGGCAGCTAAGTTGTTACACTTCTGATGCTTCCAAATAGACTCTCACTGGGTCTGTGTGAAGTCATTCTCATTTCCTTTCCTTACTGGTCAAATGAATGTGTAAGGTCAACTTCAAAGTATCAAATGGGATTGTAAGAGTATGACTTGGTGAGCTCACATTTTCCCAAAGAAAGGCAAATGCGTCCACGCTGTCCTGTTATAGCTTTCTATTGACATGGAGTGCCAAGGACCACGGCAGCATGATGCACAATGAGAAAAGGTACAACATTAAAGCATAACTAGGCCAAATGGACCCAGTAAGTTCCCTGAGAACTGGAACCGATCTTGTTCCAAGTCCTAGCACAGTGCCTGGCACACAGGATGCATGTGTGGAATGGGTTGTACAGATGCTCCCAGGGATGCAGGTTTGGCTTTTTTTTTTTTTTTTTTTTGGAGAGAATGCAAGTAAGAATTAGATCTCTGAAAATGAGGCGCACAGATCTCTACCAATGCTACAGTCTCTTAGCCTTCTCTACTCTACCTCGGTGCATGCCAGTCCAGGGGCGGAGCCACCCAGATGTTCAATCAAGTGAGGTGTGGTGATGACGCATGTAAAGAACACTTCTACTTCAGCTCCTAGGAGGAAGTGCCTCTCAACACTCAGACAAATGTGAGTGCCATACAGTTCTTATAGGGAAATCAAGTTATAAAGTCACTTAAAAGATTTCCACAAGAAGTTAACTTTCCAATGACTAAAATATAGTTGAGAGAAGAGTTTTGGGTACCCTGAGTTTTCCAATGTGCATTTTTAAAACCTTTTTGTTTTTTAAGTGGACTCCCCAATAATATCTAATCAGCTTTAGGGTGATAAACTGTATAATATTTTGTTTAAAATGATGACTGGAACCCTGAAGCTAATTTATTCAGAGCCCTTCCATTGAGATAGATCATCAAGTAACCAGAAATATTTTGGTAAATATCCATTCTTCCAATTACAGGAATGTTTTAAATCTCATTTCCTCCAGTCAGCTGGTATAACTGGCATTTAAAAACTAACAAAAAAAGTGGAGAAGGGAAAATCAATTGATTTCTCAATTTCTTTGAAACTGTGTACAGAAAACTGAGAAGACACAGACACTGGCATTCAGGGCAGAGCATGTGCAGTGCTGCCAAGCCTGCGGGCAACTCCGGCTGTGGCAGAGCTAGAAACCTCTGCCTCAGCATACATGGTCATGACTTAAGAAATCTTCCACTGGTCACAGAAAGATACGAATAGAAGATTTGGGTTAATTATTGAGCAAAAGCCTCTCTGAGCAACTGGGAATTATTTCTTCATTTCAAGGAAGTGTCACTCAACAGTCCAAGTGTGTTCCCAGATGAGGTAGCTGTTGCTTGTATCTGCATGTCCTGAGGGTATGAACCTCACATCCATCTGTGTAAAAACACACCAAGCACACTCTTGACAGAGCTGGTAAACAATCACCTTGTCTGAAGACACACTTAGAACTTTCTCTGAACACCTGCCTGATATTTACTGAGATCAGGTGGGCAGGGCTGGCATCTCTGCAGGTGTTGCTTCTGCCCCCGACACGGCTCTAATTCTAGTAAGTGCCTGCACTAAAGTCAGACATAGCTGCTGCTTTCAGGGAAAACAGGGGTGAACACGTCCTAATAAAGCATATGCCTTTACAACTGAATTTCTCCTTTAAATCACTTTGTAGAAAATGGACTTCAGCCGTGAACGCGGCAGTTCAGTTGGTTTACTTAAGCCAGGGATGTGTTGATTTGTTTGATCAGATTTCTCAGACAAATGTACTATTATTTCATGGGTCAAAAGCACTGCTTTAGTGTTTAGTGCCTTTTAGTAGCCTCCATGAAGAAAGAAATTCCTATGTCATATAAAGCAAGTATCTATATTTTATCAATCTACGTACTTGATGTTGCTTAGTGCAATGGCGCTCTTCAGAGGAGACTAAGAAGAGAGCTGTGATGGAGTATCTCCTGAATAACCACACTTTTCTCAATATATAGATTAATAAAAGCATGTATCAACCTCCTCCTGTAGCCTAGGGGCAAAATACGGAAAAACTCCCTGTTTTTATCAGTTCTTGTTTGTTATCTCTGAGATAATCTTAAAAGTTTGGAAATGTCTTTTATTATTATTTTACTTTTTAAAGCAGGATAGAACTTTAATTCTAGAAGGGTGCTCATCTGACAGGCAAGGAAACAGGCTCTGGAGGGTCATTTGCTTGAAGCCACACAGGTGGCCATTGACAGTACCAGGCCCAGGACCTGGGCTCCTGCATCCAGCGGCAGACCCCCCTTCTTCAGCTGCCTGGCTTCTCTCTGGGACCTGCCTCGGGCAGCACTGTCAGCTCAGTGCACGTCAACACCACACGTTTCCGACAAATCAAATGTTTAGAAAAAGTCACTCTTTTTAGTTAGCTTTTTTTCTTCTTCTGATAGCTCTAGAAGGAACTCCTGCCCATCACCCCCATTCAAAGAAAGAAAAGTTGAGAAAATATTCCAGATTTCTTCCAGAGTGATATAAGAAGAAAAACAAATCTGAGTGTTCTAATTCTAAACATTAAAATCTGATGAATGAGTGCTCTCATTCTAAATATTAAAATTATTATTTTAGGGCTTACCACAAAACTTTAAATGATAAACAAGAGGTGAGAGGAAATACTCAGTAGTAAATGAATGGCAAAACACATTTTTCCAAATATTCTCACTCAGGAGAAAAAATAAGTTATCAATAATTTTGATTTCTAAAAGCCAAATTTAATAAATTAATGCATGCCAGATAAAAATACAAAATTACAACTGAAAACCAATGATTTAACAGAAAATGCTCTGTTGTACATTTTTATTGGTACGGATAACTTATTAAAGTAACAAATCTGAAGACACATTTTGCTTTTGCTGGAAAGAAAGTACTATGTTAGAGAAGAACTAAGAAACCAGAAGTAAACCATTTGCAAAAAGTAGGCATATGATATAGTTTATGGCAATGCAACAGCCAGGGGTGCTGTTCTATCCATTCGTGTGTGCAGGTTTGTACAAGCATCAGAAACCAATGACATAGACCCCAAAAGCAAAGTCACGACAGGCTTATTCTGTGAAACATGCTGGATTACAACCACAGACTACCCGGGACGCGGAGGCAGTGCAGGTGCAGGTTCGCTGTTTCTTTTGTATGGGGTTTCCTTGCCAAGTAAGGGGCTAATCATGCAATAGCTTGAATTTCTCTTAACATGATAAACACCCAGGATTACTAGAACCAGAAAGCGTGTGTTCACTGTTTTACAAGGACAGCTGAGCGGCGCTACAAAAACAACAGAAAGTTCCTTCATTTTAATCTGGTTATATGCCCAAACCTCTAATCAAGAAATAATTCAGCTATAGGAGCCAATTCAATTACTATAAAACATTCCTTCATCTGTAAAACATTGCTTTTCCCCTCAAATTAAAAATTTAAAATAAAATGTCTTCGTTTTTGATAAGCAGCTCCACCACCAGTCTCTGATATCGTATATCATTCAACGCGGCCATGGCGTCTAGTTCCGGGGATCTCATGAGGGTTGGGCCAAAGACGATTCCAAGATTCTCTGCGTTCATAAGATTCTCCTTTTCGTGGAGGGTCACTCTGAAAAAGGCAAGTAAAGGAATAAAGGACTTCACATAAGCCATGGGTTCCTTATTGTGCTTGAGCACTAAAACAAAAACAAGATTTACAGTAAAAGTTTGTGTCCACTTACCAATTCTTCTGCTAGGTTATTTATTTCTCCATATTTCTCCCTAATTTCAAAGTACTGACTTTCCTTAAAATAATGTTCATAAATAATTGATCGCTGAGGCTGAAGCCTGCACTAGTGTGCTGGAATGTATAGGTTTAGTTCTATTTGTGGATTCTCTTGCCTTAACCCAGAGCCTACAGATGCAAACCTGTGTTTGCAAATAGCAGTGAAGGGACTGGGTCACCTTGATTATTCCATCCCGGCTCCCTCCACTTTGGCTATCTTGATTCCCATAGAGTCGTTCTGTAAGCTGAGCAGTTTCTGAGTGTCTAGAGGGAGAATGGTGACGACAATAGGAAATGGCTCAGGAGGCAACACTGTCAGGGAGTATACGGATTTATATTGTTTTTACTGCTATAGCAATAACACAGAGACTATAATTTGAGAGTTATTCCTTTGTGTTAGTGTGGAGCACTTAATTACATCCAAACATGAAGCAAACTTGGTTTTTATAAGTGAAGCTGTAAACATATTAAACAAAGGCTTTAACTCATGGTGCTTTTTAAAGAAGGAAAACAGACATCTATGAATGACTAAAATATCATTTCTGGATAAATCATGCCTTCGGGCATAGAAAATTTTTGTTTCTGATTGGTTTTATATTTTGAAACCCTAAAACCACTAAAACTTGGTCATATAATTTTGAAAACTTTGCTTCAATTCGTAGAGACCAAGGGTGACTGAGCAGGGACATAAACCTGCAGCACTATCTCTGGAAAACACTAAACCACAACTAGCTGACATATTTTATTTTCCATTCCTCCTTTTACCCCTTACTTTACACCATCGCTTTTTATACCAGTTTTGAGTGTTGGCGACATTAATTCAATAATCTAAAATCCCATCACCAAGTCTGAAGTGCTCGTTTTAGAGCAATAAGATAGAAAAGTGAGCTGCCATCCACGGTGCTTTGCTCTTGCTTTATTATGCTAGTGTCTTTACAGCACGACCTTTTCCCTTTCCACAGAATTAATGCATGTCCTTGGTAGAATATTGGTATTTCTAGCACATCTGCGAACATACTGGAACTGCAAATACATTTACATAAGAATCAGAGCCAGGTGTGGTGCTTTCTTTCTCATGCCTGTAATACTAGCACTTTAGGAGGCCGAGGTGGGTGGATCGCTTGAGCCCAGGAGTTCCAGCCTGGGCAACATATTCAGACCCCATCTCTACAAAACATTAGTTGAGTGTGGTGGTGGGTGCCTGTACTCCTAGCTACTCGGGAGGCTGAGGCAGCAGGATTGCTTGAGGTTGCAGTGAGCTGTGATGATGCCACTGCACTCTAGCCCAGATTACAGAGCAAGACTCTGTCTTTAAAAAAAAAAAAAATCAGGTTGGCATTTAATATTGTAGTGTAGAATACTTTTAGCATTCCTTCTCAACTAGTGCAATTTCATACAAGGAAATTATATAGTTATACATTTATTTATTCAATAGATCATTTGTCCTTTCTTTCACCTTTTGTTTCATTTTATTCTTAAAATTTTGATGCAATGCAAGCGTAAGCCTCCCAGTCTGTCACTTGCCTCTTTAGATGGGCCATGAGGTACCGGAGAGTTTCGCAGTGAGCAGGTGGCAGGAGTTTCAGTGCTTCATGAAGGGTTTCCAATTGCTCATCAGGATCCATAATTTCTAAAATAGCAAGTCAAATACCAAAGAGAAAAACTTTAACAGAAAACTGGTACAAATAGTTCAGTGAATTCTATTCTGTGGTAATCTTCTAAAATTGGTGGGAAATGCTTCCTCACAGATCCTTGCCCACAGCTTTGGAAAATATTTTTAAGGTTCAAGTTCCAGATTTCCAAAGGCTCTTAACTTCAATGTGGCAACACTGTTTACTTGGACGTTTGAGGGGAGCATCCAGTTTGTTCACTTGAGTGTCTTGGGGTCTGGCACACTTGGGAATTGGACATTGGATACACAGGATGTAACTATACAAACACTCAGACTTTTATGTAGACACAGATGAAAGTTATACATTCTAATGAAGTCATCTTAGAACATAACAGACATACTTAAGGGATGGTGCATTGTTCAAAATATTTTGAAAACCCCCTTTCAGTGATGTATACAAGATGCGTCACGCTGTTGCCTGCTGTGGCCCCTGGCAAAACCTTATTGATATTCATACTTTTTAATTGGTAAACCACAAAATGTATCATCCAACATTTACTTGCATTATTCATTAGACTTAGTTTTAAATTACTTTGTGTTATATAAAAAAAATCAAATCTGTTCTCAAAGCACAAACATTTTCTATGACTTAGGATACTCAGAAGGATGCACTGCAGACTTTGACGGCAATTCCAAATGTTTGGCGTGATGGTGTGAGCCCTGAAATAAATGGGACTCTTCCAAAGGTGCAAATGTTGAAGAGGACTGTTTTCATTTGGCTATTTTAGTTCTGCTGAGTTGGCTAAAAACACTAGCACATTCCTTTGAGGTTAGATTGTGTTTAATTCACTAATCACTTCTATAATCAAAAACGACTGACACCATAGCACATTCCTGCTTCTACCCAAATGTCAAGAAGATGGGTGCCTTTAAAGGTTGGCTTTTGGGGCAACTGCAGTGGGACCCCATACTGCTGAGTCCTAGTCAGGATAGCAGCCTTGAAATGCTGGGAAGAGTACAGAATGTAACATTTAAGACATAAGACCCAAAATCCTAGTCTTTGTAACTTATAAAACAAACCAACTCAATGATAATGTATTGCAGTCAGGTGAAATTGGCACAAGGTGAATGTGAAAAGTTGCTAGAATTGGTAGAGCAGCTTTGATAAATCTCTGAATGTGAACAATGAAGCTTTTTAATACAAAGAAACTTTGGCCATTTTACATCTCTGCCCAAAGCTTCCTCACAGTTCTGGGTTTATTTCTCTGAGCAAAGGACATATTTGCTTTTTGCCATGATAAATAACGTGTGATCTTTGAACCCTGAGGCCTTTAAAGAATGCCTATTTATAACAGCAGTCTACCTCGGATACTGAAATTCAATCATTTAATTTCTAGAATTACGAGAAGAAAATTGCATTCACTATGGAAAACTGCCACTTAGTTTTTTACCATAAGACTAATTAATTCAAAACTACATCATTCTGGAAATTGGAAAAAAAGTAACTTAGTTTCCTTTTAACTGCCAATTAATCTTTGTAGGGTGAACCTTGAGACAGTGAGAAATTAAGGATAGTGTTGGGCCAGCAAACGAAATTCCCTGCTCTTGGGAGCTTGCTTTCTCCCGAGGGTGACTGGCAATGGACAATGAATGCGACACAGTTTGTAGGACATTAGAATGAGGTAGGTGCTATGGAAAAAACAGGATAAGAAAGTGCTGGGGGGTCATAATTTCAAGTGGGTGGTCAGGACAGACTTCAGTGAGAAAGAAGGTCTAGAGCAAAGACTTTGAGGAGTGGAGGAGTGAGCCATGTGGGGATGTGCGGGAAAGAAGGCTCTGGGGGAGGACAGCATGAGATACCCTGAGGGGAGAGTGTGCCTGTGACAGCTGAGCAAACGTGGGGACCCAAACGTGGCTGCAGTAGAGGGAACGAGGAGGGTATTAGGAAGGAGGAAAGGATAACAGGTACTCTCATGTCAGGCTCTCCTAAGGATTTAGCATTTACTGAGAGAAATGGGAAGGTCATGAACAAAGAAGTGTCGTCATATGAATTATGTTTTTCGCAGTTACCTCTCCTCTAGCTTCCGTGTGGAAAACAGACTATGGAAGGGCAAGAAAAAAGGCAGAAAGACCATTCCAGTAATCGTTACAAAAATCCAGGTGCAGAATGACAGGAGCTTGGACCAGATGGTAGCAGTGAAGGTGATAAGAAGTTATTGGATTCTGGGTATATTTTGAAGGTAGAATTCATAGGATTCTTGATGAGGATGTATGAGATAGAGAAGAATCAAGAATGATCCAAGTTTTGGACTTAGGCAACTGGGAGGATGGACCCTTCATTAACTAAGACAGGAAAGACTATGGGTGGAGGCGGCTGGTGGGGAAGATGAGGAATTCCAGCTGAGCTGCCCACCACACGTCCAAACCAGCGCGATTGTCAGGCTGGAGAGAGACATCTTGGAACAAAGGACAAAATGCATTGCATATACTGGTATCCAGTTGACAGAGATTCTTCCCTGGAACTCATTTCTCCTTTTCTTCCACTTACAAAAGAATTACTCATTACCATTTTTTTAAGAGAACATAATTCTTTAGCTATAAGAGGTGTAATTTGAGGAAAAGAGACAAAATGGAATATATTTGGAAACGACCATCATCAGTTGTTGTCAAATATCAAAACGCTTGCATGCGGAAGAGGGTGGTGCCAAGACCACTGGCAAGGGGAGGGAGTTAAAAGTGGGCAGATTCCTGCTGTGTCCCAGTAGGGCTTCATGACCACCGCATCTGTCCACCAGTGGACTGGCTGCCTGTGGAAGCAGTGATCTTGCAGTTACCGGGTATTTAAAAAAAACGTGTTTCAGAAGGAAGTCTAGCTACATGATCCCTTAGAATATCTGCAAAATCTAAGATGTTCTCGATATAAAAGCACAAGTTTATTACTTATTCAGCAAATATTATTTGCATCTATTACGTAGGTGGGGGACTGTCACAGGCGCTGTGGGAAAACAAACAAGAGTGAGAACTCTGCCTTTAAAGGGATTCCAGTCAGGAGGGAAGAAGACAAGACATAACGACAACCTCCTGCCATGAAGGACAGAGGCTGCAAAGGGGTCCCAAGAAGAACGATGGCATTAGAAGGAGGTCTGGAAGGATCTGGAAAATGGGGACATTGTCGGGGCAGGAAATAAGCACTCTGAACCTGCATCAAGAGCTCACTGAAAGCTCTTCTACAGCATGTCTTGTTAATTTTTTATAGAGAAACTCAAACACAGGAAGAATAAAACTCAGCTAAGCAGAAGGGGTGACTCAGTGACAGAGATGAGGAAAAACTAACAAGTTCTCCTTCCCAGGCTTCTCCTCAGGAAATTTTAAGTTGCTTTGGGACCAAGAACTCTGGGTTTTACTTGAGTTTCTCTGACTCACTCAAGGTTATACACTGACTGAGTCATGTAGCTTTCCTAAGATCTTCTGGGAACACAGCTCTCAACTCCTTGGCCAGAGGAAGGTTCCCTGCGCTCATTACCACCAGGAGCTCAACTTCGGTAGTGCCGTCGTCATTGTGAAAAGCATCCATGAGTGCTGCGTACTGGGGAGACCCTGTGGGAAGCACCTGCCTTCCAGGCCTTTGTATTCCAGGGCAGCAGTGTTTTAACTGGGGGGGGAGAGGGAGCGAGGAAGAAGGGGGGGTTCCTAAGGGAGTTTCCAGGGGTGCAGGAGGACCTTTACACGGGATGACCTGGCTGCCTCCACCGTGAGTTCTCTTTTCATTCCTGCAAACCCCTCCCTTCCAGCTTTCAAGCTGCAGGTCTCCAAGAGAGGCTGTAACAGCAGAGCTCAAATGCCTTTTGCGGAAGAGAGTTTCAATATGAACTATGATTTTTTGTTGGCAAAAGATGCTAATAAACGCCAGAGACATTTTTAGAGGCTGAGAGAGAAAAAAAGTTTTAAGAATAATTGCATTAGGAAGGGTCCTCTGACCCTGTCCTTCATTTGGAAGAGGTTCCTCCCCTTCCGCCTTCCCTGTGTAAGCTGCTTGTTCCCTGTTCCGTCAGCCGAGCCAGGCAGAGTGCAGAGAGCAAGGGCTTTGACCTTAAGACAGATGTAGGTGTGAATGCCAGTGCCACCGCCTCTAGTGAGTGATGTGACCTTGGACAATTTACTTACAGATGTGTTTAGCGTGATTCATGTGCCGCGTGTATGTGCTATAAATGTTAGCTTCTCTCACTTCCTCAGCTGCCTTTTAAGAGAATGGCTATATCTACACGTCTAAAGCATGAGACAGACTCTATCACTAGAAGGACACGTACAAGGATGCGACATTCCACAAACGACAGCACCATCACACAGGCACGATGAACCTTTATATTGTGTATGAGCATCATGCCAGTGTTTCTGGTGTCACAGAAATCACACATCCAAATAGCTGAAACTGTAAGGAGGAATTTCTACCTTGATTTAGGAAAGTTTCTTTCAGATGTGGTTTCAAGAGTTCTCTAAGGGGTGAGAAGGGGGCTTGTTGACAGGAAGGCTGTTTCAGAAACAAACCCCACACCAATGACAAATGGTTTGGAAGGATGAAAAGGGGAGATTTTCCTTGAAATCTAAATGGAGGCTTGGATTTTACTACCTAGATACGGTGGTCTTGTGGAATTCAGAACCTGGCTTCGAATCACTGCTTTGTCCTCTGCTAATCGTATGCCCTTGGGTTAGGCTCAGAGACAAGTTTCAGTTTTACTTCCAAGCACCATGGGGACAGGGACACCCATCCAGTCACTCCCAGTGCTGTCCTGGGGACCAGAGCAGGCAGTGGACTGAGCAGCCCTGCACGACGTCAGTGTGTGCGAAGAGCCTTCTAGATTAGGCAATCAGACTTATCTTCTGTCTCGTTAGGTAATGTCAGTCCCACACAACAACTTGTAAGCTCCCTCAGACAAATTTCGTGGTCAGCACTGAGTCCATAAGAGACCTAGAATCTTTCAAGTTTTCTAACATAGAACTCCAGCAAAAAAATCAGTGTAATTCTCACGGCTGTTCTGTACATGGGAGCTTGAGCTGACCTGCAAGAAATCAGGGCTCCAAGGAACTAACCACAAAAATTCTCAAAAGCTCTGAAGGGGAAACTAAATATTAGAACAAAGAAAGTTTGTACTTCATGAAATTTCCAAGTCAAAAAGCAAATTAGTGTTACTGAGGAAGTGATGTTATCATTTAAAGATCAAGACAACATATGGTTTTAAAGAGAGAAAAGCAAAATGACAGAAATAGCCTATCTTTTCTTAAAAAAAAAAATAGTAATGCCAACACTTAAAAATCTGTTAAGAATTCCCTTCTTTAAAAAATGAAGTGTGAATTACAGGTATGATTTTTTGCAGCATAAATAAAATTTGGCAAATCTTTGCTTTCTCTCATTTTCATTTCGACTACAATTTAAAAAATAACTACTTGATCTAAAATAGTGTTCCTTAAAGTATGACCTACAGATCAGTGCCAGTTTGCAAACTGTTAATGGTCTGCCTTAACTTACACAGGGTAAATACAGATATTGAGAATAAGAATTTAGAAACTTTCATAGCAATCTGACAGTATTTTTTATGTTTGCAAAATCTAGTAACAAAATAGCTCTTGTTCTTTGAATTTTATTTTTATAGGTATTTTAATTTTATTTTACAAAAGTGCTAGTCCACATCTAAGGAACATTAAGGTAAGCCTTACTTTGGAAAATGAGGTTTAGCACAATACAGAGAAGCTTCTGATGGAAGAAGTCAAAATTCTTGCAAAATTCTTGTGTGAGTATACTAACCATGTAGAGAGGTATAAAGGGAAAATATTTTAAAAAATGCATTCAAGACAGTCCGAAAACCAGGAAGAGTGATTAGCAAGAGGAAGCAGATTGTCAGTTTACTCAGAATACATGCATTCATACTTACTGGCAGATTCTATAAACTTAGGGTAGGCATCGTATGTAATGAGTGGAATCGGCAAATCCCTGAAGTACAGTTTAAGCGCACCAGTGATAATGTTGATATCTTCGTACATGTTCACAGAAATATCTGCTTTCTCACCATCTTTTAAGGATGTTAAAAGAAACAAAAGTAAATATCTGGATTCACAGCACTGTTTTAATAAATGACATTTTTGTATACAATCAGATTTTAAAGATTATCAGTGCTTCAGTTTTTAACATAAAATTCAGTGTGCTACATGATACATAAATGATCAATTTTTAGTGAAAGAGCAAAATTAATTTAAGTAGATGAGGACTGAGATCAACAGAAATATCTGATTTATTTCCTGCAACTTGAGAATTCCCAGGGGAATTTTTTCTTTTTTAAATAAACACACTATGAAAAATAACAACAGAGGCACTCCCAACTTAACCAAAGGCCCCCTTTGTTTCATCCCAGGCTCCTACATATAACATTTGGTTCTTGCCCGACCCTTGAGGGAGTAGGGGAGATAGTAAGAAGTAAAAAAAAAAAAAAAAAAAAAAAAAAAAAAAAAGCAAATAAAACAAATCATTAAGAGTATTGAAATAATAAGAAATGACATTATAAAATGGAGGAATATTCTAGAGGTGCTGGGCCTTAAGATTATCAAGCAAAGCTGGCTTTCTTTCAGAATGGCCTCTTGCAGCAACTTGGATGGAACTTGAGACCAATATCCTAGTGAAATAACTCAGGAATGGAAAACCAAATGCTGCATGTTCTCGCTTATAAGTGCGAGCTAAGCTATAGGTATGCAGGGTCATACAGAGTGACAAGATAGACATTGGAGACTCCGAAGGGGGGAGGGCGTGAGGGGGCTGAGGGATGAAATATTACCTATTGAGTACAATGCACTCTATTCAGGTGACAGGTACACTTAAAGCCCAGACCTTCACCACTATACAATTCATCCATGTAACAAAAAACCACTTGTACCACCTAAATCTATTGAAATAATAAAAAATGGCCTCATCTGCACTCCCCTACATTTAGTACTTTGTTAAAATATATAAATTTTCATTTACTAAAGATTTAGTATCTACTCTGAGCTAGACCTTATGCTAGATTTCTTTTATTCCACTTGGCTCATGAGAGATTTCTATGGATTAAAAGTCAGCGTCTTCACTACACAGCTATTACAATGGCTAAAATTTAAAACACTGACAATGTCAAATGCTGGCAAGAATGTGGAGCAACAGGAACTCTCTTATTGCTGGTGGGAATGCAAAACGGTGCAGTCATTTTGGAAGACAGGCAGTTTCTTACAAAGCTAAACATAGTCTTACTATACAACTCAGTAATGAACTCCTAGGTATTTACCCGAAAGAGCTGAAAATTATATCCACATAAAAACCTTACACACAAATGTTGCTATCAACTTTATTTACAATTGCCAAAAAACTGGAAACAACCAAGCTATTCTTCAATAGGTGTGTAAATTGTGGGACACCCATACAATGGAATATTATTCAGCAGTACAAAGAAATGAACTATTAAGTCACGAAAAGACATAGAGGAACTTTAAATGCATATTGCTAAACAAAAGAAATTGGTCTAAAAAGGCTTCATAATGTGTAATTCCAACTATGACATTTTGGAAAAGGCAAGACTACAGCGACAGTAAAAAGCTCAGTGGTTACTAAAAATTTAGGGAGAAGGGAGGGTTTATGAGATAGAGCACAAGGGATTTTTATGGTAGTAAACTTTTGTGTGATACTGTAATGGTGGATATATGACGTCACACATATGTAAAAACCCATGGAACTGTAAACACAAAGAGTCAACCCTAATGTAAACTATGGACTTAATAATAATATATCAACGTTGGTCCATCAATTATAACAAATGTATCACACTAATGCATGATGTTAATAATTAACAGGGGAAACTGTGGGCCGGGGGAGGAGGGAAAGGTTATGGAGATCTCTGTACTTTCTGCTTATTGTTTTTGTAAATCAAAAACTATTCCAAAGTCCACTAAAAAAAAATCTTTTAAAATGCAATTAACTTGGCCTTTCAGACGTTCACATTCAACTGTGAATGTGATCATCTGCGTCTGTCTTTCGTACTTGGGCTACAATCATATGCAGTGGCAGTACAAACTGGGATAAGTGCTTTCTGGAAGAAAAGGGTGATGTAGATTCCTTCACTGGGGGACCTTAGGGAAGCACGGAGATGCTGGGGCCCAAGGACCTAGAGAAAGGGATGAGAGCCCGAAGGAAGGTAGAAGAATGACAAAGGCAAGTATCCCCTCTATCAAAAGTTTTACTCAGGAAAAAGACTAAGTTTCCTTTTCTTCTGCCACATGGCTCCTGTTTTCAATAGCTATTCATTATTTTTCTATGAGCATCCAGATTTCAAATATCCTGTTCCCATTATAGGTTACATATCCAGTTTTTGGTTTGGAAAATAAAGTCACCATTCTTGGAGTTTAGCTCCATATGGGGGAAACAGAATTTGTTTCAGATAATTTTCTATGGTGAGTTATTGTGTTCCTTGTATCTCAGTCCACCCTCTTTTCATTTATTACTCTTTCAACTACAGTACCTTTCAGCGCCTTGCCAAGGTCAGCCTCTGGGCCACTGCACACGCCCTTCTTTTGCCAGGGCTTCTATGTATCTGTTATTTTTTGCTATTCCTGTTCTTCCTCTAAGATGTAGCATAAGTGCATAAACATTTCTTCTTTGGGGAAGCCTCTTCAGATCGCCAGCACCCCTCACCTGCCCCACCAGACTAGGTTAAGTTTCCCAGTTATTAATATTTTCCTTTATGGCCTTTATTAAAATCAATAATCACTGTGTGATTATTTAATGTGAGCCTTCCGTGAATGCAAGGACCAAGTGTATGTGGTTATTTGTATATAAAGTAAGAACATGGTGCCTGGTGTCTAGTAGCTGCTTAGTATTTTTGAGTTAATGGTTCCATGCAAAATAGATTTAAACACGTTAGAAGCCTAAAATATTAACACCCTGGGACTTAATATGTATATCATTATTAAACTGGTTCTTTTAAAACTTTTTAATAAAAATACACTTCCATCTTAAATTTTCTTTCTGTTTTAAAATAATATAAACACATTCTGAAATTTGATATCCAGATACCACATTCTAAGCAGCACTATAACATATGAGCATAGTCTGTAACATCTTTGTTCCCAGATGGTTTCTTTACTTTCAGCTCTTGATTCTTCAATAGGCTGAGACTGTCCTGGGGTAAGGCTCACGGGCTTTTATTTGCTTTTGACCCATGGATCTCTCACTGTACCTGTCACATAAATATTTGTGGCTCCACTATAAGATGTAGAAAAGCTATAATGGCATCTGCTAATGTTATAGTTAGTTTTCCATTCAGTGACTATGTCCTAAGCAAGGGGAGATTTCCCCAAACCTGCCTTTTTACCTTGGCACTTGAATTAAATGAGTTAATCCCAGCATTCTATGGATCCCGTCATCTTCTTTCTTGGATCTCATTATTTGAGAGTTAAGCCTCTCAGAAGTGATCACCCTTAATCAATTCAAATTTACTTTGTGTATTTGATAGCCCATTCCTTTAAACACTTAGGATTTGGGCACCATTTACGTAACAAATTGATTTAAATGATCTGAGTCACTGGTTTCTTTCACACCCTCGTTAAAATTCTTCACATCATTTCTGCAGAGCCTGCAGATGACTGCTGGTGCACATCCCCTGGGAGGTTAAAGACTTGCCCCCAAAGGTGTGGCCATATGGAGCCAAGACGAACTCTTCCTGATTTTAAAAATCTGCTATTGGTGTTTTTACCTCACAAAAAGGTTGTCTCATATTTTTAATGAGAGGAAATTGTGTCATTTGCTTTCTGGGGTCCAAGGGGACATTCAGTTTCTTTGTCGGTGTTGACTTATTTTTGAGAACCATGGTCAAAGGCGGGTAGAAGACGTGCTCAGTTGCCACCTTCCAGAGTAAAGCGATGCCTCTGCCATTCACGCAGGCGGGGACTTGGCCGGGGTTCTTGATGTTTGTCCGGATCTAAAACACCACGACTCCAGCTCACCACCTTTGCTCTCATCATATACATGGGCTGGCCTAGATTTCCTCATATCAGGTTGCTAATAACAGTGAACTTATTTTTGTCTTCTGCCTCTATTGCCCGTAGGAGTTTGTGAATGGGAGATGTCTGTGTGATGGAACTAGGATACATACTTGCAAAGGAAAGTGGTTCTTTAAAAGATCACTAATTCTTATTCTTTTACTTCTTGTATTCAAGGCAACAGTTCTTCTTTGGTACCACCTCATTCCTTAAAATACTTAAAGCAAAGACAAATTGGAGAACCATGGAAACAAATCTTAATTTAAATGTTAGTTAAAAAAAATTAAGCTCCACTGAGCTTTTCTTTTCTGGGCCCTTTTCCCACAGTGGGGCACGCCCTATGCAGAGGTCCTCGGCTTCCCTCAGCCTTCTGGCCCTAACACATGAGCCGGTACTTGGGTCTCAGCTCAGTGGAGTCGGTGGAGAGGATGCCTGGGAGGCACAGGTGACAGGCAGAACTAGGTGGCTGGCTCAGGCCTGGGAAATCTGAGATCTGGAATGATTTAGATTCTGCACCCCACTCTTTTCTCTATGGTTTTTGGTAAATTTAATTGCTCTGTATGTATTTTGGTGAACATGGACCAGCCCTGGATACTCAAATATTGGTAACACAGTTAAATGTTATGCTTCTTTGTCACTCTCGAATTTGATAGTTTAATAGTTACAGCTAATTAAAAAAAGGAAATTGGACGCGGTGAGCGTTGTAGGGGGGAAAAGGCACACCCCAAATCATGGTTTGGGTGTGGCAAAGTCATAACATGTAACCAAAATGTTTGTACCCCCATAATATCCTGAAATAAATAAATAAAAGGAAATTATAAGCTAAGTCTTTTTATATGGTACAATAATGATTTAGAAAAATAATGCAAAAAATGTCATAAGAAACTGTGCCTTTTTGGCAAAAGTATTATTGTCCTAAGTTATGGAACATGCTGAAAAACATACCTCTGTCAAAAGCCATCTTGACATCTTCAATTAGGTCACTAAATCCTGACACTCGGTATAGTCCTTCAGAATTAAGACCTGTAAAAATAAAGCTAATTAGTTTCTTTGTAATTATGCCTTTTCTTTAAATTTAAAGAACTTCTCATGCTTTAGGCTGGGGAGGTAATGTGTCAGAAAGAATGATAAAATATACATGTTTAAAAACCTTTTCACACTTCTAAAATAAAACCATTTCACTCACAGTTCTTCATCTCTGACCTATTGTCACCTTTATAATTTGGCTCATGACTTTGTCTAATTAGGTCAAATATGTTAAGTCTTAAGGGAAATATTTCATCACCCCAATTACACCATAAATTCTTTTACATATTACGTAACAGAAGACTAAGATAAACTACATTAATAGGCCTGTGGCAGTTTTTGCCCAGTGGGAAAGAGTAATTAGGGTGCAGCTCTGTTTTTGGCCTTGGATAGTTTTAATAGAGCATTTACACCTTTGCTTCTTGGACCTAAGAAAAATATAAAAACTGAAAAATGAATTTGTCTCTACATATCAACTTTTACAGAGTGGAAGCGTCATCTATAAATATTTTTAAGGGATATTTTCTATACCTGGTTAAATATATCTTGAAATCAAGCTGTTTAGCTACTTGTTAATTCATTTCAGACTTTGACACCATTTGACTTCTGAGACCAATCCCCCCCAAGTTGCAGACGATAACCACATTTGCAATGAGGCCCCCACAAAGACACCGGGACCCATACTGTGTGAGAGGGGACATGGGGACACTGCAGCCACCCAGAGCGCCTCACCTCTAGACTCGATCTCCCTGACGCACATGTCCACCACCATGGGCCGCTTTGTGGTGTGCGCCTTCACGAGTGTCGTGAGGTCGCAGCTGTATACCTTCTTGACATGCTTCAAATCTGGCTTACAGTCATTTGGAACCATCTTGGAGCACTGCTTATGAACATTCAAACCACAGTCTAAGAAAAGAAAAATTCATTATCATTTTCAGAGTTTTGAGCATTCTGGAAGTGTTAATTTTAGCAAAAGACACTCCAGCTTGAATTAGGTTTTAAAGTAGATTAGCCTCCAGCAGTTCCTTCAGGGTGGGAAAACAATAGCCCCATCTTTTCTCTTGGAGATTTTGGCTATAAGCCAGGAGACCAGAATTCTACCTCATGCTGCACCATTTACCTGCTCTATGATCTCAGGAGAATACATAAGAAAAAAAATCAAAATTAATAAGGGTTTAACTAAATGTCTATAAAATGTAATATTATGCCAAATAGCCAACTAAAAATTAACCCATTTCTTTAAAGTTATGTAAAAATCATACTTAATGTGCGATATAACTGTATTTTAATGTATTTGACATGAAGTGGAATTGGACCTCCAAAAGTAGGAGTATCCAGGGCCCTCTTAAAATTGGTGCTGCTCATATTTATATCTATTCATAATCCTTTCTATATATATGATAACTAATATATAATTCATCTAGTAGCTGAAAATGGCTATAACTATTATTTATCGCTGCTACTATCACCAGCTAACATTTATTAAGGCTTACTAGTGCCAGTTCCAAGTGCTTTACATTTATTATTTCATCTAAACTCACAAAGCTCTGTGAAATAGGTACTTTTTCTTTGCATTTTATAACCGAGGGAACCAAGCCCATAGGTGTTAAGTAATTTACCCAAGGTCATGCATTTAGTATACAGTAGAGTGGAGTTCAAGCCTATGAATGATTCTAGAGTCCACATTTTTAAAACAATTGTTTACTGTTTTGTTATAAAGGATATTACGAAGGATACAGATGAAGAGGTGTATAGGGTGAAGTGTGGGGGAATGAGATGGAGCTTCCATGCCCTCTCCAGTTGTGCTACCTCCAGGAACCTCCACATGTTCAGTTATCTGGAAGCTCCTGGAGTCCACACTTGTAACACATATACACATATTGCCTTTACTGAATTTATTCCTTTGCTTTATAATTTTACTGGGTTATAACTTTTTAGGTGCCAGAACCCAAACATTTTCTAGTTAAATATTTTGAGACACTTATTTTTCAACAAGAAGAGCACAATGAAATTTAAGAAGGAATAGACAGGAATAAGACTGAAGAGTGATTAACCTGTAGCTGAATAATTCAACTAAAATAAATGTATGGCCAGACACAATGGCTCATGCCTGTAATCCTAGCACTTTGGGAGACTGAGGCAGGAGGTTCGTTTGAGCCTGGGAGTTTGAGGTTGCAGTGAGCAATCATGATGCCACTGCACTCTAGCTCAGGCAACAGAGTGATACCCTATTTCAAAAAAATAAATGTGTCATCTTCATGTTTTTAAAAACATAACCCATTTGTTTTTAAGTTTTTGAAAACTTGATGTTGACCTCTTATAAATCCAGTCCAAGTGGGATACATATAGTTGACAGCTAGGTCTTAATGAAAACAATTTAAAAATCATGCAATGCCGTCCAGTTTTGCTTGCTGTTTCTGGCAGAAAGGGAAGCATAATATTCACCTCACAAAATTGTTATGAGAATTAATGAGCCAATGCATTCAGGTGCTTTGCATATTGTAAAATGCTAGCCAGATGCTAGTGAATCATCATTGTGACTTTTGTAAACGTTATTAGCTGTGATCTAGTTATATATGGTAGTAACAAGTAACAGACAAGGAGAATTAGCCAATACTTGTAAATGAAATTGTTCTTTCATTAAATGGGTAGACACTGCCAAGTTGAAGTAAAAACTTAAGGCCTGTGGTGACTCTAAGGAAGGAATTCAGATGTAGTGAGCACATCCCAGGTGCACAGACAGGCTAAGCGTAGAGGGAGGCCGGGTCTCTGTGTGTGTGTGTGTGTGTGTGTGTGTGTGTGTGTGTATGTGTGGTGAACGGCACGGGAGACGGCATCACCAGTGCTGACAGTGTCCAAACTTTATCACCACTGAAGCACAGCAGCTTCTTTAAACACAGAAGGGCTTCCAGAGTGAAGTGCTCAATCTAAACTATCTGAAGAAATGACTCAACACTATTCTGTACAGTTAAATAATGTCCAAATGACTTCATAACCAAAACCCACATTCCTCTTTGTCTCTATATTACACAATGCGTAAGATTTCTGACTCAATCACAAGGCAAATCAATGGGAAAATGTCCACTTAAAAGACGTCCTGTCCCCTGCATACTTGAACATCTTGGGTAATTTCTGTAACTTAGAGTTTGGTCTAGAATCTATTAGTTGTGTGATTTTGAGTGAATTGCTCAAACTTTCTGTGCCTCAGTTATGTAAAATGGGAACAATAATAGTGCTTATTAGGGCTCATGTGAGACTTGAATATTAATATATGTAAAGTGCTAACATGTAACAAATTGTGTTTACCATGACTACGTTGTTGTTTAGAAGAATGAAACATCATTTTGAGAGGCATTTTCTATGTAGTACCCCAAGACTGTCACAATCTGCTTAAAGTCAGAAGCTAAGCTGAACTCAAGGCCAAGTCTGTGTTTGTCAGATGTGAAGGCCAGGTCCTGAGAAGGACTCGACCAACTGGAATTACAGATACTTTCACATCTACACTGTTCTTAGTGTATTTCATTTAAATAAAATTACCTCCAAGTAAGTAATACATCACTTCTGACTGCTTCCACTGTATCTGGGGAGCTTTCAGCTATGATTTTTTCAGCATTGCACTCTTTCTCCTCTTCTGGGATTCCAAATGCTAAATCTTTTATTATTGTCCCACAGATCGCTGAGCTCCGTTCACTTTTTAAAATGTTTTCTCTCTCTTGTTTGAACTGGATAATTTCTATTGCTCCAACTTTGAGTTCACCCATTCCTTCATCTTGTCATGTCTATTCTGCTATTAAGCCCATAATCCAGTGAGTTCATTTCAGTTATTATATTTTTCAGTTCTAAAACTTCCATTTGGTTCTTTTTTTATATCTTTATTTTTTTCTGATATTTCCTGCTCATTTGTTTCAAAAGTGTTCATAATTGCTTGTTGGAGCATTTTTATGATACCTGCTTTTCTTGTCTGATAATTTCAACATCTGTATCATCTTGATGTTGGTGTCTGTCAATTGGCTTTTTCCATTTGAGTTGAGATTTTCTTGGTTCTTGGTATAATGGATAATTTGGACTGTATCTTGAATATTTTGAGTGTTTATAAGACTATGGTTCCCATTTAAGTCTTCAATTGTACCAGGTAGTTTAGAATTAGAATGTTCTTTTATAGACTTTAGTTCAAATGTCAGCCTAGTTTACAAAGACTTTGTAATGCTACTGCAGTGCTATTTTGCCTGCCACAATTATATGTTACTCAAGTGGCAGGACTACCCCACATTCTCTGTGACACTGGGTGGGGGAGAGAGGACCACCAGCTAGGTATTGCAGGTGGGATGGAAGTCAGGGCTGTGACCATAAACTTGGTCAGGGAGGAGTGCTGTTTGCCTGTAACTGCAGGGTGGGCATGGAAACCAGAGTTCTGATCATGGTCTCAGCTGCCTCATTACTGCAGGTCAGGGGTGAAAACAGGACTCTGCCCCATAGACTTGGGCAGAGAGGTACTCCTCTGAAAGTCAGGGTCCTCTCAGAGGCTCAGCCAAGGTGGAGTACCACTTTCCTGCTGCAAGGCAGAGGTGGAAGCTAGGGCTCCATTCACACCCTCAGGAGAGGAGTGCACCTTTGCTATTGCAGAGCGGTGGTAGAAAACAGGGCTGCACCTGGAGACTCCACTGCTGCAATGTGGCTGTCTTCATGGGGTCTACATGGAGAATGGTAGGGGTGGCTGAATGGTTTCTGTCCTTTTGTGCTTCCTTTTTCCAGTGCTTTGGCTAGAAAGGCAGGCTTTTCTTGGGATTATTTTTTGGTTTCTGTCTGTTCGCATTTATGGGTTGTGGCCGTCTATAGTGCCCAAGATGGGATACACAGGACATCAAAACAGACAGACAAGAAGTACCACCAGGGAGCTCACTGCTGGGTTGTTCCTCAAGTCCCGAGGTCCCTAGTTAGCCTTCCAACTTTCAGAGTGTTCTAATAGTTGATGTACATATTTTGTTCAGGGCCTTTTGTTATAATTATTAGAGGATGAAACATTTATCCATCTTGTCCAGAACTGGAAGAACACTTACATAATGTTTTAAAAGTAAAAAATTCAGCAAAGCTTCATAATTTAATAATAGTACTGATGTACCTCATACTTCAAGTGTATACACACAGGTCACAGATTCAGTTGGAAAGGGATCTTGGTGAAAACCTATCCCAGTATCTTCATTTCAAGACAAAGACAATGGGGCTCAGAAAGGCTGAATGACTTGTTCAAGTTGCTCAGCCAGAAAGTGGCAGAACTGAGATTTAAATCTTGGATTGCTGATTCCTGGCCCGTGCTCTTCCCACTGAGTCACACAAACCACTTTTCCCACGTACACCATACAGTACACCATGTGCTCTGAGTTATTTTTTCCAGCAGTGAAGATGAAGTTGCTATTTTCAACCTTTTATTTGAAAATGTATATGGTACCCATTATCAGTTACATATACTTGAGTTTAAAAAACACTGCTATGTTTTATCCAAATGAGTCTCTCAAAGATATCTATATATGATTGATCTGGCAGGACTTTTAAAAGGCAATGATAAAACTTGTTTTGTCATATTCTTTCCCAATGTATAAACTCTAAGTGAAAATCAAGTAGACAGCAAAAAATGAAACTTCTGATGCATCCACATAATATCTGAATGGCACTAATGGTTTGATATTAGTATTACCTTTTTTCCTTTAAACATTTGAAGTCATCTCCCATTTTAAACATCAGCAGGTTCCTAAGCTTATCTGTGACTCAGTGAAAACTGGATAAAGTGATGACTGAGCTCAGATTTAGGTATTTAAGGAAAAGGGAAATATTTTCTAAACTGACAGTCTCTTTTCTATTTGAGTAAGATAAAACTTATGGGAAAATATATTATGTTTAATTTTAGCAATAAATCTCAAAGGCCAAATTTTTGTCAAGATTGGATATGAAGTCCTTCAGAAGACCAAAGAATAGGGCAAAGTCATTAAAATAAAGTATCTTTTTATACCCTTAGTTCACAGTGCAATACACCAGCCCTGAGCTTGCTATGAAAATTGATGCTTCAGGGACTAGCAGTATATCAATATTTCAGTTTGCCATTAAGACTTTATTTGGTTTTCATACTTATTTATTAAAGTCATATAACTCCTATATAGTTCCATTTCTCCCAGGGAAGCTCTATGCTACAAATAATAATAATAATAAAAAAGTCCATAAAAGATTTCATTTGTTGCATCTCTTGGTTTCGTAGTTATTTTTATGTCACTATTAAACCACATTTCCCCTTTCCAATTTCTCAAGTTAATCAGCACAGAATAAACATATGAAAGGAGCAATAAAAAATTCAAATCACATTTTATTCTATACTTTCTTAATAAAATATTTCTATTACACTAGCCAACTTGAGGCTACTCTCAGATTTTCTGAGACTTGATTTTCTAAAACACATGTATACTTTAGACAGCATATAAACCTGTTTTTTGAAATGGATAGCTGATAGTAATTACATTCTATTGATAGGATTAAGAGATAACATAATTATACTAATGTGTTTTGAAAACAAAGACAATTATTCATTCTTCTCTATGAGTGTTCATATTTTAAATAATTGCAAATAAAAGTTTTGTTTTTAAACATATCTCTTAGTTTTTTCCCCCCAGGGAAAGTGGAGTGGTTTGTATTCTAATATGTGTCAGAGGGAATTTCTTTCATAAGCAAAGTAAGAAGAATACCTTGTACTTTAGAATACTGATGACGGTATTGCTTTCAAGTAAAAGGGGTTCCATGAAACTTGAGAGCAAATCTTGCCAATTTCTCACTGGCTTACAAGGACAAACATAACTTTCTAAGTACAATCAATCAAAAAAGCAATGAAAACAAAAGACATTACTCCCACTTCTTTTCTTCAACCTAAAAGTTGAGTGCTTATATACTTTAAGTAATAAATGCCTCTGTTTTATTAGTAGGAAAGAAACTGCTGCCATTTTCTTTTAGAGGCAGCAATGGTAATGATACGCTGAATATATGAAGTCACTTTACTAAGCAACCATGACTAAGTTGATATGTCTGATTTAAAACAATTATCATCCTTAATTTCTTAGAATATTCTGGTAAGGCTAAAATGAAAACAATTCAGGAATGCTGGTGGAATAATGCTCTTTTTTTTTTTTTTTAAGGAAGGATGTTTGACAACCTCAATGATTACATAAAGATTAACCTACAAGCTTATATTTCATTAAGGAAAGAAAAAACTCTTTGAAGATAGTATTCTAACCAAACAATGACCGTCCTTTGAATGTTACTTTTAGAAGCCACCCATTTGGGTCATCAGTATCTTAGCAAGAGCAGCACCGCTCCCAGGCTGCAGTTAGCTATTCCCTTGCAACATCACTTTCCTCCCTTCAGAGGAGGCTAGAGTCAGGGGACCTCGGTGGATGAGACTAAGCTTACGCCTGTGACATCACCTTGGACTGCCTGGCTTTGAATGGCTCCTGTGGGGTGATAACTAGCATTCCAGTGACCGTCCCTGCCACTCCCTCTGTTGTTCTTGTCGGCTGTGGTGTGCTTAGCCGAGAGCCTCGCGCCTTCTATCCTGAAGGGGTAGCTTGCCTGGCCTTCGCTGGATTTAGTCTGACCCCTCCAGCAACTCTGCCAGCCTGGTGGCTGTAACACCCCCACATCACCTGGTACTTCTACATGGTGTAAGAAAAAATGCGGGTGGGGGAGGGATACAAAATTGCTGCTTCTGGTAAACACTTAAAAATTCTTGACAAGCTCTCTTCTGCTTTGGTGGATTTTTGAAAAAAGAAGCCTGAACAAAGCAAGCTGTCCTAGGGACCAAAAGCAAATAAATACATCTTTTCTGACAGTATGCTGCCATTTTTCTTTGGAAATAACGTCTTTAATGTTTAGTGGCTAGTGTATTAGTTTACAACTGCTGGTGTCACAAATTACCACAAACTTGTGGCTTAAAACAACATGCATTTATTATCATACAGTTCTGGAGGTCCTAAGTCCAAAATCGGTTTCACTGGGTTAAAACCAAGGTATCAGCAGGTCTGTGTTCCTTCTGGAGGCTGCAGGGGAAAAGCTGTTTCTTTGCCTTTTCCAGGGGCCTTTCTAGAGGCCACCTGCCTTCCTTGGCTCATGGCCCCTCCTCCATCTTCAGAGCCAGCAGTGCAGCATCTCCTCTTCCCTCTGACCTCCGCTTTTGTCCTTACATCATCTTTCTCTGGCTCAACTTCCTACCTCCCTTCTGTAAGGACCCTTGTGATTGTGACTACACTGAGCCCACCCTGACTCTCCAGGGTAATCTCCCTGCTGTGGTTTGAAAGTGTTTCCTACAAGATTCAGGTGTTGCCAATGTGATAGTGTGACGACATGGGGCCTTTCAGAGATGATTAACCTATGAGGGCTCCTCTCTCATGAATGTGACTGGGTGATCTTATAAAGCGGCTTGACAGAGGGAGTTGGTCCCTTTTTTGCCCTTCTGCTACATGAGGACACAGCGTGCCTC
>CM052439.1:46794998-46808083 GCA_028533085.1 Varecia variegata | reverse complement strand
GCATTCACAGAGGTACAAAAGCAGAGAACTCCGCTTGGAAGTGAGGTGGGATGGGAAACAGGGGAAGGGAAAGGAAGGGCTGACTCATGGGCAAGAGGAGTCCCAGATGGAGATGAAGCCAGGGCAGAACTGTTGGCTGTGAACAAGAGGAAAGTTGCCTTCCCCTCCCTGAGCTGGGAGAGAAGAGGGTAAGGGGGAAAGGATGGCTACGCAGGAGTGCTGGGGGCTGGGGTCGGAAGCTAAGGGAGTTCAGTTAGGAAGCACATGAGCAGCAGGGAAAGTGGGGAGTAGGAATGGAGCTGGCCAGGAACTCAGAGAAGGGCTGCCGGACTTGAAGGCGCATTTCTTTCCTAGATGACACTAAAATCGTACTATACCAGCCAGTGTCAAGCACACTAATGAAAAGGTGACAAATATTTTCTTTTTAAATGGGTGACTGTACTATATTTGAGCTTTATCTGAAAGTCTCATTTTATATACAGTTTTACATTATCAGTGATGTTTACATCATATACTTTACCAACACAGAAAAAGATATCTTAAAAAAACCAACTGTATGAATTATGCAACTTAGAATAGCTCTTCGGTTATACTGCTTCATCTAGCAAGATGGAAACAGGTGCTGCTTCCTGCAGACAAAATTTCACAGGCTCTGACATCTGCAGACAATTTTGTTTCCCAGATATGGTTGTATTTTAATTACCTGTTTTAAAAATGATTAAATCAGAATGTAATGGACATCTAAAATATAATTAAAAGGTCAAAAGTTGTAACTTGAAGCATCTTTCTGCTTAGGAGGATGCTAAGAAAGAACTAGGTGGGATATAGAGGAAAGGAGGCCTGGAGTGGTTCACAAGGAGTACAGGGGCTTGGGGACAAAGCTCTATATCAGCAGACTCCAACCTTTTTGGCACCAGGGACTGGTTTCATGGAAGACAATTTTTCCATGGACAGGGTGGGGGTGGGGAGGATGGTTTTGCAATGATTCAAGCGTGCTATATTTATTGTGTTAGTCAAACTTCTCTGCTAATGATAATCTGTATTTGTAGCCGTTCCCCAGCGCTAGCATCACTGCCTCAGCTCCACCTCAGATCATCAGGTATTAGATTCTCATAAGGAGTGCACAACCTAGACCCCTCTCATGTACAGTTTACAGTAGGGTTTGCACTCCTGTGAGAATCTAATGCCACCGCTGATCTGACAGGAGGTGGAGCTTATGCTGTGATGCGAGCGGCTGTAAATACAGATGAAGCTTCACTCGCTTGCCTGCTGCTCACCTCCTGCGGTGCAGCCCGGTTCCTAACAGGTCACGGACTAGTACCAGTCCATGGGCCAGAGGTTGGGGACTGCAGCCCTAGATCACAGCAGAGAGCAACTTTTGCCTGGAATACCTGTATGTAGCAGACATCCCCTTAGAGATCTGCAATTGATTCCTTTGGCGATAGTGTTTTGGTAAGACAGAATTCTAAAGAGCAATCAGCTCTATCATGTAACATTATTTGCGAAGTCAGGAATGGTCCCATGAAGAGCAACCTTACTAAGTGGGCCACAGATTTTTTTCCTAGGCCACCTCCAAATCTCTTGGTCCATCTTGACAAATGAAAGTGACAGAACACATGGCATGAATTACTTAATGAACAAAGGGCATAACCAACAAGTCTTAAAGTCCTCTTCTCTTTTGTAACTGGAAAAAAGACAACTTTATTACCATGGCATTTGGGATTGCTTTTACCCTGCGAGCAACTCCTTTCATGTTAATCACTCTGTTAAAACAAAGATGAAGGACTGGATCAATTAATGGACCTCAAATAGTCTTATCAATGAAGGCAATGGTCAGAACCAGGCTGAAAAGGGACAGACAGGGTGGGGGGGATAGTGGGCTAATGAAGGGCTCATGTGGCACAGGCCAAGCACTGTGTGTCTCCTGGACACTGAACCTAGGTAAAAACTGAAGCCATTCTCAGTCGGGCCTGCTCTTGGATGGACTAAAAGCCTGGCTAACATAAGGAAACAAACATGTTTGCTTCTCATCATGCTTACAGCATTCACATCTCCAGCTTGAATGCCAGTAATAGAAACAGTGGAAAAGAAATCCATGCTATGGGAAGATAAAAATTCACCATTATCTTCAATATCCCTTCCAAGCCAAAATACTACCTTTAGAAATAAGCATGCATGCAGAGAGCCAAGGAGCATGCCTGCAACGCCTGCCACAAATGTGAACCAGGTCGGAGTTGATAAGAACATGAGGGGAAATGAAATTTTGCTTGGGAAGGTGGAAATGATATTTCGGCTGCAGCTTTTCATTTGGGAAGCTCTGATGAGTCAGTTCTCCAGCAGGTACTGGGCGATGAGGGGAGAGAACAGATGATCAAAATCAAAATGAAAGGCAGGCAGGCAGGCAGCTGGGCAGGAAAGGCTTTTTCTCCTTTTTTTTTTATTTTGCATTTTTATCTTTAGGGTAACTAAAATGTGCTCTTTTGAGTGACCAATGGTTTGTCTCACCAAGATGGTCTTAAACTTTTTGATCTTTATGACACGAAATTTAGGTTTTTAGCCTCAATTTTAGCACTTCAGTTAAAGTACTTTGATTTATACTATTAAGCCATGAAAAGAACACATAACACTGGCTATGATCATTACCAGTAAATACATGAGTCCATCATGTCAAAGAAGACCAAGAGAATGATGAAGGAAGAAAACAGATTTTTTAATGAGGATTGCGAATTGCAGTATTATCCTGTTTCTGCTAAAGATGTGATGATTTGCTTACTTTGTGATACTGCAATATCAACATTAAAGAAATTCAATACTTGTCAGCATTTTAACACTCATAAGGACCACAAATATTTTAAATTAGAGGGCGAGGTACAAAAGATTACATTGCAGAAATTAAAAGATGGAAAGCAAAAGCAAAGACAATTCTTTCAAGCAGCAATAAGACCTGGAAATAATGCCACTGAAGCAACTTATAAAGTAGGGTATATACTTGGGAAAAAAGGGAAGCCATTCAATGATGTAGAAATTGTGAAAGAATGCATTGTTGAAGTTGTAGGATGCTTAGACACCCTGATAATGGTTCACAGTACAAACAACTGCCTCTTTCAAGGAGAACCGTAACTGATTGGAAGCATACATTAGCCTTCAACTTATCAGAACAACTTCATGAAATACTTTAAAAGGAAAATATATACTAATTGTTTTGGATGAATCAATTGATACTACTGACTCTGTAGGTTTTATACTTCATTTGGGTCATAACAAGATTCTCTTTGCTACAAAAAAATTACTTGCTTTGGGCACTCTTTCAGACAGAACATGGGGAATAAATTATCTTCAACAACTTTCAAGATAAATGTCATGAAGTTGGACTGAATTTGGTAAATTTAGTGAGTGTATGTACAGATGGTGCACCTTCCGTGACAGGAAAATATGAAGAGCTTATTGCACAGATAAAAAAAAAAAAGTATTAACAGATCCAGATGCTCTCATTTCTTTACATGGTATCTTGCATCAGCAAAATCTCTGTGCTAAAGTTACTATTTTAAGTGAAACTTTGCCACTAGTTATAAGTATTGTTAACTATATTTGAGCAAATGCAACATGGTATCAACAATTTCATTACATGCTAACGTTGAAAGATGAGGTATTTAGTGTGGATTTGCCATATCATTCTGAGGTGCATTGGCTATCGCAGGACAGGTGTTAGCCAAAATTTTATCTCTGTAAGAACAGATAGTTAAATTTTATGAGGAACAGATTCAGCAACATGAGTTATTGAAAGAAGATTTCTATAGGAATGCAGCAGTTCTATGTGATATCATATCAAATTAAAATGACTTGAATATTTCTTTGTAAGGTAAAACTAAATCTATATATGACGTGTGGCCAAAACATTCATGCATTTCAAAAAAAGTTATCTTTTTTCAAAAACACTTCTGCATTTTCCCCAGTTAGCAAAGGTCATTTATAAGCAGAATGATACATGTGAATCATTTGGAGAAGTTTGGATGAACATTTTCAAAATCCCAGTTAGCAAAGGTTATTAATGAGCAGTATGATATATACGAATCATTTGAAGAATATGCAGCTGTTAATTGGAGAATACAATGCAGAGTTCACTGTGAGAATCATGACATCACACAAATTAGCATTTCAGCCTCACCTAGTTGATGTCACCAAGGCACCTAAAGAAATACAGATGGAATTGATTGAGCTCTCAGTAGATGACATTTTAAAATCATTGTTTGATGCTAAGAAAGATCCAATTGAAATATGGAAAAATGCAGAATACCAATGCCTTCGGCAACATGCCCAAAAACTGCTTTCTTGCTTTTGAAGAAGTGTTTTGAAAAAAGATAGCTTTTTTCAAAATGCTTGAATTTTTGGCCACATATCATATATAGACTTAGTTTTACCTTGCAAAGAAATATTCAAGTCATCTTGATTTGACATATCAAACAGAAATGTTGCATTCCTATAGAAATCTTCTTTCAAGAAGTGCTTTTCAACTACTTATTGCTACAAATCTACATTCTCCTACCTAACCCAAATCAAGAGGCCATTAAGGTCAGAAATGACTGATACCCATCTAGAGAATCAACTGAAACTGTGGACCTCCATGCTACAACCAAATATTCAAATGCTTTCCAACAAAAAAACACAACAAGGCTAAGTTAACTTTAAAATCAACCAGTAATTCTCATTTTTTGAAATTAGTTAAGTACATAGTTGTTAGATTTTTACAAAATAATGTACATTTTTAAGTATATCTAATTGAAGCTTCTTGAATGCAGCCTTATTTGATTACAGCTAAATTAATGCAGCCTTCCAACGTGAAAAGGTTCCCTATACCTGGTATGTTAGTTGATTGGCTCACCATATCCATTCCTCCTTTTTTTCCTACCAACTATTTTTCCATGGGGAACTCACCTTTCTCTCATTCTCCTTCCAGTGGCTTGGGTGAGACTGACCCTACCCCTATCCCCATGGGAAAGCCGTGCATCCTGAAAGGCTCAGGCCTATGAGACAGTGAATCCTGGGAGTCTTGCAGCAGCTCCCAGAAGAGATCCCTGTACTAGGGCAGTATAGTAATTTAGCTCTGTTCACATATGAAGAGCATTGTGAAAATGGTTTTTACTAACTGGCATACAAAATAATACTTTAAAGATGTGCAGAAAATATAATGAATTATTATCAGTTCCACTCATAAAAATACATTCACCAAAATTTACTATAGGGCCTTATTAATAGAGTTTAAATTTCTTTGTCTGTCTTCATTATCTCTACCCCTTCCTGCCCAATCACTACCATGCCTGTGAGGGGTAAGTATCTCTAAAATCACATCTGAGTTAATGCAGAACTTACACAGAACTAGCTTAGAATCACATACTACCATATTAATGCTAGAACACAAACACAATTTTTGGTGTCAATGTTCTGTTTTAAGCTGAAGGAGTGGGCTCTTAACACAGAACCATCAATCTGAAACCCAGGAAGCAGGAAGTGGAAATATCAACGTTCTCAAAGCAATCCTTTTATTTACTTGTTGATCATCATATAAAGTATAGATTGAATAATAAATGATATAACAAATATAATCACTAATTCAAAAATATTTTTCATCTCAAAATATGGGTAAAGTATCATAAAACTTGTAATTTTAATGTTTAGGCTTTCTTTTTTAAATTTCAGAAGTGATAAATGAAATACCTTAGACAAATTAAATTTAACAGAGTTTAATTGAGCAAAGAATGATTCATGAATTGGGCAGCCCTGGAACCAGAATAGGTTCAGAGACTGTAGTGCTGTCATGTGGTTGAAGAAGATTTACGGACAGAAAAAGGAAAATGACGTGCAGAAAATGGAAGTGAGGTACAGAAACAGCTGGACTGGTCACAGCTCAGTGTTTGCCTTATTTGAACACAGTTTGAACAGTTGGCCACCTCTGATTGGCCAAAACTTGGTGATTGGCACAAGAGTAGGTTATAGCATGTTTACACATCCAGTTAGGTGACGGTTCACTGTGTACAGAGAAACCTTTAGGCCGAACATAAAATATGTAAGGAGGCAGCTTTAGGGTAAACTTAATTTAACAGAAGTAACTTTATTTTAAATTTCTTTTCCGCTGATAGCTTTCCCTCTAAATTGAATCATGTTCAAGGTTTAAAAAATGTCAAATGCCATATACTAAGACATTTGTACTTTTAAAGTTAGCTTCATTACTTAGAAGAATGAGTTTGCATTCAAATACCAGTAGTAAAAAAAACACAAAAAAAACCCCCAAAACCAAACAAACCAGTGAATCAATATTTCAAAATATCAATCCCTGAAAGTTATGTAGGTATAATAATATACCTAGAAAATAAATGAACCAAACTGGCTATGCAATAAAAATGACTTATAATCCATAGCTGAGTGACTGAAAATCTCTATATTCACATTATATGTAGGTAAACTGACACTGAGAGACAAAAACCTCAGACCAATCCACATGATCTTGTGATCCACAATTCCTTGAAGTCACCTCTGCACTAATATAATAACATTTGCATACAACCAGGTTTCAACTTCTCTTTGGCTTGGTTGTAAAAGTGTCATTTAAAGGAGTACTATTAACATACATTATAATATATGTGGAAGTATTCCTATAGTATGCCAGGAAAAAAGTTTGACTAAAATGCACAGGAAGTTATTAAACTATTTGGTTAAAACCTCTTTTAAAGCCCTAGTAAAAGAGATTCTGATTTTCTCTATTTCTCTCCTATTTCACTGATTGCTGCTCTTATTTTTAATATTGTCTTCCTTCCAGTACTTGGTCTAATTGGATCTTCTTTTGCTAGTTTCTTAAGGTGGAAGCTTAGTTCATTAATTTAAGACTGTCCCTGCCCCCTTTCTTAAATAAAAGCATGTAATGGTATAAATTTCCCTATAACACTACTTTAGCCCCATTTCATGAATTTTGATACATTTTTCCTTTCAGTCAGTTCAACATATTTTCTAATGTATCTTGTGATTTCTTAATTCATGAGTTATTTAGCAGTATGTTGTTTAATTTCTAACTATGTGAGAAATTTTCCAGATATGTTACTGATTTCAAATTTAATTCTGCTGTGGTAAGAGGATATGCTCTGTACGATTTCAGTCCTTTCACATTTATTGATAGAGTCACACACCATTTAACAGGGACAGTGTGTCCTTAGGCGAACATTAGAGTGTGCTTATGCAAATCTAGATGGTATAGCCTACTGCACACCTAGGCTATTCTGATATGGCCTATTGTTCCTGGGCTGCAAACTTGTACACTATGTTACTGTACTGAATACTGTATGCAATTGTAACACAGTGGTATTTATTTACCTAAACATGGAAAAGGCACAGTAAAAATATAGTATTATAATACTATGGGACCACCATCATAAATGTGATCTGTTGTTGACTGAAATGTAGTTATGTAGTGAGTGGTTGAATTTGTTTTATGGCCCTAAATATTGTCTATTTTGGGGAATCTTCCATGTTCACTTGAAAAGTACATGTATTCTGCTATTGTTGAGTGGCATACTCTATAAACATCAATTAGGTCAAACTGGTTGATGCTATTGTTCAAGTCTTTATCCTTTCTATTTATTCTATCACTGAGAAAGAAGGGTTGAAACCTCCAACTATAACTGTAAATTTGTCTATTTCAGTTTCAGTTTACTTGTTGCTTTATAGATTTTGAACCTGTTATTTGGTGCATACAAATTTTAAATTGTTATGTCCTCTTGATGAATTTTACCCTCTTCATTCCCAGTAAGTATTCCTTATTTTGAAAACTATGTTTAATATAAATACAACTACTCTAATTTTATTTGAGCTATTGTCTGCATGGTATAACTTTTTCTCTCTCTCTCCCCTTTATATTTAAGGTGGGTTTCTTGAGGATAGCATATCATTGGATCTTGCTTTTTTATCCAATATGACAATCTCTGCCTTTTAATGAAATGTTTGGGCCATTTTCGTTTAATGTAGCTATTGATATGGTTAGACTTAAATCTCCCATCTTTCTATGTATTCCATTTGCCCTTTATTCGTTTTTTCTCTTTTCTTGCATAATCTGGATTAAGTGCCTACTCTTTATGATTCTATTTTGTCTCCACTATTAGCTTATTAACTATACCTATTTTATTTTTTAGAGTTTGCTCTAAGGTCTACAATATACATCTTTAACTTAAGTCCTCTACCTTCAAATAATATTACCACTTCACCTATAACATAAGAATCCTACAGTAGTATACTTCTGCTCCCCCTACCCTGCACTCTATAGTTGTCATAAAATTTGCTTGTACGGACTTCATAATACATCATTATTTTTGCTTTAAACAGTCAATTATCTTTTAAATACACTAAAATGAGGAAAATATCTTTTACCCACATGTTTACTATTACTGGTGTTCCTTATTCTTTTGTGTAGGTCTAAATTTTCACCTGGTATCATTTACCTTCTACTGAAAAACTTCCTTTAATATTCTTGTAGCACAGGTCTCCTGGTAATGAATTCACTCAGCTTTTGCTCATTTAAAAACCAAATCTGTATTTTGTCTTCATTCTAAAAGATGTATTTGCTGGCTTATAGAGTTCTAGGTTGATGTATTTCTTTCTGTTCAGGACTTTGTGTTATTCCATTGTTTTGTATAGTTTCTGAGGAGAATTTTGCTGCCATTTTTCATTCATCTTTATGTAATGTGTAATTCCTACCAGCTGCTTTTTAAAAAAAACTTTGTAGAAGTTTATGTAGAAGTAACAGTAAAAAAGGAAAATAATTTGTTTCTTCTAAGTTGACCTATTTGTCCTACATCGAAATAATATTTAAAGATATTAATAAAGAAAACAGTAGCATAAACATTCTTTCTTTCTCTTTTTTAAAACAATGTACATTGTATTCCTGGTGTAAGTGTGCACACTTAAGGTCCTATAAAACCATAAAACTATAAACACATTATGAAGCTGAAATGTGAAAATAAAACTTAAGAGAAACAGAACACATGTTTAATTTCTATTAATAGATCCTAGAGACATCTTCCATACATTATGTGAGGGATGAACAACCTCACCCCTCAGGCTCAAGCAAAGTACAGGTGTGGTGCTCCTCGACTTATGACAGGGTTACATCCCAATAAACTCAGTGCGAGCCGAAAATATCGTGGTTGAAAAAGCGTTTTCTACTTATGATACTTTGAATTTGCAATGGGTTTATCTGGATGTAACCCAATCCTAAATTGAGGAGTGCACTGAATACATATCACTTTCATACCCTCACAAAGTCAAAAAACTGTAAGCCAAAGCATTGTAAGTCGGGAACCATCTGTACCACTGTAGGATGAAAACTGTTCTTATCTCTAACCTGATTTTCTCTCTCTCTGGCTGCTTTTACAATTTTCTCTTTTAACACTAGTTTTCAGCAGTTTGATTATGATGTGCCTTGATGTTGTTTCCTCCATTATTTTTTTCTGTTTAGTGTTCACTGAAATTTTAAGATTTGTGAATTTTCATCAAATTTATAAAACTTTTGGTCGTTACAGCTGGAAATAACTGTTTTGTCTCCTGATCTCCCTGTACTGTTCCTTCTATGACTTGAATTACACTTTTGTTAGGCTGCTGGATGTTGTTCCATTGATCACTGATGCTGTGTTCATCTTTTTTTCCTCTGTCCTTCATTTTGAATATTTTCTATTGCTGTATCTTCTGGTTTACTAATCTTTTCTTCTGTGGTATCTGATATGCTGTTAATATAATGCAGTGTATTTTTCATTTCAGATATATTTTTCATCTCTAGAGGTTCAATTTGTATTTATTTATTTATTTATTTTGGGCAGGGTCTTGCTCTGTGCCCCAGCTAGAGTGCAGTGGAGTCATCACAGCAAACTGTAACCTCAAACTCTTGGGCTCAAGCAATCCTCCTGCCTCGGACTCCCAACGTTATAGGATTACAGGCATGAGCCACTGTGCCTGGACTCAATTTGGATTCTTTTAAATAGCTTCGTCTACGGCCATACCACCCTGAACGCGCCCGATCTCGTCTTTTAAATAGCTTCCATTTCTTTCCTCACTGCAGCGTTTAGTCTACTGTTAATTTTGGTCACACTACTAAGATCATACCCTCTTGAGGACTCTTAGCCAATGCTCCATGTGTTATGGGTCTTTCCACTTCTACTGGTGAGCAGACGATTCCCAGCCCTCAGTGAGTTTCAGCCACTGTTCAGCCCATTGCTCTCTGGCGATCTCCCCATGGTTTCCTCTCATGCATGTGCAGATAAATCCTCTGCAAAAGACTCAAGAAGACCCCTTTGTAGACCTCCAAAGTGCTTTCTGGGTGCAGCTCTGTCCTCTCAGGAACTCTGTCTCACACATTTGGGCTGTTTTGCCTCTCCAAACTCGAATCTCTTTGTCCTCAACTTAGGTAGACAACTAGACTCTCCTGGGATTCCCCCTCCATGTGCTGTGGACTGGAAATTGCCTCTAGGCAGTAAGCTAGAGCCATCTTAACTTGTTTAAGAATCATTTTGTTTGTGTTCCTTCTTTCAGTTATCACAGTCCTGTACTACCCTATTGATCAATGTCTGACTGTTTTATATACTTTTTCTAGTTTGCTAGTTGTTTTAGATGGGGAAGTAAATCTACTTCTTCTATCATGGCTGAAAGTAGAATTCAGTTTATATTCTTGGTTCTACTGATTTGATCCTTCATGTGAGCTTGAACCAGGGACCTCTCTAGGCTTCAGTTTCTACACATGTAAAATGACATTCACTTAATCGGTAATTCTCAACATCCTTTATACAGATTAAACTGTTTCAAAATTCTTCTGTCATCCATGTCCTATAAGCACAAATTATTCAGCAAGGTGTTTGATTAACACTGTTGTGTTGTATTCAGTAGATGGCATACTGGGATCTTGCAATTTGTTATTTCATTTGTCATTTCATGTTGTAGAAGGCATTCCCTATTTTTCAGCCACACAGAATAAATTTCTTGTCTTTGGATAACAGCCCTCAATCCATGGGAATTGTATGGAGCTGACCCAATCCTCAGCTCCAGGGGAGAGAGTACATGACCTGGCTCTAAGCCAATCAGCACATTCTATTCTCCTGACTAGGGCTACTGGTGCAGAGGTGGGCATATCACTGGTGGATGACTGCCAGGCCTGGAACCTTTGTCTAGTCTCTCTTTGCAGCTGACTAGAATCTAGGGAGATACAGAGCTGGAGCCTCAGACAGCCATCTTGTCGTCAGAGAAAGCCTAAAAATGAAGACAGAGTTGGGAGACAAGGTTCTGGTGGCATTTTAAGCCCCTGGGTCAAACAATATCTTCAATTAATGCTGGACTTTTCCTACCATGTGACACAATAAATTCCCTTTTTGCCTCAACCAGTGTGAATTGGGCTTTCTGACACTTGCAATGAAAAGCCTCCCAACTGTTCCATCAAATGGTAAATACATTCATAGTTTCCAAATGGAGTTTAAAAAAAAACATTGAAGTAATACAATTGTGGACTAATGAGTTATAACAGCAACCATCGAAGTAAACTAGCATGCCTCTTGTCTGCATACGAATAAGGGTATGTGTGCCAGGTAGAACCGTAAGTAGAGATCAGGGCTATGCCATGTGTAAGAGGTGGAATTCCAAAGAAAGGTAGTTCTGAAAAAGAGAGAGAGTGAATATGACATTTTAGGCCTGATTTGGGCAAATCCATTCACATGGATAGCCAAAATGTCAACAGACTGGACGATATCACCTAATATGACAAGAAGCCTCTGACTCCCATGACCTAAAAATAGATAAATTCTTTTTATTTTTTTGAGATGGGGTTTCATTCTGTTGCCCAGGCTGGCGTGCAGTGGCGTGATCATAGCTTACTGCAGCTTTGAACCCATGGGCTCAAGCGATTCTCCCCACTTCAGCCGCTAGAGTAGCTGTGACTACAGGCACGCGATACCACGCCTGTCTAATTTTTTAATTTTTTGTAGAGATGGGGTCACACTATATTACCCAGGCTGGTGTCAAACTCCTGGCCTCAAGAATTATTTTTATGTCTGCATAATACCTTACAAAACACACCAGTCCTAGTTTTGCTCCCCAAAGAACTTTAAAATATAGAAAATAAGCAGTTGACAATGTTCTTTAGAAGCACAGCACTGCTGGGCTATTGGCCTTTCTTTCCCTTTATAGCTTTCCTATTTTGCAACCAGAAGAGTCTTAAGATAAGAAGAGGAATTTGAAACCTGAAAAAAATGTATTGGTATAGTGCTTATCAGAAAAATAATTTATAATGGTTATTTTCCAGCTAACAGCAGTTCTTCTGTGGTAAAATATTTAAAAAGGAAAAACCTGATTTTGCATGTATTCGCATTTATTTTTTAACCTACATTCTATTTCCTTTGGTGTACATGCATGTCTTTTTCTTCTCTCTGCCCTTTGGGCTCTTTGATGAAGGTGATGATATTTCTGTCGTGTACTCTTACGTTACAAATGATGAATGCCGACTAATGATGGTAATAAATTTACTGAGATGTAGGAAACTTGACAATACAGACAATAACTGAGGGTCAGGTGTTATGGAATGTACGTGTTCCTTAGGCACCTGCTTTGACCATCTTATTAAAGTCATGGTAAGCCTCACTCCTAATACCTCTCTGGCCTTCTAGAGAATGTTGACATAGTGAGTCACAAAAAAGATGAAGTATGACAGTATGATTTGTCAAACAAGGTTTGAAAAATAGAGATATGAAATATTACATATGTATTTTCCTCATTAACTTACAAAATAAGCAAAATAGAACTAAGACCCACTCCTCAGGTAAATCTGGAAGGGAAGAATGAATATATGAGAGAAGAGACTACAAGCAAAGCTTTTTAAAGTAAAAACAAGTCCCAAATGTGGGAAAAACCAATCCTTAAAGGTTAGATTATTGTGTGAGCACATAACGTATTCAGAGAACAGAATTCTAGAAGAGGTGATTTTTAAAATATTGATTTGTTTTTTTAATTGACGAAAATTATATTTATGGTGTACAACGTGTTTTGAAATATATACTGTGGACTGGTCGAAT
>CM052439.1:46778610-46794498 GCA_028533085.1 Varecia variegata | reverse complement strand
AGTAATTTCAATTACTTTGGAAGGGTCAATCCTGAGACTTCTGACCTTATTAGCAACTCTAAAAAATATGTAATGCATCTCCCTAACATGAGCTCCTTTCTTGAGCATAAATACCTTTTTTCAAGAGCAAGTCCAGGCTGGTTTTGATTTTTTGGCTCCAGAGAAGGAAGAAGCCTTGTACTTTTTATGGGCTTTTAAAAAAACAAGTATCTTTAAGAATCACAATTGATCCCACAGTCAGCACTTTCTGGTTATACAGAATTTGTTCATTAAAGTCATGTGTTAAATTAAAATTGAGAAATAACTGGAAAATACAAACAAAAAAAGAATATGCTTGTTTATGCAAATCCTTGAACAGCCCTACTATTTGCTCTTAATCAGTATTGATATAAAGCATGCACAATGAACTTAGCACTAAAATGGCATTCTTCATAGGTCAATCTGTTTCTGCTGAACAAATCAGAGGGTACATCTTTGGAGATATTCTAAAATCTCGGCCATTTCTAAATAGTGTGCATATAATTTCTTGCTTAGGAATCTAATGGCTATTTTTGTGATTTAACTTTAAATATGCACAAAGATTTATTTGGGATCATTTTCCTGATAAAAATTCTGTAAGACCAGTTGTCTATCATGCAAGAAGAAACTGAGGCCTAGTAACCTGCATGTATTGTTGAGGAGCATAAATGGGAAGATGTGGTTAAAACTGGATGCACATCTGATTTCTGTTTTCAACTGAATTGTCTTAATTTCATTTTAAATCAAAGATATTGGTTAAAAGGTAAGGTCCTTAATATGTTTAAAGAGAAAGAAGAAAATGCTAGTTTATCTTGAAATATTAGCAATCTTTATAAAGCCTAGAAGCATATTTTTACTAAGTAATTTCTCCTTTATCCCCAAAATGATCTAAAGATCATAAAAATCTATTCCTCACTATGGAAAATGCACAGTATACTGGGAGCTTGGTAGTTAGCATTTGAGTAAAATAAATACTGTTGTCAAAAATCAGGATGAATTGCAAATTTGGGATGACATTACCTAGTCCAGAGCCTGGTGCCTTCTATGTGCTGAATAAACATTGAGTAAATTAATAAATAAATGGAAGATCAGGGTTTACAGCTTTATTACCTTTTGAAACCAAATTATTCCTTTTCTAACTTAAAACCTAATGATGTTTTGTCTAAACTAAAAATATTCATATCTCAGAAACTGTATCATAAAGTTGCCTAACTATTGGGAAGTTATAGAAATACCAGTGCATCTGCCTATACAATGTAACTGGTTCTCCTTATGATTGACCTCACATTGTTTGTTCTCTGAATTAGATTGCAAAGGACAGAACACTTCAAGGCCTTATATCATGCTGTAAATACAGGCAAGATCTACATATAGCTTGAATCAACATATCATCTTGATGAAAGAAGATTCAAGTATAGTTGATAAACCATATTAACACAATAATTAAAAACCACATACACACACACACACACACACACAAAACACAAGGTGAAAGCAAATACTCAAAAAGTGAAGAGAAGCTGCTAGCATCAGCAGCATCGACAGTCCCATGGTAGCCATCCTCCTCTCATCGTGGTCAATTCATTAACAGAGGAGAAAAGACAGAAACTATGGGCAATGCAGACCATCTGCTCAATCCAGATGCAACAGCACATGCCTCTTATATCCAAAGCTTTTTACCAGAAACGAACAGGGATAAGATCTAATCCTCTCATAAAATATCCAACAAAGGTATTTAGACATTTTTGCATCACAAATAAAAATAATGCCAAAATCATTATTAAATGAGACCTTTTAAGTATATTAAGTCAAGACTTTTACCAGTGAGTACATATTGATTAAACAATATTACAACAGCATTAGAGAAAACTGGGTTGGACTTATATTAGCTTTATTCAGCTATTCCTTAAATAAAATCAGGCTTTTAAAACATCTCAATAAACATATTAAATAGCAAGAACATTTTAGTCAAGTCATCCTAGTTTTAAAAAGTCATCAGAAGATACTCCTTTTATATTGTATACTTCAAGAAATGTGCATTTCTTAAAAGGCTAAAAACAAATATTCTTACCTTGAAATTGTGAACCTTTTCATATTTTGGAATTTGCTCGTTTTCTTTCAGAGTTGCTCTTCTAACAAGTGATGTCAACTGCGAATAAGCAAAGAGTTTCAGAGGTTGCCAGATTGTCACAGACGACTTTGGAGAACCCAGTTTCATTCCCAAGGCTGCTATCAATAAATCTTGCTGACGGCCCTCTTGTTTTGATTTGTGAACCGCAGCTCTATTAGTTTTCCTCCCCGACCAAGACTCTTTGGATGGCATTTTGGAATTCACAGGAAAAAAGAAAACCTATATTGATCTATGTCTGTCGATGAAGTCTATTCAGCTAACACACGAGCATTCTGCCAGGCAGCACAGAACCCTAACCTACAGAGAGCTGCAGAGAAACACCACGGAGAGGTGGAGGAGGAGGATGAAGCACTTCATAAACAGAGGTCGGCTAACCAGGCAAATTCTTCTTTCTTCCTTTTTTTCTTAAAGGGATCTATATTTAAGCTTCCAAAAACTTGAGTCTGAACAGAAATAAAAAGAGTCGATGCTAACATACAAAACACTCAGCATCTCTTTCTATCCCTCTTTAAAAGCCATGCAATTCTGACAAATGATACATTTCTAAAAGCTTTCTTCTCTATTCAATATATTAATGTCCATTCTGAATGAAAGATGCCTACATACTGCCTGCAATCAGTTTCTAGCAACAGCAACCCTGTGAAGCCCCTAGCAGGGAGGGTGGGGGAGGGGAGGGATTTGACAGGGAAGGCTGGATCAGACTGGCCACCGTAAGAAAGGAGATAACCAATGAAAATCAAGCAACAGTATTTAAGTACTGTATTCCTCAACTCCCTCTGTCTCTCTGTTTCTCTCTCCTCTCAAGTAAGATTTTCTTGCTGGCTCAAGGCAAAGCAAAAAAAAAAAAAAAACAGTGGGAAGATAATGAGCAATGAATGAGTCATGTATTATTACAAAATGGAATTTTTTTTAACCTATTAAAAGCAGAGGAAAATTAACATACAGCACTAGGTTTTAAAAAGAATGAACCACTGCTGCCAGGTAAATTATGAAAGGCTGATCTTTTTCTTTTGTACATTATGGACTGAGGTCAGTTAACTAAAACCCAGCTTTATTAAAGATGAGCAAAAACTGATAAGTATTTTGATGAAAAGGAGTTTAACCAGTATCACACTATTTTCATGCAGAACAAGGAGCATGCATGTAACACTGCTAACACCCTGGAGTGGTCAGTTTTGTCCAGGTCCTATGAATAGTTTTGTTGTGGGTCACACTTAAATAAATGAAACCATTATTTTAATTCTCTAGTCTTGACAGTTTTTATTCAGAGGGCTTAAGGTCAGGTCATAGTGGGAGCCAGTCGGGAATAATTTCCCATTTACACAGGTCCCAGATATAATATTAGTATAGCTGTGCTCCAGGACCCTTGGATGCGTATGTGCTGATATACAAAGGGGGACGCTGGTAGGAGACTCAAACATGGCTCTCTTTAGGGCAATACCTACATTTTTCAGTAAGGTGCTATAAAAGGCTTAAGTTGCCCACTTTGGTTCCCTAACCATCTCCCTTCTGTTTCTTCATGCTATGGTAGTTAAGTTTAATCCATTATGACTCTAATGTTACACTGTATTTAAAGACTCTAAAATTCTATATTTAGATGGTTTCAGTACATTTTCTGGTATAAACAATTTATTTCAGATTTCATAATCTATAGGGAGTATTTGCCCAGTAAATAGTCTAGTTTAATTAGGGCACAGAGTCGTCCTTACCTTATGCTAGATATTGGAAATAATGAGTGATTGATTTTCTAAATAATCCCAACTTATTTCAGTCTATAGTCCCTTTTATTTTTTTAAAAAACATTTTTAATAAAAAGAACAAGTTAATAGTTAGATCTACAGAAGTTTCAACTTCACAAATTTATACCCTTAGATAATTAATATGAGACATAAAATGCTCCCATTCCAAGAGAAAACGCAATGGAAAAAAGCTTCCTTGCCTAACCTAAATTACTTTTTGGTTTAAACCTATTTTGTCACGTGATAACTAAAAAATATAAAGGCCAATCAACTCTTCAGACATGTACAGCCTAAAATAGAGTTTATCCAATTCTCAGTAGGCATTAGAAAAAGAACAGACTCCAAAGGCAAGTTCAACAGTAAACTTTTTTCTCAACAATGTTTAACACCAAGTTACTAAATTAAACAATCACACGTGTAACCCAAGTAGCATTTTTTTCCTGAGTATTTTTGATCAAGGTCTTGCATTATATATAGATCAACCTAGTCCTTCAGCTGTAGTAACTAAAATTCAACCAAGCATAGAAATATTCATGGTAGTTATCCAGAGAATTCATGGCCAGGTAAAAGTGAACATTCTGCCACTGAGAGGTAAAGTCCACTGTAGAGTCGTACCATCTCTCCTAAGTAATTGTTCTACTTAATCAAGAAACACTGGAGTAATTGCAATTTGGAAAGCAACCTAGCACAGTAAGGAGACAGAAGACAACTTAGTATAAAAAGGGTCTTAACTACTCTCAAATGGCTAAGGATTTGGCCACCATTATGCCTTCAACCTGGTCCCAACTGCAATTCTGCATTAATTTTCGTGAAGAGCTTACAAGTCACAAAAACTGCTAACTCTACAATTCTGAACCAATATCAATGTTTTAATGTTCCAGGCAAATGTATATCACTCATGCTTACATTTATCAGGCCATATCTATCTAGTTATTGAATCTATTAATGATGACTATCATTTATTAGTTATTGAGTACTTATGTTCCATGGATGCAGCTAAGCACTTTACATATAGAATCCCATTAAGTCCACAGATAAATCCTCTGAGGCATATATTATCTTAATTTTAAGGTTGAGAGAACCAGGGCCCACAGAAGTTAACTTCTCAAAATAGCACAGCTAGGAGGTGGTGGGGCTGGGCTCTCCAACACTATGCTATATCCATCCTGGTGAGAAAATGAGAAGAAACTATGGAATCTGAGAGTAGTTCTTATGATTCTATACAAGATGGTTTCTCTAGTTATTATTTCAATTTTGAAGAGAAGCAATAGACTGTATGAGTACCGATGAGTAACAATGGATGGTAAGAAAAAGTAATATAATAGTAACTAAGATCTTAGGGTCTCAAGTTTAACATGCAGTACATGTAGTAGGAAATGCTGACCCCAAGGCTCAATTCAAACACCCTCTCCTTCATGAAGCCTTTGATGATCTGCACCAATTAAATGTGATCTCACCCACCTGATTCATTAATTATGAGACATATCACATTCTACCTCGTATCAGTTACCTGTGTAGCTGTTTATATGGAATTTGTACAAACCTTGAATCTAGCATACTAGCTTACACAAATAAAGGTTCAATACGTATTTGGTTAAAAAAATGAAACCAAATGAAGGTGGCTATTTTTATTGAGGGGGCAGTGTGGTATAATAAATGAAATTTGAAATCAGAGAAACTGTTTGAATACTGACCTTGGGAGATTTGCCTGGTGCCTCCATTATGTTATCTACATAATATGGAAAATAATACCTATTTTATAGATTACTGGGAAGTTTAAAGAAGATGACACACATAAAAGATGAAAAGACTACAGGCAGTAAATGCTCCATAAATGACAGGATTACAGGGTACTGTTCCAAATATTAGCTGTAGGGTATGCTGTGTAAGTATAAGGCATAGGTCCCTGCCCTCAACGAGTCTGTAATCTGCTTTAAGTCAATACCACACAAGCATGCCTGGAAACTCTTGCCCATCCTTTCTTCTTATGGCCTCTACCCAATTTCCTACATTGGGTAGGAATCCTGGCTCTAATCCTAATTTTTAAAAGGCACATAATGACATGTATGTTAGCTGAGGAAGCAGGGTTAGGAGGGAAGTGGAAAGTGGCAAGGAAAGGAGATTTTTGATATTTGTTAGGGAGCCAGGAACACTGCTTGATGCTTCATGTGGGTACCCTGTGTGTCGTTCATAACCATCCTGGGAGGTTATGTTGCATGATGGTCACACTTTATAGATGAAGAAACTGGGGTTCACAGAGTGACTTGCTCAAGGTCACACAGTCAGGAAGTGAAAAGTCTGAAATCAGAATCTCCATCTTTTGTCTTCAAAGCCTGACAGCTCTTTCTGCTACTTTATGAAAGCAGCAGATAAACACAAGGTGTTAGGGACAAAGTGCCTCTCATAGTCTGGCTCTATAAAACAGACAAAAATGGCTTAATTGGGTAGGGCTCTAAACTGGCGGGGCACATAACCTGCAAGGTCGATGGAAACACCAGCAGTAGCCAACTTTTTAGTTTGACTGGCAGTCTAGGGCTTATCTTCAGACCTGACCCTGCCCATCCTTGACACTGACATCACTTCTGTAGGCTCATCTGAATGAGGGTGACTGGCCTGGAAACAGGGAAGGGCAATGGGCAGATCCCCAATCCTCTCTGTGCCTACCTTTATCCATGCCATCTGCCATATAGTGCACTATAAAAACAGTAAGGAAACGGTAAGGGTGGGGCAGCGAGCTGTGAGGAATGAGGAACAGAAGGTGAAATAGGTGCCCTTGAAAAGGAACACATTCACTGCTTTTCAAATAAAGAAATTTCTACTGATGCCACTACCCTGTTGTTTGCCCAGTAGTAATACTGGATTCATGCTAAGCCAGCCTCTGATGTTCACCAAGTGCAGTAAAACAGGAAACGGGCTCTGGGGCCTGACAGAACTGCTACCCTTAACCCTTTCATTTATTAGCTGCGCCATGTCCTTAGTCAAGTTACTATTTCAGTCTTTATGTGTAAAATGGATTAAAAATACTGTATAGAATTATTAACAATTAAATGAGATGATATGCAGCAAGCATTTTGCATTTCTGGCACAGAAAGTAATAAATGGAAGTTTCTCCTCCTTTCCTTGTATCCAAGGGCCTATATTTCCAAGATCAGGGATAGTATAATGTGTAACTATTATATGGATTAAAGGCTCAAGACCATTGTCCTATGCAATGTGAGCTTCAGATCAAATTATAACCCATCATTTAGACACATTGTAAGCATCACTGTTCTGCAGTCTTTACCCTGTTCCTGGCAATGTTATAGTTAAGAGAACCTCTATGCTCAAACTCTGAGTAATCCCATCAAATCCTACTTACAGAAAAGGGTCTTATCAACTTATTCACACAAAGGTACAAATGACTGATTATACGTCCTTTTCTATAAGGATCTGGTTTTTAACATGGGACCAAGACTTAAGCCAAAGGAATAAATCTCCAACTACTGAATGTCAGGACTTATTTATAGAAAGAGGGTTCTCTAGGAAACTGGAAAGACCTCATGTAACACAAACAGCCACCTCCTCTATAACATTATGGTGATATCACAGACTCATACCATAATGTTCTAGTTAACTAAATCAACATTCCATCCAAGAAAGCACCACAGAGGAATGTTCTAACTGGCATGGCCTTGAGGCTTGGGGCGGTGCTAAATAACTGGATTAACTCTTGGGTAATTAGGGTTTCTGGTTTAGGTTTAATGAAATCCTGCATTTTCTATAAAATGTTAAAATTGAGGTATAAACAACACAGATTTCACAAAATATCCAATATCAAGTTATGAATTCAAGCAAATCTTACTCTAGATACACAGATTATTCCTACCTTCATCCCCTGATTTATAATTTGTAACCTATTCTCCATTAGAGCCAAGAGTACAATATATGTCAGTTTCTATTAATTGACAACTCCATGGCATTGTACTACTAAATGCTTTACATGTATACTGTAGTTGAGTTGTCAAAACAACAAATAAGGTAGATATTATAATTCTCATTTTATAGATGAAGAAACAGAAGCTCAGAGAAATTAAGTATCTCGCCTAAATGGTCACCTAACTAGTACGTGGTGAAAATAGGACTTAAACCTACGTCTACGCAACTTCAAATTCTGTATCTTTCCTTTAGACTATCCTGCCTCTCATATTATCTGTTGCTAACATACAATTGTGAAAGCTCACCATCTGAAAAAATTTCTAGATCATTTATATTCTTACTCTCAGATCACTAGGCCTTTTAATAGTGCTATACTTGAATTTATAGTTATCTACCAGAGTCAACACTCAAGCAAAATTTTCAAATGCATTTAAAGTCAAACATTAGAGACTTTTGTATCAAAACTCTATAAATTCCTTAAGTTATATTGGGATAAATAAATTTTTATGTTGCACAGAAAACTCTTAACGTTCTGCCAGGACTCTTAAATTTTTTTTGCTGCTGACAACAATCACATTATAATGCCTAATTCAGTCTTCATTATACAGCTTTTCTAGTATTAACATAATATCTATCTAAACAGATAACAATAAGGCATATCAGTGCATTCACTTCAGTGTATAATAAATTTAAATGACACTATACTAACATTGCCACTACCAAATGTTGTATACTCTAATATGCTCCCTGACAGACTCATATGCAATAATATTTAAACATAAGACATTTGAAAACACAATGCAAACAAAAAATATAGCCCTAGCATGCCTTTTTCATTTGAGAAACAACAGAAATATGAGGAAATGCCCCAGGTGCCAGTTGTGAGGAAGTGTTTTCATTCTACATGGAGAACACCATGCCCAAGGAGGAGGGGGTGGAGTGGTACACAGCCTGGTTTTCAAGTCTGGTTCTTACTGATATCAGCCAAGGTACTCAACTTTTCTAAATCCCAGCTGGACTAAATCAACTCTACAGTCTTCTCAATATTTTTAATAGAAATTCAAAAGGAAGAAGGGATGTGCTGTGAGATTTGAGAATGTCTACGTGGGAAAGGCCTGCTGGCTATATTGAGGTACCTTCACAAAGTATCTCTGGCAAATCTGCAATGGGCTTTTGTCTGGTATCCAATCTTGTAGGCTCGGAAACTTACTGTGTCAGCACAAGATTATTTCTCAAGGGGAGACTAACATTTTAATACCAAACTCACGAAACTGACAGGTAAATCAGAATGGCAGCTGTCTAGTTTATATTAAGATATGAGATATAATTATCATAAAGTAGTGACCAACATGCTCTTTTTGGTAGCACATCTACATTGGAAACAACAAAAAATTTAGCAAGTTGGTGAGAATGGAATCAGAGCACGGAATGGATGAACTGAGTATTTAATGAACAGAGTTCAGACATCTGTTGAATCCTCTACAATTAGGATCACCTTGCCAATGTCCTAGAATACTCAGTGTCCATTTCATGGGAGCTGCCTCCATTTATGTCAGTACTTGGATGGGCATAAGCAACTTCTACCTCTTTGAGTCTCCTTTTTAGGTATTTCTTTATGATTTTGCATGTCTCTGCTCAGATATCCTAGGTGGTGATCTTAAAGTTAATTCATACAACAGTCTTATGTTTTCATTTACAAGTTCTTAGAGAGCGGTAGATTGTAGCCCTGATGTATTGATAACAATTTATATAATAATTGCTTTGGGAAGAAAAATAAGTGAAAGATGTCCTTATCCTGAATTATGTAACCATATGTTAATATAAACAAAATTACAAAGCAAGAGTAAAATGTTCTAATCTAACACTCTGCAATATGTGGCCACTGGCAGTGATGGTTGTATGGTGATGAACATAACATTCTTCCTTGGCTCTTCCTAATGAAAAGCTGAAATTGGCCTCCATGAGAATTTCATCTTAATCTCCCTGTCCCTGCCCCTGCTATGAACCTAAGGGGCTACATGGGGAAATGTGTCATTTTAATTTTTGATACCTATTACCTGCAAGACTTAAAGAAACACTACTATTATTCTGCAGTTAATAGAGAAGGTAAAATTAGAGAAGCTCAAACACTTTATCAATAATTAGGAACTTCAAATCCAGTGCAAAACTCTTGAATCACACGTCTTCACTTTTTCAAAAAGCTTTTAGATGTAATATACTCATAGAAAATACAACTAAAAACCAGATTAAAAAAATAAAAATAAAAAAGCAGATTCAGGTTGACATTATTAGGAATGTTTATAGATTTTAAACTGTCACATGAGGTTATTTCAAGTTATCACACCTCAGTGAACATTTTCTACTTATTTAACAGAGGCAATTCAGTATATGAGAATAAAAGCTAAGCGTTGTATTTTCAGTTTTCTCATTCCTCAAGTAACTTCTGTTGCTTAGGCTAGGATGAAGCCCAAGTGTTTTGGTTATTTTATAAAGGACCTGTTACAGGCTTATTTAAACTTCCTATATATGGCACAAATACACTAGAGTTTGATTAGAATATTCCAATTGCAATTAAGCCTCAATAAAGACAAATGTTGATTCATGGCATGAAGTAGAAGACTTGTGATGTTCAAACATACTTTTGAAAACCTGTTTTTCTTATTTGAAAATGGCAATAGTGGCCTGAAGATAAAAGATTTAACCTTCATAAATAATTATCCTGGGAAGAAGAAGTATAAGCATGGGCATACTTCACAGATGTGTTAACTGACCACCACACTGCTATACAGAAACATTTCTTTGTAATGACGCTGCTACATTGCATGGTTTACAAGATAATGATGTGAAAAAAGGGAAAATAGCTTGCCTTTGGGCATTTTATAAAACCAACTTTTTATAACATGTCCACAGTATTTCACTTTATGAAATCCCTGTTAGTTCAAAGGATCCTAATGAAATTAATAGAGAACCTTAACAACCTCTAACTTGGATGCTCTTCATATAAGAGATAACCATTAGATTCTTATTTTTATGTGTGCCGTATGGAACTTGACATCTTAAAAGTGACTTGAGACATCTGGACAAGGCCCACAAGAGATCTGTATGTTAGAAAACACAGAGACTCAGACTGCAACAACTGGCTCTTGGGAGGATGAAGAAGAAAAGATTAAAGGATGATTTAGTATCTTTTAGTGACATTTTAATGTATTGAGAGGAATCTACCCCACTGATTTTCTCCTCCACAAAGGAAAGGTTAAAGAGAGAGAGTCTAACCAAGCAATTGAAGATCTATGAGGTAACTGGCTTAATAATCCTATTCTAGTCCAACATTACAATCATTTTAATTACTATAGTCTGACAATCTGGTTAAAAAAAATCTAAGCCTGCTTTTACACTGTCCCGAAATCAGTAGCACTTATACAGAGCTTTAGATTCTACAAAGTGCTTTTCATAGATACTATTTCATTATATCTTCAAATTCTTATTTCTCAGAAAGGAAATTCACTGATGTTAAGGTATTTGCTCGGGGCAGACAGTTGGTAAGTAAAGCAGCCATGATGGAACCCAGGCTTTCTGACTTCACACCCTGTCCTCACCCTACTCTGTTGTGCTTCCCTGAGAACTGAAGACATGATCACTCAACATGTCATGAGACTGACTCCTAACCTTAAGTAAGGCTCAGGTGTCACAAAGACCCAGAGCCAACAGTAAGCATAAATATTCAGTGACCACCCTGATTCAGTTCTAAGCCTGCGATTAATTTACAACTGTGGTTTGAGTGGTCCCCCAATCTTTTTGGCACCAGGGACCAGTTTCATGGAAGACAATTTTTCCATGGACTGCAGGCGGCAGGGGGATGGTTTTGGGATGACTCAAGTGCATTACATTTGTTGTGTACTTTATTTCTATTATTATTACATTGTAATATATAATGAAATAATTATACAACTCACTGTAGGTTGGGGACCCCTGGTTTACAACATCCAAAGAAGTAAGGTCAGCCTTGCTGATTAAATTCTAGTATTTAAAAAATATTTGCTATTATTCTGATGGTGGTAGATAAAGTGATACATTGATCTTACATAGATACAGGCAGTTCTTTGTCAGATATCCATCAGGGCTTCAAGGGGAGTTATTGAGCAGTGTGCCTGTTTTTGTTTTTGCATTGGCTTTTCCTGCTCCTTAAATAAAAACAAATCAACAAAACCACCCTCCAAACCAATGAATTGAGAGTAGTCTCTTGAGCAACTAATTAAGCTGTCTTTAGAAATACGTAATTAGCTTTCCATTAAAATCTACCAAACAGACATACATAATTTACAAGGTAGAAAGCCATTCCAATCTCATGAGTAAATAATTAATTAAGTCTTATATTTATAACAGAGATTCCAGATAGGCCAAGGCAGTAATTATATAATTAGGATGCATTTTATCTTTAAAGGAATAAAAAAGACGTAAGGATTTTTGGGTGCTGGACATGTGGCCTAAGAAAGTGTAAATATTTTATACACCCTACAAATTCATTAAATGAAAACACTGAAATGCTCAAAGTATATATCCACAACACTAAGCTCTCAAAGTTTTCACTAAACATTTTACTGAGTATCTACTATGTGCTAGGCACTAAAGAAACTATGGTGATACCAAAGAATAGGACGCTATGTTATTTTACAAGGACCAGATATTAAACAAATACATGTTTAATGAATAAAGTATAATTAGACTAAGTATTGGGTAGATAATATATTTTTCATCCAATTTTAGTCCCATAATCACATTCCTAACAAAGGTTGGATTTACCCCGAAATCTATGACTATAACCTCCTTCCAAGCTGCCCCCTCTTCTCATGGGCCTCTGAGCCTCTAACAGGTAACTTCTCCATATCTGTCCATCTCAAATCTCTCTCTCTCTCTCTCTCCTTCTAATATGGATGTGCCTTCAAAAGCCCTGTAAGGCCCAAACCATAGGGTAGTTTATGACTACTTCATTTATACAGTCCTTTTACCAGAAATAATGCAGACAAGGAGCTGTAGTTTATAAACTCTCCTCCCTCAATCTGCCTAATCATACCTTCCATAAAGAGTTAAAACAATTAAAAAAATTTTTTTTTACTAAAGTTCAGTGTTATCTATAGCTAAGTGATTAAAAGCGTGGCCTTTGAGTCAAGGCTATCTGTAAAAGAATCTCAGCTCCATTTATTAGTTATGGGATTTTAGGTAAGTCTTAGTTTCTTTATTTGTACAACTGGAATGATAGTAGCTATACCTCATGGAAGGTTGGAAGGATGAAACGAGATGAAGTAGGTAGAATGCATGGAATATATGTAAAGCATGTAATTTCAGTACCTAGCATGCAGACAGCTCTCAAAGATTAGGTGGTGATGGCGACGTTGATACTGTTATCATCGTTAGCATTAGTCTTACCACCTAACACAATGCTTAGGACAAAGTAGGTGCTAAATAAATATTGAAAGAATGAGCAGGGAAAGCTCATGGCCCATTCATAAGCCTCACTGAATTCTTCAGACTCACAAATGAAGGCCTGATTCCAGCCCCTTGCCCTTACACTGTCAGAATAGATTTAATACAAAGAAAATGCATAATTTTTTTGTCTTATAGCTAGGTTATTCAAAAAGTAACAGCTCATCAGAGGTGCTAAGAATAAGAAGAAAGGCATTTTAAACATTGTTTCCTCTTTTTTTTTTTTTTTAGCAAAAATGCATGTAAAATATAAACTAAAACATGTTAGGAAATTTGCGATAACATAGATATCTTAGCAACATAGCTTACTAAAGGAGATATTGAAATGAAAACTTTTGTTGTGCTAAGAGAACATGTGCTACCTGAAATAAGAAGGATGCCTGCCTGGGATTCATGAACTGTAGTTTTTGCTTTGAGAGACTGTTGAATCACTGTGGTGTAAATTAGTTTGTAGGACCAAAAAAATGCAAAGGTCAGGAAAATTTTGGATGAAGAAAAACCTTTTGCAATGACAAGTTCCAAGAAAATGTTAGAAGGAAAAGGGAGTTGGGGCAGTATCTACAATTAGTAAGCCCAGTTACAAGTCTAATCATTTTTCCTTCTATGATTTCAAACACATAATTTGCTACAAAACTTTAAGATGAAGTTATTTTCATTATTTTCAAATACATGTCTTTATAAGGAAGACATTAAAATAAGAAGTATCTTGTTTATAAAAAAATCTTGCCAAAATATCTCCTCCTACAGGATCAGCCATAGAAAGAAAGGTTTTTAAGTGTTTTTGTTACATTTTTCAAGGTCAAAGTAACAAACCATGTGATCAGTTGAATAATTTTGTTTTCATTTTTCAGAATCTTTGAGATACTAGGAATAGAATTTAATATTAATACATTATGTTATACCAGTGATACTGCTTTTAATGAACAGTAGCATATTAAATTATTGTGGATCATGTGCAGCCAGCTGCTTTAACTGTCTCCTCTTTTGTAAATTACATCAAGTTTCACACCTCCATATTTGAAAAACTATCCAAAAGTGAAAGAGTTAGCCTCATGCCAAATGATATAAAAGGTGTCTCTGGGTTCCCTTTAAGCATGGTTGTCTCAAGGAAAAGTAGTTTGAGTTGCCAGCTGAGCTAGCTCCTTTTCCCATGGAATACCATTTTTTACCTGAAAAAAATGAGTAAATTTTGACTTGGGTGTTTGGCATTTTCTAAAAAATAAAGTTCTTCTGGTACCTCAAGGAAAACAACTGACAGTGATAAAATTTAAACTTTCAAGTGAAAATCATAATTTTGGAAAATTTTTATCTGCCACTCTGAATTGACAGCTTCCCATTACTTAAATGGCTTTTCTGATGAGAGGAATGATGATATTAACAAATGTGATTCTTTGATAGTGTATAAAACTGTCAGCACTTGGAAGACCTAGATAACTCAGTGAACCAATATTTTCCAAATGACCAATGCATGATGCTACAGAATCATGCATAATTGAAATATCCATTCAAAGTCCAAGACAGACCAACGGATTTCAATGTAAAAATAAGAAATGATCACTGATTAGGTTTCAGATTCCGTATCTCAAGTAACCTTTAGGAAATTGCCATTTGTCTAGTTTTGGTATGGTATCAAAGAGGAATATCCACAATTTTTTGAGAAGGCTATTAAGACACTCCTCTCTTTCTCAACTGTTTATTTATATGAAGCCATATTTCCTTCATATACTTCAACCAAAACAACATATCACCACAAACTGAATGCAGAAGCATTTATGAGAATCCAGTTTTTGTAATATTAAGCCATACATTAACGAGATTAGCAGAAATGTAAAACAATGCCATTCTTTTAAGCTTGTTTCAAAAATATTATTTTAATGATAATGGTATTATGTTGGCCAGGCACAGTGGCTCACACCTATAACCCTAGCACTCTGGGAGGCTGAGGCAGGAGGATCACTTGAGATCAGGAGTTCAAGACCAGCCTGAGCAAGAGCGAGACCCCATCTCTACTAAAAATAGAAAGAAATTAGTCAGACAACTAAAAATATATAGAAAAAAAATTAGCCAGGCATGGTGGCACATGCCTGTAGTCCCAGCTACTTGGGAGGCTGAGGCAAAAGGATCGCTTGAGCCCAGGAGTTTGAGGTTGCTGTGAGCTAGGCTGATGCCACAGCACTCTAGTCTGGGCGACAGAGCAAGACTCTGTCTCAAAAAAAAAAAAGAAAAAAAAGATGTTAACATGTAATTTTTATTGTTTCTTAAATGAATTAATAGATTTCTAAAAACAGATGCCTGGGCTCCATGTTAATTACACTGAATAAAATTTCTGCAGACATCTCTTATATAAAGGTTTCATTGGTGAGAACATTGATCTGAGTTAGTGCTTTAATCAAGAACTATTTATCGGCCGGGCGCGGTGGCTCACGCCTGTAATCCTAGCACTCTGGGAGGCCGAGGCGGGCGGATCGTTTGAGCTCAGGAGTTCGAGACCAGCCTGAGCAAGAGCGAGACCCCGTCTCTACTAAAAATAGAAAGAAATTATATGGACAGCTAAAAATATATATATAGAAAAAATTAGCCGGGCATGGTGGCGCATGCCTGTAG
>CM052439.1:46745550-46778110 GCA_028533085.1 Varecia variegata | reverse complement strand
AATAAATAAATAAATAAATAAAAATTCAATATCATGGCTTTTCTTATTCAATAAATTGGAATTTTTTTATTCTTTTAACATTTGATAAGACTTTATTTTAAAAATTGATAAGAGTTGTAATTCTTGAGTGACATGCTTCAATGGGTCAAAGGCCCATCTGAACCATGCTTCAACTTCCTTTGGGCAGTTCTGGAGATCCTAACTTCTCCCTTTTTTGAGTAACCCAACTACTCTAAAGACAGTGATCCACTTAGTCTTTGTTCAGTCCAATTGTTCAGTCTCTACAATGACACCAACGGGCATTTAGTGGATGGGTCCAGCTCTCCCTTATGATTTCATTCTCAAAAATAAAGGCTGCAGTATTAAAACACACACCTAGAATCCCTTGATAACTCACCATAAACCTGTCATCCCCAAAGATATCCATGTTGTTAACAATACTTGTCCCTAAAAGGTTACATAAAGATTAAAGGAGATAATCTGATTACTCAGCATAATTTCTGATACACAATGACTCAATAAATGTTAGTTATTTCTATTATCATTCTTAGTTTTATAATCCATATATATATGTATATATATATGTATATTAGAAGAGAACTTCAATTTCCTGAGGCCAGAAGAATCCTAGTTAGTAGCACAGCAAAGTCTACACTTAAATCTGCATGTCTTCAGCCTATTCCATCTCTTGGAATAATAATAATAATTTCTCAGAAGTACAGAATCTTAAGTATGAAAAACATCTTGCAGGTTACACAAAAAACCTTAGGCAGAAAATCGTGACAGCTAGAAGGGACCTTGTGGTCACCTATGAAGCTGGATCCTTCATTTTACTACTGAGGCCCAGAGAGGTTAATGACATGGTTAATGCAGTATCATTAGTTAAAGTCACACACTAGGGTTCAAATCTCTTTTTCCAAAGATATGCCCAATAAAATAATTGGTTGGATTTTGTGTGTGCGCATGAGAGAGAGAGAGAGAGAGAGAGAAAGAGAATTATGGGATAATTAGGATATAATATGATAATCTAAGCTCTTCTTGAAGTACTTCTGTTTGAGACGTAAAGGTAGATCTTTGTGGAAAACAAGTCTCAAAAAGTAAGGAATTAAGAGAGGAAAGGAAGAGCAGAAAGAGAGCATCTGAGCCAGATACTGTGGATCACTACAAGCTATGACAGAACACTAGCATACAGGACTACAGAAATTCTTTTATGAGTCTTACCACCAGATCAAATGTTAAAGATTCATTATTATTTAAGTACCTTGTTTTAGAGAGAAAAAATAAATTTACCTTAAAAGTTTTTAAGGTAATAAATTTACCTTAAAATATTTTTGCATGAAATTAAAAGTAAAATATTTAAAACATTTGTTTATAATCTAAGATCATTATTATTTTTAAAAATAAAACACATGGAAAAAACCCACCTGCTTGCAGTAATACTGCTTCCAAATAAAAGCATTTTCACATTCATTCATTAGGCAAAGGCATTTGGGGGGGGGCTTTATCTATCAGGGGACAGAGGGAATTCACTATTCACATTAAAATATGTGGCAATTAAAATGTTATATCCATAAGATAGCAAAACAGTTCTGGTTTAAGTAACAGATTCAGCTCAGCTGTCCTGTGTATGCTACAGATGGAAATTATGAAAATTCTTTCCCCTCAAAATGCTTTATTAATTTAGAACTGGCAACTCCAAAGTGTAGACAAGTTTGACCATTATTACATACAAGGCTAATGTACAAACTTTCTGTATTCAACAAATTCAGAAAAATGTTTCTCTGATATAAAATTTTGTATATTTTAATGATACAGACTATTCCAAGAAAAACAACTGCATATGTTTTTAATTATCCCTAAAGTTAATTAATTTATAAACTTCAATTTTTTATTAGTTATCCTTACTTTTAAAGAAATGTTGATTTTTAGAGCATTAAATATTCTGGAAACAATTTTTTTTTGTTGAAAGGGAAAAAGCCATTTTTACAACAAGCAAAATTCTGAATTTACAAAGTCTATTGAAGTGATTCTAGCCTAATCCTAATCAGAACTAAGCAAAAGAAACATTTTTACTTAATTTTTTAAAAAAAGATTACTTAAGATTTATTATTAAAAACATAGACAGCATGCCAGAAAAAGAGCACTGGTTACCATCATTAAAGAACAAGATGTCCTGGAAAAAAGAGTTTCTCTCTCTGTACCCTAGTTTCTTTATCTTTTAAAATGAGAATAATCTTCAAGTTTCTTTTTTATATTTTCGGTATAAAAGACAAAAATTAGCTTCACGAGCAGATCCATAGTTGTCTCGTTCATTACTGGGCATAGTAGCCCAATTTAGCTACTCAATAAATATTTAAAGAATCAATAAATTTTAGGCCGGGTGCGGTGGCTCACGCCTGTAATCCTAGCACTCTGGGAGGCCGAGGCGGGCGGATTGTTTGAGCTCAGGAGTTCGAGACCAGCCTGAGCAAGAGCGAGACCCCATCTCTACTAAAAATAGAAAGAAATTATATGGACAGCTAAAATATATATAGAAAAATTAGCCAGGCATGGTGGCGCATGCCTGTAGTCTCAGTTACCCGGGAGGCTGAGGCAGGAGGATTGCTTGAGCCCAGGAGTTTGAGGTTGCCGTGAGCTAGGCTGATGCCACGGCACTCACTCTAGCCCGGGCAACAGAGTGAGACTCTGTCTCAAAAAAAAAAAAAAAAAAAAAGAATCAATAAATTTTAAAAAATTAAGGAATTGGTTAAATAATTATTGTGTGTAAACACAATGGAACATTATAGAGATATTTAAAATGATAAAGCATAAATACATATATTCACATGGAAAGAATGTTCATAACCTAATAGTCAATAAAGCAAATTACAAAGTAGTGTATATAGAAGAAATAGTCCCTACCCCCTGACTCTGGAAGGATAAACAGCAAAAAATTACTGGTTATATTATCTGTCAATGGTGTGATTTGGTGTAATATTCATATTCTTATTGTTTTTCATTTTTTATTTTTATAGGCAATGAACACGGATGACTTATATAATAAAAATAAAAAAATTTACCATAATCTATGCATAAAAAGACTAAAAGGAAATTCTTCAAAATGTTAACATCTAGTTGTCTTCAAATGCTGAGGCTATGAGTAATCCCCTTCCTTCTTTCTTTATATCTTTCAAAGTTTTTATAAAGAACATTTATTCCTTTAATACTAGGAAAAAATCTCAAATTCATTAATTAGATATATCAACACAAGACTCATTTTTTAATTTCAGAACAGTTTTAGGTAATATGATTGGACTTCCTAAGAAATATCACCTATATATTGGTATAACATGATGAGTTAGAACAGGTGAAACATTTCTATACTTTTAGAAATTTCTACTGCTTTGGCACTCTGGTACTCTCCTCTCCCCACCACTATTCCCAGTCCTCCCAGCCTTAAGAAACTCTACGCTTCCAGAGAGCGGTCAGTAAACCATGCAAAGCTCTAAAAGTAGATCATGAGAGGAGACTTTTGAGCCTCTGAGGCCCACTTGCTTAGAGAGCAATTCAGATTACTGGAGGGCCTACTCTAGTCAAGGTACATGGAAATCAGTTACTAAAATTAATATGCAAATGATTTAATCTTTTTTAAAGAAATTAGAGTGAAGTCAAGGTTTTGCCTATATTAACATTCCTCATTCACTTTCATTCCGGTAGGTTTTTCTGAGGGCAACAGTAGAAAAGTTATAACCATTTCTCCAGGAATTTTACACAACCAAAGATCCACCACTGGAGGTTGTTACGTAAGAGAACACCACTCTTCACCCGGGATGGGCAGAGGAGAACTCTAGTCTACAGGACTGCTGAGTGGGGTGCACCTATATGGTTTCAAGGATTATAGGGAGAGAAATCTAAATGCTGAAGTGGTGTTCCATATGGAATTCTGGAATCATACCACTGCTGTAATTTTCCCATTTGAGTGAGACTGGGAGAGGGGAGCAGCAGAAATGGTAGTTTTTTTCCACTGTGCTACCTGGTACCACGTGGTATAATTCACACTCAGAGAGTAGAGGATGCTCTACTTTCCTACCAACTGTGACCATGAATACTACCTGCTGTGAGTCCTGTTCCAGGCCAGACAGGAACAGCAAGCGTATAGCAAATGATTAAAGGAAAGCTGGCTCCCTTCGGGGTGAGTGCGTTTGGCTCAGGTCCAAGATCCCAGCAGGGCAAAGGGGATCTTCCTCCAGGTATCTCGGAATCCTCCCTCATTGTGTACTCAAATTTACTGAAGCATTTATTATGAATTAGAAGGTGAAGAGTCCCTAATGATAGGACTGAAATCTTCAACAAGTTATATTGTCTTGCAATCACTACTAAACACCTGTAATTCCTTTGTTGTTCTATTTCCCTAAGAAACATGACCTGAGAAATTTTACACTCAAAAATCAGAGGTAAGGTAGGTACTTAAAGATAATTAGATTATATATTTATAATAAATAAAAAGATGAAGGGAAAGAGTACTCCAAATGTGAAAAACTAAAACATTACATAAGATGTCACCTGTCATACCAATTAAAAAAATTTTTGTCCTGATAGAAATCCTGTCAGTGGCTGCAGTGGGGACAGGGGTAGAGGTGGGATTTTTCTATAAAGGGGGATAAGGGAACTTTCTGGGGTAATAAAATGTTCTAAATTTTGATTGTAGTATTGGTTACATAGGTATACACATTTGTCAAAACTCATCAAACTGTACATGGAACTGTATGCATTTTATTATATGTAAATTATACCTGAATAAAGTTGACTTTGAAAAAATTCTTGGAAATGTAAAGATGTGGGCTCATTTGTAGAGTTTCCACATTATAAGGAAAAAGAGAACTTTCTCAAAGGAGAGGGGTCTACAGCTTTTTTCTCACTATGAGTTTGGGAAGCAGCCCAAAGCCATTACAAAGTTAATAAGCCAACTATACCCAGAACAAGGATCCCTTCCTGTTGAGTGGGTGAAAGGAAGAGAGGTGTAAATCTCTTAAGAAGGTGCTAAACAGGGCCGGGTGCGGTGGCTCACGCCTGTAATCCTAGCACTCTGGGAGGCCGAGGCGGGTGGATCGCTCGAGGTCAGGAGTTCGAGACCAGACTGAGCAAGAGCGAGACCCCGTCTCTACTAAAAAAATAGAAAGAAATTATCTGGCCAACTAAAAATCTATATAGAAAAAATTAGCCGGGCATGGTGGCGCATGCCTGTAGTCCCAGCTACTCAGGAGGCTGAGGCAGGAGGATCGCTTGAGCCCAGGAGTGTGAGGTTGCTGTGAGCTAGGCTGACGCTACGGCACTCACTCTAGCCCGGGCAACAGAGTGAGACTCTGTCTCAAAAAAAAAAAAAAAAAAAAAAAAGAAGGTGCTAAACAATCTGCAGCTAGTAGAAAATCCTCTATTTTTGCAGGGAAAGTTTACAGTAAGGTGATCTTTTACCAAACATTGCTGGTAAATAAGTACAAGCAGTAACTTAGAAATTATCAAGGAAAATGTTTCAGTTGGATGGGATGTAAAATTTAAGAATGTAAATTAGGGCATCAGCAAACCTATAGCATTTAGTGAATTTTCCCTGAATGGTTTTAGAAGCTAAGGAAATAGAGGACATAGGGCTGATTCATTTAAGTTACTGACAAACCACACTGAAAATAACGTAGCATCACACTTAAAGGAGATATGTGAAAAAGGGCAAGATTAGTAGCCATTACAGATGTCCGTAATTTCTTGTTGAAATCTAATTATTGCAATATAATGTTGAGGTCTGAGCATTTCTGACCAGTTGTAGTAACTTGATAGAGGCTACAAAAGAGTGAGGGGCTAATTTGTGAGGCCACATAAAAACAATTAAGTTCTTATAACTTAAGTAAAGTCTCAGGGGGGCATGGCTATGACTTTCCACTCTCTGAGGGGTACAAATATTAGGGAAAAAGAGAAATGTTTCCAAATGAAAAAGGGAAATATGATGGAGCAAAAAGCACAAGATGAAAATTACAGATCCTAATCAATGAGCACGAAGAGGCAACAGAGCAAGATGGCAGAATAGAAACCTCTAGCCTTCATCCCTCTGCACAAACACCAAATTCAACAACTATCCATGCACACTAGCATCTTCAGAAGAACCAAAAAATCAGGTGAGCAATCATACTACCTGGTTTTAATATCATATCAAGGAAAGAGGCACTGAAGAGGACAGAAAAGACAATCTTGCATTGCCTGTGCCACCCCTCTCCCATCCCCCCAGCATTGCCCTGCCAGGACACTGAGTGGAGAGAGAATCTGTGTGGTGGGGGTTGGGGGGGGGTGGGTGGAGAGTGAAGTGATTGTAGGATTTTGCATTGAAACTCAGGGCCGCCCTGGCACAGGGGAACATAGCACAGGACAGAATTCTGCTGGTGTCCACAGAGGGTGCATTTAGACCAGCCTGGCCAGAGAGAAATCCTCTGCCCCTAAGTCCAAGTTCTGGCTAGCCCCACTGCTGGCAGAAAAAGAGCAACCTGGGGCCTGGTCTAAATTTGTAAGACAGTCAGGCCATGAGGGCTGCAGTGCTTGGGCAATTCCTGTGGCTGTGCTGGCTTGGTGCCAGTGGATTTGGGGTACACATGACCCAGTGAGACACCAGCAGTGGTGGCCAAGCCAGTGCCTGTGTCATCCTGTCCCCACAAGTACAGGCAGTGTGGCTCAGGGAGTCTTCCTCCACTTGGAGAAAGAAAAGGGAAGAGTTCAGAGGACTTTGTTTTGCAACTTGGGTACCAGCTCAGCCACAGTAAAATAAAGTACCAAGCAGACTCCTGAAGCCTCTGAGTCCAGGCTTTAGGCCCTGGAAGGCATTTCTGGACCCACTCTGGGCCAGAAGGAAACATGATGCCCTGAAGGGAGGGACCCAGGCCTGGCAGGATTTACCACCCGCTGACTAAGGAGCCCTTGGGCTTTGAATAATCATCAGAGGTAGCCAGGCAACAGTCACCACACGCACTGGGTGAGACTGTGCTGGCTTCTGGTGTGTCCTGGTATTGGTGGCCACAAGGTAGTACCCATGTCACCCCTCCCCCAACTCCAGCAGCCCAGAACAGAGAATGAGGGAAGAGAGTGAGAAATTTTGCCTGGTAATCCAGGGAATTCTCCCATATCTTACCCCAGTCCATCAAGGCAGTACCACTAGGAGTCTGCAAAGAACCACAGCATTATTGGGCTTCGGGCACCCCCAGTGCTGATATGGCTGCAGTGATCACAACTCTCAATTCCCTCTGAATGCTTGAAAGCCTTCTCAAGAAGGACAGGTTCAAACAAGCCCAGACTGCAAAGATCAAAATAAATACCTAACATTTCAATGCCCAGACATCAAGGAACATCTACAAGCATCAAGAACACCCAGGAAAACATGACCTCACCAAAGGAACTAAATAAGGTACCAGTGACCAATTTGGAGTGATGGAGATATATGACCTTTCAGATAAAGAATTCAAAATAGCTGTCCTGAAGAAGCTCAATGAACTTCAAGACAACACAGAGGAGGAATTCAGAAGCCTATTCGAGAAATTTAACAGATTGAAATTTAAAAAAATCAAGCAGAAATTCCAGAGCTAAGAGTTCAACTGACAAACTGAGAAATGCATCAGAGTTTCTCAAAAGCAGAACTGACCAAGCAGAAGAGAGAATCAGTGAGCCTGAATCAGTGAGGCTATTTGAAAATACATAGTCAGAAGAGAAAAAAGAAAAAAAGAATAAAGAAGCATGCCTACAAAATCTAGAAAATAGCCTTAAAAGGACAAATCTAAGAGTTATTGGCCTTAAAGAGAAAGTAGAGGAGATTGGGGTAGAAAGTTTATTCAAAGAAATAGTAACAGAGAACTTTCTAAACCTAGAGAAAGATATCAATATTCGGGTACAACAAGGTCATAGAACACCAAGCAGATTTAACCCAAATTAAGACTACCTCAAGGCATTTAATAATCAAGCTCCCAAAGGTCACAGATAAGGAAAAGGTCCTAAGGGAAGCAAGAAAAAAGAAAAAGATAACATATAAAGGAGCTCTGATACATCTGGCAGTAGACTTCTGGGTGGAAACCTTACAGCTCAGGAGAGAGTGGCATGACATATTGAAAGTGCTGAAGGAAAAAAACCTTAACCCTAGAATATTATATCCTGCAAAAATATCCTTCAAACATGAAGGAGAAATAAAGACTTTCCCAGAAAAACAAAAGCTGATGGATTTCATCAACATTAGACCTGTCCCACAAGAAACGCTGAAAGGAGTTCTTCAATCTGAAAGAAAAGGACATTGATTAACAATAAGAAATCATCTGAAGGTATACAACTAACTGGTAACAGTAAGTACACAAATATGGAATACTCTATTGCTGTAACTGTGGTGTATAAACCACTTATATCTTGTGTAGGAAGACTAAAAGACAAACCTATCAAAAATAACTATTAATACAAAAACATTTTGATAGATAGTATAAAAAATGGATGGGAAACAACAAAAAGTTAAAAAGTGGGGGAGGGGGAGATGGAGTTAAAGGATAGAATTTGTTAGATTTCTCTTTGTAAGCATAGTTGTCATATGTTTAAAAAAATTGGTTATGAAATGTTTTTTGCAAGCCTCATGGTAATCTCAAATCAAAAAACCTATAACAGATAAACAAAAACTAAAAAGCAAGAAATTAAAACACAATATCAGAGAAAATCACTTGTAACAAAGGAAGACAGGAAGGAAGTAAGAAAGACAGGACCACAAAACCACCAGAAATCAAATAATAACATGGCAGTAGTAAGTCCTTACCTATCAATAACAACATTGATTGTGAATGGACTAAACTCTCCAATCAAAAGACACAGAGTGGCTGAATGGATGAAAAAACAAGATCCAACCATGTGTTGTCTGCAAGAGACACACTTCAACTATAAAGACACACACAAACTGAAAATAAAGGGATGAGAAAAGATATTCCATGCAAATAGAAACCAAAAAAGAGGAGGAATAGCTATATTTCTAGCAGATAAAATAGATTTCAAGACAAAAACTGTAAAAAGAGATAAAGAAGGTCATTATATAATGATAAAGGGGTCAATTCAGCAAGAGGACATAACAATTCTAAATACTTATATACCCAACACTGGAGCACCCATATATATCAAGCAAATTATTAACAGAGCTAAAAAGAGGGATAGACCCCCAATACAATACCGTTGGAGACCTCAATATTCCACTCTCAGCATTGGACAGATCATCCAGACAGAAAATCAACAAAGAAACATTGGACTTAATCTGCACTATAGACCAAATGGACCTTACAGACATTTACAGAATGTTTCATCCAACAGCTGAAGACACATTCTTCTCCTCAGCTCATGGATCACTCTCAAGGTTAGACCATATTTTAGGCCACAAAAACAAGTCTTAAAAAATTCAAAAAAATTGAAATCATATCAAGTATTTTCTCTGACCACAATGGAATAAAACTAGAAATCAGCAACAAAAGAAACACTTGAAAATATAATCATGGAGCATGAGATCTAAGGCAAGGACTTACTACAACTAGAGAACTGATTCTTTTAGAATTGCCCGCAAAGTTAGTTTGAGAGCAACATGGCCTAGGCCAGATTAACTGCTTGATAGTCTCATCTTGCTTTATACCCCCAAATGGTGTTAGCCTCCTAAAGCTACCAGACTCGGTTCCTGTTTCAAAAGGTTAAATGGATGGAAATTCTGCCACCAGTGATCATTTCCCCACCAAAACGCTAAAGACTCTGAAATAGCAATTGTGAAAGAATTTCTAATAGCTTCCTTTCCAATCCTCAAATCAGTAATTTAAGTGATTTTATTGGTTTAAGTGGCCCAGATACAAGAAATCTTCCAAAACTGCAGCTGGTTTGGAAAATTACAATTTGGTCTTCTGTTGGCCTGGTTCTTTGGAGCTGAGGAACTGATGTTTATCTTCCATCTTCCTCTTTCCATCTGGTTTTCCCTAACAGCTTTCAATTACTAATCCTTTCTGTGGGTGATAAGATGGATGAGATTCACACAAATAATTTCCTGGGCCCCATTTGAGTTTTCTTTAATAATTACTACATGGTATTCCCTGGTGGAGTCTAAACAGTCCCCATACATGAATGACAGCCGTGAGCTCAGGGAGACACCACTTGCCATCTTGGCTTCCAAGATATATTCCTGAAGAGTGCATCTAGCCACTACCCTCACAAACTATTTCATGACATAAAGACACATTTTTTTTTTTTTTTACACCTAAGATGCTTTAACTTTGGGTGAGGAATGGCTCTCTCCACCTCCCAAGAACATTCTAAGGATTCTGAGTTCTTAAAAGGGAAAAATATATAGTAGCAAATCGAGTTGAATTATTATAATTTCCTTTCTCAGTCTCAGGACTGATTTCTATTAGGGCCTTGGATTTGGCTGAATTCATAAAATATACTCATTTATTTGTTGATTTATTTAGTCGGTTAACAATTGTTTATATAAAACTCACGGTGCAGAGTTGGAAGTGAAACAATACTGAGGGATTAAAGCCTGGACACTGGGGTGGAATGCTAGAATATCATATTAGTTTCTGATCTATGATTCTGAAAAATCCATTTTCTTACCTACAAAAGTGTTTCCTGTGATCTGCAAACTCAAATCTGAGTCTAACTTAGTATTTGTTGAACTCCTGTGATACTATACAGATGATACAGGCAGCTTGCCTCCTGCTCTCAGATGCTAAGTGTTACTAAATAGGTAGAAATAATGAAACATTAAAATGTAAGTTCTTTGAGGCATGGCTTAAATCTTGTACATCTTTTCTTCTTTCCAGAGCCTAGCCTGTTTCCTTGCAAATAGGAGGCATGCAATAAATGCTGAATTAAATGTAATTAATTTTGATAGGAGATGAGTTAGGTCAGGAGACTGAAGAAGAAATGGGGACAATATTCCTGCCTTGCTCTTGTTTAAATTCCAACATAACTTATGAATATCAAGGAGAAATTGTTTATGAGGATAACTCATGAAGACTATTTAGAAAATGAAATGTGAAGATATTAAGGGCAAAGGAAGGACAGGGTTTGCCCAGCTGGGAGTCAAGAAAATAGGTAGACTTAAGGGAAATCTGAATGATCTTAATGGGCTCAACATGGAGTACAGGTTCAATAAAAGTTCCCTGACAGGCATAGAAACAGAAGGCTTTATTTGTCTTACGTTCAAGGAAAGTAGTTAAAATATTGGTCTATTCTAAAATGCAAATACAACAGGAAAATAATAATTTTGTCCTTAACAGTTATTAGAATATTATTGAGCAAAGACATATGCTTCCTGATTAGGGATAAATAGATCTATAACTGTATTATTAAAAGAGAAACTCTACTTTCTTGATGAAGCAATTAGGAGCCTTTTGATGTTATCTTGTGAACTTCAAGGGCAGTTCAAGCATTGAAAAGACAGATCTTGAAGAGAAACCTGAACATGCTGTTTCTAGCAAAAGCTAGGGGAATAGTACTCAGACCCATGAAGGAGTATCTAGTTGGTGACTGCTCTGATCCCAGAGAGCAATGATTCTTCCTTCTTTACACTCATAAGGAAGGCTGCATTATAAAATCTCATTAATATTCCTACCCACCAGTGTATGGCATCCATAATGCCCATTTTAGAGACTGCGGCAAATTGAGACTTAGGAAGGTTAAGGGCTTGCTCAAGATCACACAGACTAATATATACTGACCATGTAGGCTTTTTTTTTTTTTTTTAAAGAAAACTTTACTTGATTTCTTAAGGAGGATGTTTACAGAGGATAAGCTCACTATGAGAAATTCTGTGCAGAAATTGTAGTCTTCCTCCTAAATTACTAAACTGGCTTTTTAATGCAAATCAGTGACCCTAGCACACTTGGCAATTCTCTAAGGGCCTGTTCACCCCTGAGACAACTGATCTTAACCTTGAGCAAGCAAACAGTGGAGACTTGGGCATGTAAAATTAACCGGGGGAGAGAAAGCAGCAAGTGGATAAAAGAAGAGATAAGAAGAACAAAAAGATGAGCACAGCTTGAGCATGAACAAGGAATGACAAAAAAGCCCCAAAAGACTGGGAAGGCACAAAATCATGAAATCAACACGGTTTTCTGCAGACTGCTTCATGCCACGCACTCCTCTGGTATTGTTACTATTATTCATAATTAAGTTTAAGTGTGGCCTTCCTGCTGATTTCTACATTGATATTATGTAGATGCAGATAATGTGCTATGTGTTTTTTAAAGCAAAGTAAAAACATTTAGAAGAGTTGCTTTGTGAGAGACTAAGCCAATTAACAAACCAGACTGCCAGTGCCCCTTTTGCTATTCTAGAGGACAAAGACGCCTATCATTTCATGAAGGTATCAAAAGATAAGCAGTTATGGCAATTTTGGGCAGAGACCCAATCGCATTTCAACTTCAAATTTCACAAGGCTTTTCAATACATATGCAGTCTGGTGATCCCGAAGAAGTCTTTGAAAATGGAATTTAAATGTAAAAGAAATTCCTTTAAAATTAATTAATATGACAATGCATTAAGCATTGCATTCATTTCAAACTTATAGGGGAAGAAAAATATATACACACACAGACACACATAGGTTATTTAGTGTGTTGAAGTTCCCTAAAACCAAAAAATTCATTTTGCACACCCTTGCCATTACAGGCGTCCTTATATGAAACAGGTTTAGAGCTTAGATAACTAAATCCAGAAGTAAAGAAATTCTGCTTAGATTCAGACTTCTGGCTCATGGTATAGCTTTTGACAGGCAAATTACATATATATTTTTGATAGTTTATATTATTAACAGTTACATAAGACATTTCAAAAGCATGGTTTTAGAAGATTAAAATTATATTAGTAAGTGTAAAATTGTCATAAAAACTATCGCATTCAGCCACTGGTCAAGTATCTGTTGAAGTAAACATATTATATTATATTTGAAATAAGAAACTATTCAAATACAGCTCCAAGATAAATAAAAAGAAGTAACTAATAAAAGTTGGGCTCTTGGCCAGTCTGGACTGCTAAATTAAGCCATTTTAGAAGAGAAGGAAATCTGGCTTCTCAACATGCTGCAATTTCATGATTAAATGTATCTCAATTTCAAAAAAATTTTTAAATTTCCAACTGATATTTCAAGCTGAGGAAGCAACTTAAACAGTTAATGAGAAAAATGACATAGCTATCAATGGAAAAAATGTTTTTCCCCCACAATAGCCCACCAGATTTCCTAGGGACAAGAAAGACTCTTCAGGATTCACTTCCTGTGGCAAAAACCTTCATAACCACAAAAGTCAGCCTTTCGCAAAACTCAGATGCATAACACATACCTTAAGGACTGGAAAAAACAAACAAAAACACCTGGAATTCTCATCTTTCAATTTTGAAACAAAGAAAGACCTTAAGAGATTATCTGGTTCAAAATTTCCCAGGGTAGGTTTCATTAAACATTATTTTTCAAAAATTGTTTTTAATAATGGTGGGTTGATTCCAATAAGTCTGGGAGCACTTTTGGAGAGTCATAATCACATTAGGTCATTAACAACAGTAAGGCCTATAGAAAAGAAACAGGCTTTTGAAAAAAATTCATTTTCATCAAACCTATTTGAGCACAGAATCCTTTTTGTAGTATTTATTAAAATACTGGGAAATTAATGTTTTGGAGAAAACCCCTCATCTTGCACGGAGAAACTCAAGTCCAGACAGGTTAGATGACTGTCCCAAGGTCATACAATTAGTTGGGAGATAAGCTAAAAACAGATCTCATTCTTGCAAGACCCCCCTAGGGTGTTCTTTTTAGTACTGTGTTCTCTCTCTCCTGTAACACCTACACTCCTAGAAGCATCAGACTGTAATAACCACATCTTGGAGACCATCTAGTGCAAAGCCTTCCTAAAAGGGTGGGGAAATACAGTTTCAGAAAAGTGAAGCAGTTTGCCCAAAGTGACACATAAAATCCATTCTCATAGTAAACTAGAATCTAGCTCTGAATTTGAACCCTAGTCTCTTTTCTACAATAGCATACTAATTTCTGCAAAGCCAACGCTTTTTGCCTCTGAGGTAAATGAGTCATGGACAAGATGGGTTTTAGCTATTAAGGACCCATTAAATATTTATTAAACTATACTGTGTCAATAGGTATTTTAAATCAATGAAATATGATTGTCTTTACTTACAAATGTCATCCACTGTGACAGGGAATCAATGTTTCAAGCTGTTGAACAGGCCATCAACCCTGTCCTGTTGGATGACACCTGTAAATAAAATAAATCTATTTTTGAGTGAGTAGATTTTAAGCCAACTAGATTTAAGATGCATGCAGTTTAAAGCAAACAGTAACTTTTCAAATGATTCTTAATTATGTACTGCTAGAGAGATACTTCCCAGTGCCAACCATTTCACTTGAAGTAGCTACCGCTGGCCATCAGCACAAGAGAATCCAGGGTATTCAACATGTAATGTTGCTAGAATACACAGGGATCATGGCTCCTAGAGCCAAAAGGGCCTTCTAAGCATTTTCTACCTCAGTTTCCTGCCTCTGTGAATATTATTTTCACTTTGTAGGAGGGACAACCAAAACATTGTGAAGTTAAAATGACCAGCCTAATGTTAAATATTAATAGCTAAGTATCTTTAGCTAAAGTCCCCTGGTGTTGAAAAGTACATATATAACACATTAGCAAAGGTTATCATTAGGCTGACCAACTTTGAAACACTCACATGTACACATTTTAAAATATTTCACAAATGTTGACTTAGAATATTCTAGCACATCTGCAGAGAATATATTGTCAGTATTAGATATTTAAATACAAGCATTACTGAAAAATGCCATGGATGGAAAATCAACCAACAGTGAGAAAATGAGAACTAGACAGTGAAAAGAACAATATTAAATATAGCATGCATTTGGGATTCTAAATTCTGGCTACTTTCAAACAAGATTTTTGGTTCCTAACAAATATGAGTATATGAAAAACCATTTTTTACAAATTTTCTACAGTCTATAATTTGAAGTGTTGGTTTCTCTGCAGCCACAAAATGCCAATCTAAGTAAGATCTGCCAGAAACTAAAATTTGGGCTGGACAATGAACATTCCAACCCTAAATACTCCCAGATAAGTGGAAGTATTTTAGGATGCTGCCTTGAGGTAATATGGCTGTTATATAATCATTACCACCAAACTCATATTATGAGCGCCTACTATGTGCCAAACACTGAGCATTCTACACATACTATCTCACTCAATCCTCACAACTTGACTTAATTATTGTAATTTTACAAGTAAGACAATCAAAACACAGAGAAATTAAGTAACTTGCACACAAATCTATTTGGTGACAGAATCTAAGCTCAAAACCTTTATTTAATCTAGCAACTGAAGATTCTTGAAAATATAAAAAAGAATTTTAACACAGTTCCAATTAGAATAAATAAAATTCTCCCAATTAAATCTCACACAAGATAAAATATCAGGAAAATCTTTTACTTTTTTCTTAGAAGAGGCTGGGGACAACTTTTCAGAAGTAAAATAAACTTAATGACAAGGAATTAAAACTTTTGAAGTCAACCTGAAATATATTACAATTAAAATATGACAACTGAAAAATTTAAGTATAAAAGACAACCTGTCTTTTATAATTAAAGAAAAGTAAACCTTCCTGATTCAATTACTTGGCAGTCCATAAAGAGACAAATCTTCCTCTTACTTAAGACTGATTCCCCAAATAGTATAATAGTTATTAATAGACTGAATTTAATCATGCATATTAAAACATACATTAAATAAATATATATTATGTATATATAAAATGTTGCTAAAGAACTATTGATAAAGTGAATTATCTTAAAGGAAAACAAAAAGTAATCCAGATAGATAATGTGACCCCCTCAATTACTTATGTAATAGTATTAGTAATTGTCTTTCCTTAACCATTAAGTTACGATTCTCACCAATTCCCTGAACTTTTTCACTAGGGGCCATTTTCCAACATATTTTAAAAACTATGAAACTGATAAAATAGACCACAATCAAGAGTACAAAAATATACCTGACATATTTTAACTGAATGAGAATTAGATATATGCAAAGCTCAGCAGCATAGAAATTAGACATTAAGAAAAATGCACATACTTTTCAAAGCACTGTGAAGAAATCAATCTCTTCCAGCAATATTGGCTTTCTTAAAAGAACCCCAAAGAGAAAAAAATAAAGTGTGGTTTCATGGTAGCTTACCCTTTTCTCTGATACCCCATCCTGGCCTGTAGGGTCTCTCTCATCATGTGTCTCTTTCAGGACTGGCATATGTTTTTTGTATGCTGGCTCTCTGTTTAAGGTTGTGTATCCTATGTGCTCATAAATTGGGTTTATCGTCATCTTGGCAATGTATTCTGCTGCCTTGGTTTCAATATAGAGAGTAATCAAGCCATCAGTCACCAGATCGTGGATGGACTCAAAGCGTTTCTCCCCAACAAAGTGCTTTCCATCGTAGTAGAGCCTGAAGTTTCTGGTTTGACTTCCAAATCTGCCTCAATGAAATGGGAAAGATGTTTTTAAGAAAAGTAAGCAAGTGAATTCTTTCTGAAAAAAAAAAAAAACTATTGCTTTGTTTGTGTGTCTTCTTTGTTTGTTTAAATAAGCTGTGGCTAATCTCTGTGAATCATCTGGAATATATAAAATTAAACTTTTGAACACAAAGAATGAACTTGCAATAACTAGGGATAAATAGCCAAAAGCATGCCGACCCTAGAAGGAAGAATTTGTTCTAATTTATCTTTTTAAGCCACTTCGTTATGCCTGTAGGAAAAAGAGGGGAAAGTAAACCTCACACTCTATTAAAAAACACAGTCAGTATTCAAGTGGCCACTCCACACTGTATGAAATTTCTATATTAACATTTTTTCAAGTTGATCAATAAAAGTATTCAATGTACTTTAGACCTCAGCATTCATGCCTTTTAATAGGAAAGCTCCATTTAGGGCTCACCTGAGTATGATGCCAGCAATCATTTAAAGTCGAGTTGACCCCAGAATCTGAGCCATGTAGGGCAGGATGGCACAGAAACATACTTTTGCTGTTTCTGGCCACAGGCCAAGGACTTGTTGTTCCCTTTGTACATAGTCATTCTTCTGTGTCTGCTGGTTAAGTCTGTGCAAGAAATGTTTGCAATATATAGGGCATACAAGTCATAAACATCAGACTAGAAATTCTGTTTTCAATTTTAAGTCATGTTTTGATGACATGCTTTAACAATTGGAGAAGAGTGGTTTCATTTTATGATTATTTCAGTATTTTGTTTCCTGCAGCAAATCTCTGAAAGGGATCCAAGTTAACATGATTACTATCAGTATCTTTGCAAGAAGATAGATACAGGCAAGAAAATGCACTGACTTTAATCAAAAGGCACCAAGATCTGCCAGTGGCACAGTCTCCTAAAGGCAACCCTGAGTGAGCCTAATTAAAAACTAAACATATCAGGAAGGTTTATTTAATTTCATTGTTAAAAATACACAGCACAGAGATTAACTAAAATACTAAAATAATCATTGTTTAAGTAAAATGTTAAATGGGACTACAAACTTGTTATGCAATAATATTATTCTGGTATAGGTTATATTCCAAATGGATAGGAGGTAGAAACATCTTAATGTGCTCTTAAAAAAGGAAATGATTTTTTTTATAATGGCCTGAGGCATCTCTATTTCTGTGGTTCAAATGAGACTTTAATAATTATTTAATCTAGAGTCCAACATACTATCCATATTGGCCCTTCTAACATATAATTTATCCATTTTTTTGGTTCTTTAAAAGCAACCAAATTTTGATTTACATTCAAGTAAATAATCCGTATAATTGTACTCTCCATTTTCCTCTAATGTTAAAGGCATATTTCTCCCAAGTAAATTTTCACTATAATGTAACTCTAAAACTTAGGAAGGTAAAATTTCTACACCAAAGTTTAAATATAAAGATTTTCAGTTTAATACACTACTTTCATCATCAATTTTTTTCTCATATAAATTATCTGCCATTTACAAATAATCATGGAAAGCTATTTCATAATTTTTATAAGGCTATAAATAAACACACAAAGCATTGTTTATCATTAAGTCCCTTTATATTTCATTTGTATCAGAGGCATTTCAGTGAGGGCTCAGACAATTTTACTCCTGCTGGGGCTTTTGATTTTACAGTAGGCATTTCCACAGTGGACAGGGCACTTAACGGCAATTCAAGCAATGGTGTCAGTTGCTTGTCGCTCAACTGTCCTCTGAAATCTGAGAAGTAAAGAGGCACAGGGCATGAAGGGAAGATGGCTGAACTGGCCTCACTTGGGCTGAGAATGGTTTGATTGAAAGAATGGAAGTCTAGAGTTAGATCTCCTAGCACTTCATAAGGGGCTATTCTGAATGAATTCAAAGAGAATTTCTGGCTACATGCAGGGAATTGTGCAAAAAAAGATTGTTTGTCCTTTTCTCTTTCTCAACTCAGTGACTTCAAGAGATCCTATCCATGATTTCCAATTCCTCCACAGCCTGTACTTCAGCTCCAGCCTTCCAGCCCAACCAAACTTTCAGTCTTAAGGGAGCTGATCAGACAACTATTAATAAAACAACTCATAATGTGGTTTGATTAAAACTTAGCCTCAAAGGACAAGAAAATGAATTTCCATTTTGGAATTTTGAATGATTTTTCTAAAGAAAAACTGTATTATTTTTGTTAAGGGAACTGCCAAGTTTTCCTTGCCTAATCTGAACTATTCTCTTAATTAGGAAGTTACATAAAGAATCGCATCACAGCACAGACCATCAGAGACTTTTCTACCTTTTTTATCTGATCTGAAAGGCATGTTGTATTAATACTTTGTGGGATCAGAACTGGAAAAAGAGGTCAGAAAATCTTTGAGAAAGGTGGGAGATGGATGTACCTATTCTACATAAGAAGAGCCATAAAACAGGAGATACTAAATCTAAAGCCAAAGGAATAATCCTTCCTTATAAAAGTTTACTGCCGGCAGATTGTCACTTATTCAAGGAATACTTAAAAAAACACCCAGGCACATTGTTAAGTGTTAGGTAGTTCATAATAAAGTTCCTGTCCCCTTGGTAACCTCAATGGGAAATAGATAAAAATAAAAATAAGTCAATACAAAGACATGAAATGCTAAATTTTAAAAAGTTTATCTTCAGATTGATTTTTTAAATGACTATTAAAATGTATATAATCTTGCTCTTATATAGAAAAGTTACATTTCTGTAAAGTGATCCATGAAACCAAATGAATCTAATATCTCCCTCACACTATAAAAACCAAGAAACTCACTGCCTAGTAAGAGCTCAGAGCATAACAGTTAAGCTTACATAAGAGCTCAGAGGTACTGCTTATGTCTAAGTATAAAAGCACTCTTGTAGTCTTGAAATAGGGTTTGGCCAGGGGCAGGCAAGTGTGGGTCCTATGTGTTTAACAGAAAACCCAGGTTTTTGGCATCAGACTGATATAAGATGTAAATCCTGGATCTGCTACTTCCTAGCTGGGTGACTTCGGGAAAATCATTCGTCAGATTCTGCATCTAAAAAATAGAAATAACATCACCCTACCCCATATGATCATGAGGATATTTAAATCAAAGCTAAATATACAGTAGGCTCAACAAATGGTAGTTCCTCTTCTCTTCCTCTGTTAGCAGAGAATGACAGAATCAGTTACCAAACAATAAAGTAAAACAGAAAAGATATTCAATAGATATGTATGGGAGATGGCCAAATAAATAACTGGCAACACTGGCTGTATAGGACCATCTCTGCCCTGATTTATCATATAGTCAGCAAACGGAAGGAACTAATTTGTCGTATCGTCAACAAAAGGAAGAGCTCTGACGAAAAATGTGAATTTTTCTTCTGGATGTCCCTAAGTAAGATTATATCTACTACTTGGTTACACAGAGTGGAACTATAACACAGTGCAAAGTGGGGAGGAGGAACAAACGAGGAAGGGCTTTCCACTGTGCCCTGGAACTTAAGTCTCTGGGTTCAAAGGAGAAAGGTCAGGAAATATACTCCTATTGAAAGCAGGATATGTTAAATGGATCTAGTGACACTATTGGACTTTAGACGATAGAGTACTGATTTGTAAAACCTATTAAAGCTAAGCCATTCCCCCTCCACTTTATATAGGGAGGATTTTCTCCTCTTGTCCTATAGCTTCTGACTCTGCTTAATAGCTGTTCATTCCTTGGTGAACATGCTTGAAACTGTATAGGCCCAATTTTCACCTAGATAAAGTTCAACAAGATGAAAATTCATTTTCTCTGAAGTGGTAGTGTAGTAAACAAATAGAAAAGAAAGACAGGGACAATATGCTTTAAACTGCTACTTACATAATTACCACTTTCTAGAAAGAATATCTTTTTCTCCAGTGATTCTAGGTTTTGGGTTTTATATTTTAAAAAGCTGTTTAATGCCGTGCCCAGTTTCACTGAGATGAATTTCAAAATATATAATTCTAACATCTAACTTTTAAAAAATGAACAGGACCCATAATACCATCCTTTCTGTTTTCAGCAAAGGAATCACACTGATAAAAAATTTAGTCTAGAAGAATAAAATGATGAAAATATATATAAAGAATAGCCTTTGGAATTTTACTCTACTTTTTCTAAAACCAAGAATTAGTTCTGATTTGAAGCCAAAGTTATTTGGAAGTATCTCTTCAAAGGGAAGCTCCAAGCTAACAGATGTTTTCTGTTAACAACAGAAAACAAAACATATACAACACACTTGTCTATGCTAACAATAAAATGTTAGAAGTATTTCCAGCAACCAAAATACAAAAGCTGTTTTATTTATCATAAATATATATTTGTGTGTTGTTTACCAGAGTCAAAGAAGCTAATGTAATGGTAAAATACAAATATTTCATAAATTCATCCAATCATAAACATATCCTTGGAAGAAAAGTAAAAACAGAAATAAGAATATGATGAAGCATTCAATTAAATAAGATAAATCTATATGGATTCTATGAACTTAGGAAGGCTAAGGAAGAGAGCATAGTTATATACAACTTTAAGATGCTTTCTCCATCTAAAACTTTGTTAGACTATGACTTTTGTCTATCTTGCTATATAACTTTTGGATGGTAAAATGGGGAAAAGCATTAAAATATGTTAACTCATGATGATATATCCTTGGCTAAATAAATCATTTTCAGTGAAGAAGCAATCCAATTTGCCTAACTAAACTACCAAAGATGGCACCAGGAAGCCATCTTCTGGAAGGTGGAACTGATATAGGAGGATTAGCTCAAAGTTTGTTTCAGAAGCTGTTAGATATTCCTCCTACCCTCCCTATCCTGTCCCCAATGTTATCCCTTCCCCACTGTGGCAGACGACTTAAGTTCTGTTCTCTGGATAGGATAAAACAGTGAGATTGTGAACTGAAGAAGACCAAGCAGAGTTGAAGGCAGAGGTACCATCCCGAAAACTAAGTGAAAGTTTCAAATACTAAAGATTGAGACCTCCATTTCTCTTCCCCATCAGGTTCTCAGAAGGCTTATACTTTTCCTGACAGGAGACTGGAAGATTCTTCTCTGGGAAATCTGATCAATCCAAGTGAAAAGACTTAAGAAAAGAGACCATTATCCCATAATTGTCAGGCTCTTAGAACTACCAGTCAGCTTTTTAGTGCCACATATACTTGAATATGAGCAGTCAGTCAAGAACCACCTGACATCTGAGGAAAATCTCTCCCATAAAACACAAAGACTATGATAAATAAATAGAATCAAAGTTGGAGGAAACAAAATCATGCTTGGAGTTGAATTTTTTTTTAAATTATCAATATGCTGAAAAAAACAAAAATAAGATGTTTCCTATTCCTGTTTTTGAATAGAATTTAACCAAGAACCATTAGAATGCTGTAAAAAAAATATAGAATATACAGAAAAATAAGTAGAAAAAGAATATAGCATAAATGAAAAATTTAAAAGAAAGATAAAATTGAGAAAATTCTGAAGAAAAGCACAAAGATGAAAATTAGAAGAGCAAAAAATAAGGTAGAGAATAAATCCAGAAAGTCCAATACATATAGAAATGGAAGGGGAAAGAATCAAAGAGATAATTAAAAAAATTTTATTACAATGGAAGAACACAAGTTTACACAATGGATGAAAAATAGGCCCACACTGAGAGGATAAATGTGAAAAAGTATTCAAATAGTCCAGTGATTGCAAATAAATCTTCAGATTGGCAAAATTTAACAAGTCTGACAATATTAAGTACCAGCAAAGATATAGAGCAGCTAATATAACCAGCACCTGCTTTAATGTTTAACAAAGATGTTTTATATTATCTAGTAAAGTTGAATATATGTATATACACCCTATAACATAGCAATCCTATTCCTAGGTAATATCCTACACAATATGTGTGCTTACGTGCACCAAGAGATATATATATAGCAGTAATGTCCATAAATGGCTAAACCTGGAAACCACATAAATTTCCAGTAAAATAGAAAAACTGTGGTACACATACTGTGATGGTTAATTTTATGTCTTTGAGAGATCCTATTACATCATTTTTCCCTCTTGAAAACTGTTAATGGTTCACTACTGCCTATGAGAAAAATCCCAAACACTTTAGCAAGCTATGAGTCCTTAAGAATCAATTAGCTTAACTTACTTTACAGCACCAGAAACTGACATAGTACTTGTCATATATTGTGCCCTAAGTAAGTGGCTGTTGAATAGAATTAATAAAGGTATCATTAATGCTTTCCCTTTAATTGGCCAGCTATATGTAATGATAAAAAGTAATTTTAAAAAATACATAGGAATCACATAGTACTGCCAAAATATAATCAGATCACTATAGTTTTGTTGGGCATAATTTAAAAAGAAGTGAAAATTACCATGATATAGTTGTTTGTCATTTGCTGAGCTATAATGCTCTTAGTGCGATGACCTATATAATACGAAGCTACTTTCCATGTTGACGATTGGGAGTAAATAAATAATGATAACAACATTTCTAATGTAGTGAAACAATTACAATAATTTCTGCTACCCATTATTTTTCATTTTACTAAACCAGAGAACCAATCCTAAATACTGTGTCTAGCCACTATGTACATTTATGCTTTTATTAGAGAAAAGTATTGTACACATTCCAATCTTTTAAAAGTCAGAGTAGGTCTAGAAATGATCACTATGTTTGTACAATTAACAATTGATTTGGCTTATTCAAGAGTTGGTGATCAGTCCCACTAAAAGCTTATATTTTTAATTAGGCTACTACGTCAGGATAAAAATGCACACTACAAGTCCACAAAAGCATGGAGTTATACGTGTGTGCAAATGCTTATAAAGTTCTGCACATGTATAAAATCCACACATTTATACACGTTTTTTAGATTCCTATATAATTCCACTAAAAACACAAAGCTTTTATTTAATCATTTCAGTATAAATTATACCATTCTAAGTATCATACAGGGATACAATTTAATATTTTTCTTGATGACTCAGGCTCATTACCATATTATTTTAGTGTTTCAATACAGAAATATCCCGAGACTACTGTAATGTATTGGGTTGCTTTTCCCTGATTTAAACTGCCCCCAATTATTGAACTTTTAGTGCTTGGATTTAGTTTTATATTTTTAAATCCTCTTTGCAGGTTATCAGCTGTGTTTACCTTTCAATTTGCTACTGGTAAGCTTGAAAAAAGACAAAAGGATTTAATATTTTATACAAAACTGTATTAAACAGACTCAAATGAGGATTACTGAGCATTGCTTTGCGATAAATACATGGGCTCTGTAACGGCCACTGAGCCACCATAGGCATTTCCATTTATTTCTAGCTTCGGCACCATATTTTAGAAGCCTGGCATAGCCAACAGTCTGACTTCCAGATAGAAGGATGCTACTATAGATGAGCAGGCACAATCCTAAATTTCATCAAGTACATACTTTAAGTTTAGTATCTAGTGTTCATTAACAATCAACAAATCGCTACATTTTTCTCATAAAAATGCCCTACTTTTAAAAAGTTAATTTATTAATGTATAATTTACATAGAGTAAACTGCATTCATTTAAAGAGCATGATTCAACGCGTTTTGACAAATACCTATGTCCCAGCCAAGATTCAGAACATTTCTATCACCTACAAAGGTTTCCTGATGTCCTTTTGCAGTCTTGTCCCCTGTCCTGCTGAACAACTTATCTGTTTCCTGCCACTATAATTTTCTATTTTATATAAATGGAATTATACAATACACATTCTTTTATGTTTGGATACCTAAGTTTTTAACATAAAGATACTTTAAACTGATGAATATTGTTTTCGTCAGATTTTAAACTAGACCAGGATTTCTGACTGCGGAAAAGCAATAAACCACATTTGTATTTGCTACTTTGTTTCTGGGGTTGTGTTTTGATTAACCTCTTGTCTCTGATGAGGATATAAAGCATTAGATATAATCAACCTATCAGATGAAAAAAAAGAATTATCAACATAACAATGGTTATGTACCTCTAATGGCCAATAAGCAAAAGACTTAATATGTAATATAGAATGTATCTTTGTGTGTTTAATTTAACAATACTATTTAACACATTTTGAGTGTTATGTTGTAGGCACTATGTGTGCATTATCCCAAATAATCTCTCCAATAACTTTATGAGGTGTTATTATTACATCTTCATTTTATTGATAAGGAAAATGAGTCTTACGGAGATTTATAAGTAACTTGCCCAAAGTCAACACAGAAAATGCCAGAACCAGAGTTTGAATCCAGGGCGGTCTAACGGCAAAGCCATGTTCTGAATCATTGACCACTTATATTGATTTAAAACCACAGGGCCAAAAAGATCATCAAAAGCCCCATAATTAGGCTATGTATCTTTTAGAGCAACACAGCAAAGAAATCATGAATATCTGTCCACTTAAGAGATCCTTATACAAGAGTGGAAAATAGAATGAAAAATGGCTTTCTGCAGTTTTTTATTTATGTGAAGAACTGTATCACAGGGAAATGTTCTGAGTCTGAAAATTTATTATCCAATGCAATTCTGTAGAATAAGCCTAGAATGTGCCAAGCACTGCACAAGGTTGAAGGAAACCAAAATGAGTAAAACTTTGTTTCTGCTCTAGAGGACCTCAGTTCATTTTTAAAGACAAATAGACACATACGTATTTACTATAGGTGGTTCCTTGTACCTAGGTATATTTAAGGAACATTTAAGGGACATGTAAAGATCTTCTCATGAAAATAACTTAATAACCATATGATCAAAAGCACTAGGCATAACCATATTCAATACAGACTCGAATATAACCTTGCATATTAGGTACCATCCTAAATATCAAAACACCTGAGTCATCAGCAGATTTCCAAGGGAATCTAAAAACCTGGCAGCAAATAGCTATTGGAACTCTGCACCAAAATTTTGAAAGCTCTAGCAGGAGGGGTCAATCTGTAGCCTGGCCAATGACCTTAATTGAGAGCATAAGTAGAGCCAAAAGCTAACACAATTGTCTGAAACAAGAGCAGATGGGAAGCAGGGGGAGAAAGGAACACTCACTCAGGAAGATGACAAGAACCATAGGGCAGCTATTTAAGCCTGAGGATAACATGAGGCATTCACAGGATACCTGTTCTACTACACTCAAGGAAGAAAGGACAATAAAGGGTGGGAGAGAGGGGGAGGAGAGGGAAGACAAAACAAATCAAAGGAAACATTCAGTGTATTTACTAAGATAAGAGCAATTTATCCATGTATGGACCAAAATACCTTTATGAGGACTTCAGAAATCAGTTAAGAAGTTGCAGTACTCTAGACAAGTGCAAAGCCCAGAAGAGGCGCATTGAAACGGTAAAAAGAGTCATTTCGCTTTGTCCACAATAACCCCTCCCCCACAAAGGTAGTACAGCTGAGCTCTGCTTGTGGCTTCTGGGTGGGAGATAGGGGAGTGCAAGGAACAAGGGGGAAACATGCATGCTCTTTAGAGCGCTTCTTGAGGGGCTAGTTTGTCTCTCCCCTGATTTAGCGTGCTAATGGAACTGGCATTGTGAGGCTGGCTTGAGGCAGCAACAGAGGGCCTGCGATGCCACAGACAGAGGCCAGCACAGCTTGGTTTGAGCCCACTAAAGGTGCTCAACTCATGGCTTCTTCCTCAGAAGGGAGGGAGAAGAATTAAGTGTGCATATGGTATCCAACTTTTCAGAGAACTGCTCAAGGGACTAGTATCTCACCTAATTCTGGGAACTGAGAGGGAGCTGGCAAACTTTAGAGGGCCAGAGGCTTCTGAGAACTTTAAAGGAGAGAGGGGCAACTTGCTATTGTGGACCACAGAACATGCAATACTACAGACCCCAGAGGGAGCAAAAGATTATGAGCTCCTGAAAAAGAAATCAGCAAACCTCTTTAATTGGGATGTATAAGCCAGAGAAATGACATGCCCCCTGAAAGGTTTTACAGTCCCCCAGAATCTCCAAACAGGCTGATTGGTAAAAGTCTTCCCCTGTAAGAAAAACAGTCCATAAAGCCTGGGAGAGGTGGCTGTTTTTTAAAATGAATAAAACTTAGCTAAAAACAATAACAACAAACTCACAAAGCACACAAAGAAACAGAGAAACAGCACAATCAATGGAATAAATCTTCCAAAACCAACGCCAAAGAAGTGAATAACTATAAATCACCTGACAAAGAATTCAAAATAAATGTCTAAAATAAGCCCAATGATCTCCAAGACAACACAGATAAACAGCTAAACAAAATCAGAAAAAAATGCATAAAAATGATACTATCAACAAAGAGACAGAAACTATAAAAAAGAAATTTTATAGCTGATAAGGAACTTACGGGATAATATAAAGTGCACCAATATACATATGGGAGTTCCAGAAAGCGAAAAAGCAGTAGAGAGTTTATTTGAAGAAATAATGGCTGAATACTTCTCCAAGTATAATATAAGGAAATGGAAATCCAAATTCAAGAAGCTCAAAGGACTCTAACCAGGATAAACCCAAAGAAACGCACACCAAGATGCATTATAATCAAACTCTCAAAAAGTAAAAGACAAGGAGAGAATCTTGAAAGCAGTAAGAGAAAAGGAAGTTCTGTGCAAGGGAATTGTGTTTGTGGAAATAAGGATTCAGTGAGAAAATGTTGGGTAGTATGTATTTATATGGAGAGTGGAGAAATTTCATACATTTAAGCCAATAGGATATTTTTGAATGAAAAAGTGCTATAGGAAGTTTGGTAGTGAAAAAAGTTTGATAACTGAAAAGGTAGGGCACTCAGGAGACAGATAAGATACATAAAAATTAGAAAAAGTCATGGTATAGATAAGTTTTAAAATCACTGATAAAAATATTAGTAATTATATTTGACCAACAGAAGCAAAGTGAAAATAAAAACACTAACATTTATTGAATATTTTCTTGTCCCTGACTCAATATGAATGTCAACTCTAGAATGTGGAAAGGTCAAAGATTTGCCAAATATAGTAGCAGTAACACAGATATGTCAGGGGTTGGCAAATGACAGCTCGAGAGCCAAATCTGGACCACTACCTAATTTTGCATGATCAATAAGCTAAACATTTCATTTTGTTTTATTTTTCATACTATAGAGTCAGGAATATATTTTGTTAACATGGATTAAAATTTTTAAATGGCTACATTTAAAATGGCTATGTAAGTACCTCTATAACATAATATTCTCAATTGGCTTGCAATGTCTAAAATATTTACTATTGGACCCTTTACAGAAAAGGTTCGCCAACACCTGATCTATGTGACTAACCAAGTCTTTCTGACTAGGATTAAAGACAGGAAAAATAATAGAACCTTGATTTTGAGGAGTTTGTCACATTCCACAGTACAGTCAACAGCAATAAGATGTTCAGGATAATCCCCAACAATTTGGAAAGGAAGGACTGCCCAGATTGACCCTGAACCATTGGTTAGCCATTAGCAAATACATCTACTTAGAAATATGTCCTGTGATATTCTGTGAGGTGTTCATAAGTGACCCAAAAAGCTTGGGAAACATTTATTATAAAAAGTTGAACAAACTATCAGTTTTTGTGTGTATATGTATATGTGTGTTCATTTTGTTTTACTTCAATACTTCTCAGAACCTTTAAAAATATCCCCAGGACAGAGCTATGGTATGCAACAATTCCCAAATTTATTTTGCCTTACTTCTGTGGCACCTATTAAATATACAGAAGAAAGTCTTCCATAGAATAGTTTGGGAAATATGCTTACCTCATATAATATTAAAATAAATTAGTGGTGTATTAAAAAGTTAAATGTATAAAATATACCATAAAATCTAGAAGAAAATCAATGTAACTATCCTATCTCTTGTAGGGGTAGTGTTTTCTAGGCTAAAGAATATGGAATGAATTACTTAGAAACAGATTCACTGAAAGTGTAACCATGTGAAATTAAAATATTTTTATGTCAAAGACCAATAAAAATAGAGAAAACATGCACGGTAAATATAATAAATATTTGCATACATAATATACACAAACGGTATCCACTGACACAAATATAACAAGTAACTTTCTTGTGTGCATCCACTATTGATCCCTTTGGCTGTGTTTCCTACTGAAACCAAAGAAATTCAAACTTAGGTCATGTCACAACCCAGCTCTTAGGATAAAGAGCAAAATTCTTAACATGGCCTACAGGAAGCAGATGGTGCCGCCTCACCCTTTCCCTCTCCAGCTCACTGTAACCCCCGCCACCCCGACTCTCAGGTGGGGGACACACACACAGCCCTTGCACAGACGTGCTGCTCTGCCTGCCAGACTCGTGCTCTTCTTTGCCCTCGCACTCACCCTCCTCCCACAGGTCACTCTCACACAGCTTTCACTGCTCAAATCAGACTTTCCTTTCTCAGAAAAGCCTTGCCTGACAGCAATCTAAAGATTTAACGTGAAACTGTGGAGTTAGATCTGATCCCCCATTATACAGTCATAGCTCCCTTGTTTTCTTTCCATAGAACTCACCTCTGTTTTTAGCTTTATATGTGTGGGACAATTTCATTAAAGTCTAATCTTCTCTCTACCTAATGAACTATCAAGCTCCATAAGGCTAGGGATTTTGACTCTCTTGTTGATCCTTGTATCCCTAGCACCCAGAATTACAGTTTTCTAAAAACAAAGGAAAACAACAACAAAGATATATCTTTAAAATGCCAAAAATAGTATTTGTCTATTACCTATAATCTCAAGGATTATAGGTAATACTTTCCTTTTCCTACTTTTCTGCATTTTATTCAATAGTACACATGTTAATAAAAACTAAGCATTTATGAATAAACCTAAATTTAAATAAATAAATACAATTAAGTAAAAACCAGAGTTTGAAAAAAAGGGAGGGGAAACTTGACCTTATGTAGAATTAATTCAAACAGCAAACTTCCCATATACTTATTGACATAGAAAATATTAATCATACACAGCTAATTGAAAAAAGCAGGCCACACAATAGTGTACCTGGAAAGAAGTTATTTCTCTATAACTCAAGAAAATGTTAGAATTTTACACACAATTTTTTTTTTGTTTGTTTTTTTGAGACAGAGTCTCACTCTGTTGCCCTGGGTAGAGTGTGGTAGCGTCATCCTCCTAGCTCACTGCAGCCTCAAACTCCTGGGCTCAAGCGATCATCTTGCCTTTAGCCTTCCGAGTAGCTGGGACTACAGGCGCACACCACTATCCCTGGCTAATCTGTCTATTTTTAGTAGAGATGGGGTCTCGCTCATGCTCAGGCTCATCTTGAACTCCTGAGCTTAAGCCATCCTCTCGCCTAAGCCTCCTAGAGTGCTAGGATTATAGGCATGAGCCACTGCACCAGGCCTTCATGCACAATTTAACAGTGATTATCTCTGGGTAGTAGGATCAGGGGTGATTTTCTTGCTTTTCTTGGTGCTTTTCTACATTTTAAATGTTTTCTGTATTGTATATATGTTACGGAAAAAAATACTAATCTCTTTAACAGCTATCTCCTCTTTGTGCATTTACAATATAGTTCAATTTGCAGCACATTTTCAAGAACACATCTATTTTTTCAAATAAGGGATGCCTTAAGTTAAATTACCCACTCCCCATTGTGTCATATCAATTACTTTCTAGAGTTTTATTAAAGCACAGCTGATCAAGGGTACCTCACATAAACTGGAATTAATATACGAATGTTTTCTTTTTTAAAAGTTTACAGCACTGACCACATGTATTACATTTTTAAGTAAATTGTGCTATCCCTTTTATCAGTATCAATTTTTTGTTATTTCAGGACTACTAAATCCTACTGTCATGTATGTTATCACCTATTCTTATATCTAGAAAATTTCCCATGAAGTGATTGATAATCTTAACTAAGAGAAGCAGAAAAATATTTTTGAAAAATTATTCTGTAGAACATTATTTTCCACTTATTCCAAATAGCACAACAAGAAGGTTTGCAGGAAATGAAATGAAACCATGGTAACCAACTAAACCTATCATGAGCTATCAGATCAAAAGAACACAGAGTACATTACACGTCAACGCCTACTAGCAGCATAATCCTTCCCTAGTTCCTTTTGATCCCTTCTTCTTAAACATGAAAAAAAAGCTTTCAACCAATTTTCATATTTTAAAAGAACAAAAGCCCTTTTACCAATATCTATTGTGATTCTCTAGCTTTACTCAGGAACTCTTTGGCCGAGTTCACTTTAAAAGTCAACCTAATATTCTGAGATTCAATTAGGAATTGTTGGTTCTTTTCAATCATTAGTAAAATTACATTTTTTACTTCAATGCATTTTATCATTTTCTAATATAGTAGCAATAGTTTCTTCATACTAAATCTTTGGAACTGTAAAGATTAAATAACATTCTCACAGGAATCCCCTGCTTAATGGAATCTCATCAGTATTCTAAACACAAAGCCATAATAAATTAAATCCCAATTCCACTTACAGAATACAGAGGAGTCCCATTTTACCATCTGGTTGTCCACTCTATCACCAATCATCAATTCTCATCATAAACACTGAAGCCAAACTCACAGAATTTGGCTCAACATGTTCTTAAACTGCCAATCATCACCTAAAACTAAATAAGCAAAGTAATATGGTGTCAATCATTAGCTGTTTATCACACAACCACGTAGTTAGGCAGACAATAGGGCAAACCTCTGCATAGACTAGAGATCATCTTTGCTGTTATGATTAGCTACCCCTTTGCAATTAGCATTTAAAATAAAATATAATATACATACATGCCATAAAAATAGGTGTATATTTGATGCATCACCACTTTCTGAAAGGATAAACAAATAATTGTGAATGGTGTTATCTCTAGGGAGTGGAACTAGAAGCATATGGCAGGAAAGTACTATAATTTATCACCATAAGCATTTTTCTCTTATTTGTAAAATTTTTTACCATATCTGTGTTGCTTTCATAATCATAAGATGCAATAAGTTACATGGATGCAAATATGCTCTTATTTTTATAGAGAATTATTGCAGTTTTCTTTAATAAGATCCAAATTGACTATACAATAATTTTTGTAAATACAAATTATCAATGAGTGATCTTATAATTGAATTTTGGTTTAAATTATTAAACTTTGTATATATTTAATTTGGGTTTTCTCTTTCTGGGATGGGGAGTAGAAATTTAACTCTTGAGAATTAGTTGGAATAAATCTCATCCATAAAGGCCTTAAACAAAGGTTTATCTGCTTCATAAAAATGGTAATGTGTTGATAACTTTAAAACCTTAATTACTAAAAAGGCACTGACTTAAAAGCTAAGTGTTTACTCTTATGTCACATCCCTTGTCTACTTATTTTATTATTGCTTTTTGATGTTGTTTTTAACAAGTTATATTTTTCAGTTTCTCTACTTTTTGTCTTGAGCAAGTTAAGCCTTGGTTTTCTCGTCTGTAAAATGTGTAAAGTAATAGAATCTACCACATTGGTTTATTTTGTATATAAAACTTGAGTTTTCCAACCTGTTGCCATGAACACAGGTTATAGGTTAGGAGATATCAAACCTGTTTAACCCTTTTGGAGGCCAGAAAGGGACTGACACACTGAAGTCCCTGGGCCAGTCACACTGGACCATGATCAGCTTTGTGTGTTTACCTCAATGTACCACACAACATTATTTTCTATGGGTGCCACAATATGAAAAAGATTGAGAAATCTGAAAAATAATTCATATGTTTACCATAATGCCGGGAAGAGTAAGTATTTGGTAAACATTAACTATTATATTAATATTTATAAAACTCTTAAGTCCATTAATAAAATATTTGGATGTGCCAAATCATTCGCAGAAAAGGAATCACGTTATCAACATACTTTGGGGCTCTCTCTGGTTACTAAAAAACAGATCTTAAATTAAGAGAATCTGGTATGCCTCCTTACTGTACCTTAAAGTAGACACACAAGTCAGATTCTAATTCCCATTTGTGAAGTAGATGACCTGAGAGTCAGAGAGGAATACTCTAGGGCAAAGTTCCTGTTGCT
>CM052439.1:46719099-46745450 GCA_028533085.1 Varecia variegata | reverse complement strand
TCAGCCTAGCTCACAGCAACCTCAAACTCCTGGGCTTAAGCAATCCTTCTGCCTCAGCCTCCCGAGTAGCTGGGACTACAGGCATGCGCCACGATGCCTGGCTAATTTTTTCTATATATATTTTTAGTTGGCCAGATAATTTCTTTCTATTTTTAGTAGAGACGGGGTCTCGCTCTTGCTCAGGCTGGTCTCGAACTCCTGAGCTCAAACAATCCGCCCGCCTCGGCCTCCCAAGTGCTAGGATTACAGGCATGAGCATGTATGCATATTTTTGAGATAACTGAAATCTGAATAGACAGAATACTAGTGAATAAAAACCACTGCTGAGGATAAAAATTTGAAAAGTGAAATACCATTCAAGAATAAGGTACAAATCAAGACATAATGAGGTAACACTTCACACCCACTAGGATATCTATATTCAAAAAGAAATAACAAGTACTAACAAAGATATGGAGAAACTGGAACCTTTGTACACTGTTGATGGGACCATAATGATATACCCAATTTGGAAAACAATTTGGCAGTTCCTCAAAAGGTTACTTTTGGCCAGGCAAGGTGGCTCAGGCCTTCCAAAGTACTGGCGGCTCCCAGCACTCTGGGAGGCCAAGGCAGGAGGGCTGCTTGAGGTGAGGAGATTGAGACCAGCCTGGGCAACACAGTGAGACTCTGTCTCTACAAAATATTAAAAAATTAGCCAGGTGTGGTGGCATGTGCCTGTAGTCCTAGCAACCTTGGAGGCTGAGTCAGGAAGATCACTTGAGCCTGGGAGTTTGAGGTTGCAGTGAGCTATGATGATGCCACTGTACTCCAGCCTGGACTATAGAATGAGACCCTGTCTGTCTGTCTGTCTGTCTCTCTCTCTCTCTCACACACACACACACACACACACACACACACACACACACACACAGGTTACTTCTGAGTTATAACAGGACCCAGCAATTTCACTCCTGGGTATATGCCCAAGAGAAATAAAAACTATGTCTACACAAAAACTTGTACACAATATTATTCACATTAACATTATTTACAGCAGCATTATTTATAATAGCCAAAAAGTGGAAACAACCCAAAAGTCCATCAATAGATAAACAAAATATGCTATATTCATAAATTGGCATATTTTTCTAATATTATTCATTAATAAAAAGGAAAAGTACTGATATATGTTATAACACACATTCTCAAAGTGTGCTCCACTGACAGATTCCATGAAAAGAGGGTCTCATGATCTAATGAGTTTAGGAAATGCAGTACAGTCCTGTCGTACAGTACTCACTGGCTCTGAGAAGTACTGCAGGATTAACCTTGAAAACATGCTAAGGGAAAGAAGTCACAAAAGATCACATATTCCATTTATATGAAATGTCCAAGATGTATAAATCTATAGAGACAAAAGTAGATAAGCCCTGGTTGCCTAGGGCTAGGAGAGCTGAGAAGAAATGGAAAGTGAGTGCAAATGGATACAGAGTTTCTTTTCAGGGTGATGAAATGTTCTAAAATTGCTTATATTGCATAACTTTGTAGATGTACTAAAAAATCATTGAATTGTACACTTGAAGTGGACGAATTGGTATGTTACTTATAACTCAAAAAACTATTAAAAAAACTGAGTAAGAGAACATGCAAAAGCCATGCTAGTAAAAACAGGAAAAAAAGGTACAATTTTGTAATACATAGAAACAGTGCTTGGTTGTCGTAGGTAGATGTTTCATAACACTCTCTGGACAGGAGGTAAGTCTTTTTTGGTCCAGGAAAAAAAAAAAATCAGAAAACAGGAAGAAAAAGAATCAGTGAGGCAATTAGCCCTTACAATTTTTTTCTCTATTAATTTAACACTTTAGCAGGCAGTCTTTTAGGTTCATTGATCAGAAAAAGGGTATATTAAAAAAAAAAAAGAGAAAAAAATGAGAGGGAAGCTGTATGTTTATCTGAATTTGCCAAACAGAAGAAACCTGTTTTCTTCTTTCTTTCCCTCCCTCTACTCCCAGCATTTAATCTTAATTTGTTAATCAAAAATGAGAAGTAACACAAAGGCTCTCAATAGTCAGCCTATACCTATTAAGTTTTCTCTCCCTGTAGACAGACCACATGGGAAGCCATTAATCAGAAGGTTGCTTGGTAAGCATGGATCCAGAGCAAGAGGAACTGAGTGAAGCAAATGTTCAATGGAACATTTTCAAAGTGTGCTCCACTGACGGATTTCATGAAAAGAGGGTCTCATGGTCAAATGAGTTTAGGAAATGCAGTATAGTTCTGTTAACAATACTCACAGCCTCTGAGAAGTACTGCAGGAAAAAAATCCAATTGATTATGTTTCATGCCAGAGAGACCCACATGGCTCCTCGTCGGTCTCCCTGCTGGAGACAGCAGTGCCGGTGTTGGCCAGGACTTCACTCCCTCACAGACCTGGAGGAGCACAGGCCTCTGTGACTTCTTTTTCTATTGCCCCAGGGCTGACCAATATTGCTTCTGAGGAATTATTTAAGTAAGTTTATACATTCCATTTATAATCAATTCTTCAAAAATTTGGGAGGTACTGTTTTTCATTTCAACCCAAGGTTGCAGCTAACGTCTTCATTTTTTCTCAAAATAAAAATAGCTCTATTGAGTTTTTTCTCTGATTATAAAATGATATACATGCATCATAAAAACAAGTCAGGCAACTCGAAAGATACAAAGAAGTACAAATCACCTTTAACTTCACCACTTAAACACTAAACATTTTGGTGATCATTCTTTTAGACACCTCTCTACTTACAAATACACCAATAGATGCAAAATTTTACAAAAGTAGCATGATACTACACATACTGTTTTGTATAATAAATTTTGTTTTTCAGATTGATATAGGCTATACATGTTTCAGAATTTATCAAATAAGAAATATGACATATTTTAAAAGAAAATACAATTTGTCCAAACATTGTTTTTTTCAGTGTTTAAATTTTCATTTGTTCTCAATTATTTAAATTTTTTCCAAATAATTCTTATCTTGATGTTCAGCATAAAATCAACAGGAAAGAGCCAACTATTTTGTAGGTACAAGACATTCTCTGGAATAAGTCCAAATCTGTCCTAGAATATCCGGATACAGGATTTGGGGATTATTAAGACTCTTGCACATGTCACTTTGTTGTTCTCCCAATTTAGAGAAGCTAAAATGAGTCAGATTAACAGCAATGTCTCTGGAGCTGCCAAACTTGGATTTAACATTTCTCTTCTCTGGTGTATACTGAGGTTTAGAAATAAATAAATAAATGAGGTAGGGGAAAAAAGATGGGGGAAAAAAAACATTTCTCTTCAAAGTAAACCTTTAAAATCTGCAAGATATCTAGCAACCTTTTTAAAGATCAGTTCTCGGCAGCCAAAGAAAAACTGCTTACTAAATTAATTATGTAAATAATTCTGGTAAAATGTAGTTCCCACTACCCTTTCTACTCATCATTCTTATTGCTCCGACAATGATCTTTCTAAATTGCATATGTACCCACACTGCCTTCTGTTAAAAGCCTTCAGTGACTCTCATTTCCTACAGATCAAGTCTATATTCTTAAACATACAATATCAGGCTCTCCTGGCATACTTACTGCTAAAATTCCCTGCACCCCTCCATCCCCAGCAGTCTAGCATACATCAAATGCTCCATGCTATTCTATATATTCCTGCCTTGGCCATTTCTTCTTCCCAAAATGCTCATTTTTCCTCACCAACTACCCCTTCGACTTTTAGAGTACCTTTAAGAGGCTAGCTTAAATGTCTTCTTTCTTGAATAGTACTTGGCAGGATATAGAAGCTCAATAAATGCTGCTGTTTTTGATGATCCAGTTATCTGGGGAATTATTTTAATTATCCAATTTAACCATGAAGACTAAACCCCCGATTTCCATGAAAGGCCTTGACATGTATTAGTGACATACCAGGGATAAGTATTTCAGGGTATGTATTGGTCAAAAGTGCTATGGATTTCACTATGCTAAAATTATTAACGTAACTGGGTTTTCCATATAACCTTTAAAAAAATATACTTAATTACATTAAAGTCAGTTTGGAAAATAATACTCCAAATCAAGTTTTTTAAACACTACAGGCAAAAGAACATAATCAAAACAACTTACAAAACTTGGGTGCCTGGCCTCTCATAAAATTTTTGCTGGGACTCACATCTGATTTTCTTACTGCAGTATTTACTGAAGCTAAAGTTGGATATACTGCTTTAGTAAGAGTTTGACCAAAATGAAAACATTTGAAAAATTACACCATAGGTTGATTCTTACTGCCTAAGAAGGAAACTATCTTAGTGAGTACAGCCTATAACACTATACTGGCTATGGTTAACTGTCTAACTGGTATCTATTTTCCTTCCTTCCCGTCAACCTTCTTCCTTCATTTAAAACAAGAAAAGAAAACCAGATTTTGTTTGGTCATTCAGTATTCCTCCCAAAGTCTCATCTTCCAGAAGAAGCTGACCCATTCCCCAGCTCTAAGAGCAGATGCTCGTTAGACAAGTTATCAGTGCATGTACTTCCCTGTAGATGTCACTGGCCCAGGGGTGGGAAAGGGAGACTCATACTAGCCTCGTCAACCTGAAGGGAAGGATGCATACTGCATGAGAGAGGAGAGCTCCCCTTATACTCTCTTGCTGGTCATAAACAGGAAAGCCTAAAGCTCTGATTGCCTAGGCAGCCGCCTTTTGACGACAAAGAAAACCAGCCTTAGACTAAAGTGGATGCTGTGAGTGCCCATGAATAGAAACAGAAAGATCGCAAATGCTTCATAACACCACTGGGATACTGATCATCCACACTATTATTACATTTCTGAATTTCTCATTATGTGAGATATTTCCTTACGTAATTTATGTTTAAGCCCGTGGAGTTTGCTTGTTTTGAATATTAGATAATACTTGCAGCTGATAGAGAATATGATTATTAAAAGTGGGATGCTACTAATAACAGACTAACAAGTTCTCTTTTGAGACATACTGGGATTATTATTCCCATTTAACAATTATTACAGAAAACTAAAGCTTGAAAAGGTTAAATATATAAAATATGGTTAGGCAACTAGAACTCAGGTTTGTCTGACTCTAAAATCTATACTGCAACTTCATTTCCAAAGTTCTAACAGTGAGAGTAGATAATCGCAATTACTTTGTGATAGATTTTTTAAAAAATATTTAGGAGCTTAAGCCATTGTGAAAAGGGGATATATTATATCAAAGGGAATCAATGTTGACAGTGAGCCCAATAATACTTCAAAGTAATGCATATTTTCAGTCTCATGCCATATTAAATGTGCAACATTGATATAAAGACATGTTTTTTTATATTTCCAAGAAAACTCTTGGACAGAGTCCAAGCAAGTGTGCTCTACATTAAATGGATGACTTAGGAGAAATAATACTAAGATTCTAATGTTCAGATATAATTCACCTATCTCAGTTAAGGCAGGAAAAGTAAACAGCCAAATAGGATGAAAATGTCACTTACATATTTGTTGAATTAGTAAAGGCCTTTTTGCATTCATAGAAATCTCATTTTAAAAAAAAAAACATGCAATTGTTCAGATAAAAACAGTAAAAAAAAAAAAAAAAACTAGTTATGAATGGGTTGTAACTGCACTTATACCCAGAAATCATTTAGATTTTTATCAGGTATAGTGGTGATAATGAGAAAATAGATGCCCAATATTTAAAAGGTCATTTCATATGACCACTCATATTAACCTTCCACTAATTTTTTAACCTCCCTAATTCACTATTTCCAAGAAGCAAATGAAAATTACCTGACATTAGGAACTTAATGGATGGGTTTAACAGCAGATCAGAAGTAGCAGAACTCAGGACTAGTAAACTGGAAGCCAGGCCAATAGAAAATGTCCAAACTGAGCCTAATAATTTTTTTAGTGAGAAAAATTATATAATGACTTATGAAATATATCTTTTAAAGAATTAGTTCTAAAACTATGAAAACCATAAAGAAAATATGTTTTCAACTAAATTTCTTATTTTAGGTTATGTATAATTGATATCTGCCATGATATCTCATTAAACTATCACTAATCCAAATGTTGTCATAATCAACATTCAGAAAACCTCAAGGGTACTTTGAAATATTTCATGAGTCATAATTTAGTGCCCAGGCCAGCATCTTCTTTTTAACTACACACTCTCAACATGCAAATGCCTATCTATATGCTCCCTTTGTATAACACACTTTCTATGAGTAACAATCATTTTTCCTGAATGAAGAAGAATGAAAATGAGCAAAGACAGAAAAGCCAGATAAGGCCTGGCCTAAAAGTCAGGCTGAGATGGGGTGTGGAAGAAGATGTAACTGAAGAGGGGAAAAAAGATCTCATCCATAGAACACCTGCCCTGCCATGCAGTGAGAACCTTTTACTGCAGAAGACTGGCACTATGACAGCACACATGGGATCCATACCCCTCTAAAGAGCACCTTGCATCACACACAAAGGTCCTCAGTGGAGAGTCAGGCCCTGCAAGTGCAGGGGAGATGACAGTGACAGCGGGAGGTATGTTCTCTGAAACTGTTCAACCCAATAACCTTGCTGGTCATCCCATCAGATTTTAAGATGGATCATTTATGATACTGTGGGAGATATATTAGAAGGGACAAGGCTAGACATTTGGGGACTTCTTAGGCAGTTATTAAACTAGTACAGGAAGTGGCTCAGAGTTGTAAAGGAGGGGAAATTTTGAGAAATACTTAAGAAATAAGATTGTTGATTTTTGGCTGTGTAGGACAAGCAAAAAGAAAAAGTCCACTTAACCGTTATATAGTACAGGCACAGTACCTAGGGCCTTCCGGGGTCTAAGAAAAGGTATGAAATATAAAGAGAAAGGCATGGTTCCAAAACATGAAAGAAAAACTATAAAACTAAAGTTAAGTACAAAAGCAATTTATATTTTTTAAAAGATTTACACATTTTAACAGCAAAAAGTATATATTTGATATGTGGTATGAGATGGGGGCCTCTAAATGAATGGTGCCAGGGCCTGCATCTTAAAATAGACCTAAGAAAAAAAAAGAAAAATGATTTCTTGGTTTCTGTCTTGTGAAACTGACTGAATAGTGTCACTAGATAATAAAAGAAATATAGATATTATAACATATTTGGGACCAAAAGTGATGAGTTTAGTTTTGAATATACTCAGATTGAGGAGCCTATTGAGAAACTGAGTTCAAGGTCTTATTCCTAATTTCAGAGCCTTTGGTTAATGGTAAATGGTAAATGCACAATGAACATCAATGGCTATAAACTAGACGAACCGGCTACCCCCAATGGATCGTATATTATGTTGAAAATAAAACAAATTGATGTGAACGGGATTATCAGTTGAAATAGGAGTATCAGATAAGAATAATACATAAATCAATACAACTTCTATTTCATATTCTGCCTAGCACTTGCCTGTCATACATCTAGTTTAAAACAAGAAAAACATCAATCATATTTCAGTATGGGAATTACTCGCAATTCATATTTACAAATTCCTCTCCCTACCCTCACACTACAGACCCTTTTACTCACTACCATTTCTTTTCCAAGTAATGATTTTATGGTGATTTTCAATAACAAAGAAAGGCCTATGTTACTCGAGACCTATGAATTTAAAACACTCCCATCAAGATTTATTGCATCAGAGTAGAAGGGAAATGATTATAAACCTATAGCCAGGAGTAGAATGAGAGAGGGCAAGAAGGTGGGAATGAGGAAGAGCTTGGAAAGTTTGGGCACTACTTTTCCCCAAACTAAATCTGTGACCCTCGAGTATTTGCTGCTGTCAGCCAGTGAAAACTGCGTGACAGACATGTTATGAGGGGTAATATGGTGTCATGGACAGTCTTAATACTTGAACTTCCAATTAGGCAAACCTGAGCTCAAACTGAAGTTCTGTAACTTCTATGTGATCTTGGAGAAAGGTAGTGGAAACAGCAACAAAGAAGAAAGTGTTGTATAGATTCCTGTTTCTTATTTTACCCCACCTCCTCCTCCTTTTTTCTGGTCCTCTGTCCTTTACATCAAGCCTTATCCTTGATGTCCTTACCCCAGACAACCATATTACCAAACATTTGGAAATGCGGTGGTACAGAATTACAGAATTATAAAATGTTAGGAGTAAAAAGATGCAGAAACCAACTTCAAGAACTTCTGTGATTTGCCCCAAATTAGTCTTCCAATTCAATCAATGGCAAACCCAATAGGTATGTGAATTGCCAGACCACATTCTCCCCCTCCTCGTTTACTACAATTTAAACCTGGAAAACATTATAATTAAGTAATTAAAGGGGGATTTATACTTTATAATTTGCCACAAAAACCAAATTTCCATGAACATGAACTTGTGTGACTAGCTATTCTCCAGGTATGCAAATGATTCAGAATTCAGTATAAAATAATAAATTATATCATGCTTTTTATCAGAGAGATTAATATTAAATGTATGAGAGGAATAAAGCAGTCCCTGCTCACTCACACAGGCACAAGTGATTGGAGGAGTTAGACATGTTAGTCCTAAATATTAATGTCATCTTTCTATTCTCTATTTGTGGCTACCAAAAGAAATGTCATTTCTTCGACCTCTTTGAGAGTTGCTACTTTTAAGTCTTTTCCAAAGAATGGATGAACGTATGTATGAATGAATAAATGAAGGGATGAACAAAGATAATGGATAACTACTGCGAGCCTCTGGAAAGGCAGCAGTGTAGCGAGATGAAGAGCACAGACTCTGAGCCTGACGGTCGGGTTCAAATACCAGCTGCACAACTTCTTAAATGTGTGATCTTCGCCAAGTGACTCAGTCTTCAGGTCCTCTGTTTCCTCATCTGTAAACTGGGGATGGTCACAGTACACAGAGATGTTGTGAGGATTAAAGGAGGTTAGAGACCTGGCATGAGGTACACCCAATAGATAAGCATGCTATTGTATTACTGTTCTTATTGCTGGGTTCTTATTACGAGGTTAATAATTTGTTTCTGGGCACTGTACTGTAAGCTAGGAACAGACAGACTAGGCAAAGTTCAGTTGATAGGGAAGAGCCAAGAGCTCCCAAGGAAAGCTGCTTCAACCAAGAGCCAACCTAAGAGAAATGACATTGTTTTAGCTTTATGAGTTACAAAGATCTTTCTCTAAGTCCCTTTCCTTATTCAAGAAATCTGATGAAAGCCAACACAGCAAGACAGACAGGGAGAGAAGGGGTAAGATGGAATGGAAGGAAGTAGCTACCACAAAAATGCCTTAAAAGTTTTTCAATTCTTAATTACTGAGTGCTACCATTCATGAGGAATTTTTAAAGGGTCTCAAAGCTATTAAAATGGTAATTAGGTCCCAAGAAAACAAGAACCAATTCAATTACATGCTGGATGCTTTTAAAATTTAAAGCCCTCTATTAAGAGGGTTTTAAATGAAGCACAGTTATAACTGCAGGCCCACGACCAACCTTAAAGCCAAAGTGTAGGTCCCAGGCTGGCGCTGGCTCTCCCGGATGAGGTAGCTCCCCTCAGCCACACTCAAGAGCTGGTCGGCGGCTTCTCTGGAGATCATGCCGTGAAACCTAAGAAACAACGGCAATTCAGAAACTGTGTGCTTTCTACGTTTTCCAATAAAACAAAAGCCCCCACCTTCTCCTGTTGTTTTCTAGACAAAGTACTGCCATGCAGTGCAGGTGGAAGCACTGGGGTTTAACTATGCTTGTGTTTCTCTGGGCCTGGTCCCTGGCCAGCTTCTCTGTGGTGATAAGAACAGCACCTAAGTAGTGATCCAATCCAGTTAACAACCATGGAATCAAAATTCACATCCATCTAAGGGAAGATCAACCACCTCTCTCTAGAGGACAATTTCTTTCTTATGTAGCCATTTAAACATATGGACTTGCTAAAAAAAATATACAGAAATGTGTCCCATTTCCTTTCTCTGCATTAGTAACACTGCTCCAAAATTCTGGCTCTGAGTCTACATTGGCAATTTTCCAGGACCCTGGGTTGTCCTTAATTGGCATGATTGCACAATAATGTGCATAATCTACATTACTGCATATTCAAGCCCAAAGCAAACAACTATAATACTTGCTTTCACTCTCTGCTAAGATCTTATCTTTGATTAACATGGAAAAAAGGAGGAAAAATAAATATAAATAACACCCTCTTTACACAAACACAGTAGATTCATCTATAACAATATGACATAAACATTAATAAGGAAAAAAATGTCAGTAGTGACACATTAAAAAAATAAAACTATCTTACATTTGTATGGTGATTTATAGTTTACAAAGAACTTAAAAATGGCTTTTCAGTAACTCAAAGATAACAAAGGAATTCAGGACATGTCACCCCACAATATGCTACTTTGGTGTATTGATTATTTTTAACAGAAGGCACTTGAAAAATAACAAATGCAGGGAGAGGCTTTCTTTGAACTCCTCTTATCTACCTAAAGACAAATCTTCCAAAAGGAATTCCACGTCATCAATCCTCTCCCCATGACTTTCATCAACCAACTGACTCCTATCACAGGAGAGGAAACTAAAATTCTACATCACACCCAGATAAACTTTGCCACAAACTAGCATAATTCCCATCTATTCTTCTACAGGTCCAATCATCTTTCCTTTAACTCATTTACTTTACTCTCCCTCCCTATTGAGATGGGCTACATAAGCTCTCAAATCTTACTTTTTTGGAGGTATTCACTGTATTTTTTCTGTGATGCCCCTGTACATATAATATTAAAAATTAATAAATCTGTATACCTTGTTTTCTATTAATCTACCTGTTGCTAGTTTATTTCATAGACCCAGATATCAAACAGGAATACAGAAGGAAAGTCTTTCTTCTCCTACAATAACTGCATTGACCCATTGCTCAAAAGAAACTTGGCAGCTTTCACGGGTACAAAAGAAACAATAGTCTCTTGAATTTGGAATGATATATTCAGAAGGTCCTGAAATGGCACCTTAATAATTTAGGAACTTTACTAGGGGCAAGTGGCAATTTTCTAGAGTTCTTCCTCATAGGAATGGTTTAGTCTCTCTCAATTTAAGTCTAAAAACAGTTCATGGTAGGTATGTTCAAATCATGATAATTTTAATAGCTAGGTTTACAGTAGGCTCCTGAATTTCTCATCTCTATCAATTTCTCAATCTTTGAGAACTAGGTCCATAGGCTAACGCTCTAAACCTGCTGGAAGCAAAAAGATGGTAACCTATCCCTTGCAGTAACATACACCATTAGATTAGCATATTGGCATATATTTTTAGTTTACATGACATCAATTAATAAAGTTAGTAAAATATAGTATCTGTTTAAAAAAAGGGTCAATTAACTCAAAAGAAAATCACTGAAGAAAGCAAATTGTGGAACAAAACTTGACAGTGATATTTAAAGAACTTTAAAACTATTCATACCAGTCGACCTAAAATTTCTACCTCCCATAAAATATCTTATGTACTGAGATATTTCTTATGGTGTTACTTCTAATAGTATAGTAAAAGCAACCCAACTGCCAAAAGCAGGAGACTATATAAATTACAGCACAACTGCAAAGAATACCAGTGGTTTTCCACTATGAAATCACCCTTCCCTCAACTTACAGGTAGGTACCTGTAATCCATTCGCAAGTCTTGAAAACTTACATAGAATTTTAAATAATTTAAAATATTTGCTATGTACACTGTTGTTTATCTGATATGATCTCCAGTCATAAAACACAAATGATTTTATTTGGGGAATGATGGGATTAGAGGTGATTTTTATTCTTTTCCCTGAAAAGCTACATTTCTGGTTTTTAGTAATCAGAAAATTAAGGACTTTAAAAATTACTGCATTTTTCACAAAACATAAAAAAATTTTCATCATCAATATTAAATGGAAAATCAGGCTACAAAATTATATGTATAAAATCTCAATTTTATAAAAAAAAACCATTAGGAAAAAAATCTTCAGAAGGTAATACTTCATTCTGTATGCTGGGGAAGTTAAAAAGATAAAAAATAATAATAAAAAAGGTAATACTTCACAATGTTAACATTAGTTGTTTCTGGGTACCATGAATTGCAATTTTTCAATAAATAAAATACCTACTTATAGAAAATCTGAAAAATAAAGGTATAAATATAGAATAAATCACCCATATCCCAATGTATGTGTGTATATATATCTATACACCTAATATGTACATGTATACACAAATATATACATTTTCTCATATACATCTAGGATTATTTACTTATATGGCTTGCCTCTTTAACATTACTGCATATACATTTGCCCATGCTATTTTCTTCTTTGTGCTTGTCATTATTTTTTTTAAAAAACACCCTGAGATTAGAACTTGTCATTATTTTCTATATTTTCCATCATTAAAATAATTACATTTGTAATTAGAAAAAAGAAAATTCAACTCCACCAAACTTGAATACTTCCTTCATCTTGCTTTTATTTTTACTAAAAGCATCCATTTACCTGTGTCTTTTACATATGCCAATCTATAAAATGATTTCTGATAATCCATACTTACTCTCTTCCATAATACTTTGGTCTGTTTTCTACCTATTGGGAAAGGAGAAAAAAAGATGATTTGTGAAAATGCAAATGTGCACAACATAACTCAACATTCTGTATATGTGACAAACTAAAGCATATATTTTTAAAACAGAACTTTAATGAGATTAGAGATCAGGGTATGTACTCCCAGTTATACCAGCAGATTTTTTGTGCCACTTGGACTGGTCATTTCATCTCTCTAGACCTGTTTCTAATCTATAAAATGCTGGGTATGTAATGGACTAAATTATTGTTCATTCTACTGTAGAGTTTAATGAACTGAAAAAAAATATTCACATCCCTTTATTCAAAGAGTAAATTAAAACACCCAAAACCTTAATGCCACAATTGTGTCACAAGAGACTGTGGCTTTCTCTCCCCTCCTCCCCTGCTACTGCTCTCCTTTCCTGTTACTCCAGAGTCTCTGTTCTGCTGTTCTGTTAACATCTCCATATAATCTTGCCCTTCTGTTCTCCCATCAGCTCTTCCCTAATCACAGTTTACCCTTCTCTGGCTTTTCATGGCAGGTGTGCTGGCAATAGCTAAGGGAAGACTTAGCAGGACAGATTCTGAGGCATTTTTACTGGGGTAGACAGAATATCCATAGAGGGCATTTGCCCCATTCATTCAAGAATCATTTACTGAACAGCAAATATGTCCTAGGCATTTTTTTTCCATCTGCAGCGTACACATCACTGAATAAGATCAAAATTATCATAATTCTTTTGGAACTTAAAATTCTAACAGAGACATATAATAAAAAAGCAGAAGTTAAAAAAAAGAAAACAAGATCCTGTGAACACACTTGGGACAAAGAAAAAAACCAAGAAAATAGGAAGTAGTGATAAGGACTATAATGAAAGTAAGAATGGGTAACAAAAGGGAGAACTAGTGAGGCATTTCAATTGCGTGGCCCAGATAGGTCTCTCTGAAAAGATGACATTTAAATGGGGTCCTGAATGACAGGATGCCTGCTCTAACTGCAGAATCACAGGAATGGAAAGAGCTTTTCCCTAGGAGGAAACTTGGTGACACCATGGACTATATTTATTGAGCTCTTGTCATTTGCTATGCATTTTACTTACATTTAAAGATAATTTAATCCTCAATATAAGATAGGAATTATTCTACTTCGTCCTCATAAGATAGTATTATTCTCATTTTATTTATTTTTCTTGGCAAAGTTCACCTTTTTTCAGTATTTATAAGTGACAAAAATTGTACATATATTATGGAATATGGCATGATGCTTTGATATAAGTATACACTGTGGAATGGCTAAAACAAGCAAATTAATATAGGCATTATCTCACATACTTATTTTTTAGTGGTCAAAACACTTAAAAATATACCCTCAGCAATTTTCAAGTATATAATACATTGTCATTAACTACAGTCACCATATTGTATAATATATCTCTTGAACTTATTCCTCCTAAGTGAAATTTTTTATCCTTTAACCAATATCTCCCCAAGCCCCAACCAAGTCCCCAGTCCCTGGTAACCACTGTTCTACTTTCTGCCTCTATGAATGTAACTTTTTTAGATTCCAATGGGGAGAGCATGCAGCATTTGTCTTTCTGTGCCCGGCTTATTTCACTTAATATAATGTCCTCCTGGTCCATTCATGTTGCAAACGACAGGATTTCCTTCTTTTTTAAGGCTGTATTCAGTTTGAAATATACAGTATTCTACCACATATTGGAATGGAATATATAGTATTCCATCATATATTATACCATATTTTCTTAATCCATTCATTCACTGATAAACACTTAGGTTGATTCCATATCTTGGCTATTGTGAATGATGCTACAATAAACAGGGGAGTGCAGACATTTCTTCAACATTCTGATTTCACTTCCTTTGGACAAATATCCAGAAGTGGGATTGCTGGATGTGATAGTGAAGAAACGAGTATCAGAGATGTAAGATATGTTGTTCAGGGTTACTTATTCAAGTGGTAGCACTCAAGGCAAAACTGAGATTCTTACTCAGAAATAGCAAAAAGGGACCAAGCCCTTTATCTCTTTGACACTGACTCATCTGCATTAAAATTAAATAAAGCAGTGCCCAAAGCAACTCAAAGGCTATCTTTTTAGTGATCATCTCCCTTAGTTCTTCACATAGCCTGGCTACCAAGTCTGGTACTGTTTTCAGCAATCTTGAGATGTTTATTCACAGCACAGAAAAACGTTTGTGTTTCAACGAAAAACTATGTATCATCTATAGCATACCCTACTGGCTTACCAGATTCTAGCACAGTACACTGCCTTTGAACTATTTTGGTACTAAGTTGTAGGTAACTGGTATATAAATTTTTTCCCATATAGTGGTGGTATAATTGACTTCCTCCCTATTCCCCTCCTCAATGGAAAAACGATTATAGTTTTATCTGCATGTGCAATTCATCTCAATATTCCTTGACTCCATATAAATTTGTGCTCTTTTGACTTTTCCTTTCAATCGATTATAACATCTGCCTGGTTTTCTCACCTATTATGAGTAAAATAAATTTTCAGTATGTATTCATTTTTGTATCTGCAGGACAGTCATGATTTTACCTTTTCATAAAAATTAGTTTTAAACAATACTTTGCCCCTCGTGAATCTTTTGTTTTCTGCTGAGTTTGTATTCAGGTTATTTATTATCTTCCCAGGTAAATTCCATCTGATTTTATCTCATTCCATAATTTCTCTGCTCATAAAACTCACTGTACTAAAAATATACCATTTGGCCCCTACAGCTACAGATGATGGCTATTCTGTTTTTAGGACCAGGGCTTACAGTACAGAGTGGGGTCATGCATCTGCTTGAGAACAAACCTCTGCTTTTGAGATGAAAATTCAATGTTTAGGTCTTAAAGAATTAATTTAAGTTTCTACAGTGTTATATGATAAAATGTTATTGAGAAGAACCACTTAGTGTCAGTGCAAATTGAAAATGTGCAAATGCTCAGTGTTTACTCTAGAGGAACACTAGCACATATACACATGAAAACATGTATAAGAATGTTCACTTAAGCACTGAAATAAATATATACCGATAGGGAAATAACTAAACTGCTTTACAGTATAAACAATATTCATGGTTTGAAGGAATGACGATAGGGACTAACATGGAGAAATCATTCAGACAAACTAATACAAACATAAATTACAGAATAATAGTATGGTATGACACCATTTAGGAAAAAGCACATATACATACTATAACATATATTTATAACATAAAGATCTGGAAGTATACATACAAAATTCAAATAGTTACCTCTAAGAAAATGAGGGGAGAAGTGACATGACAAAGGCATAAAATGAACTTAAACCTTAACTGCAATATCATAACTTTTAAAGAAGAATGTATTCATGCATTAATTAGTTAAAATCATCTTTTAAAAATGGAAATCAAGATTAATTTTTGTGTAATTTAATATTGGCGCTTCAGACACATTAGAATGGGGTCCTCCAACATTTTGAGAAGAGATCACGGTCTTTTCTTCAAATCATAGATCTGTGCAGATGTTTGAAGGTAAAGCACTTTATTAGGCCTATGGCAGTGAAGTAAAAGGAAAGGAGAGTTGTTGAATACGCTCTACTCACTGATGAAAATCTTGGACAAGCACAAAAAAGATGTAGTGACAGAAGTGAGACTGGTGGCTGCAAAGGGTATGGCAGTCTATTACATTTTCTAATTCAAGGAAAATACTGATTATTCAATAGTCTGCATTAAGTTCATAATTTTTTCCATTAATTGTGTAAGTAATCATCTTCACAGGGCAATTTATTTGCATCTTATATTGCTAAATAATTATTTTGCTTTACCCAAAACAATTCTGAATTAAAAGAAATTAGGTAAACTTATGATTATACAGTATTGTTATATATAACCAATATATCCAAAATAAAATTCACACACTTTCATCTTTCCTGCATTTTTATAATTGATATGTCAAACATGACAAATTTAAACTTTAATTCTTTTTCTCTCTTGACTTGATAGTGAAAGGGGTCAGAATATGCTACCCTAAAACATGCCACATTGGCAAACGGATTATTTTGAACTTTAGGCAATTAAAAAACATCAAACATAAAAGTTCTCTGTCTTTCCCTTTTCTGCCTAAAAGTAGAGCATAATTTCCTTTAAGAAAAGAAATTTACATTTGAAAAGGAAATTTCCATATGTAAAAGTATACTCCTCTTCTACATCAGGAGGAAGAGGCCCCAACTTCAGACAGCTCTCATCATCAGAGATGACTTGAGTCTGTATAACAAACCTTACTAAAAAAATCCTCATTTACCACACATTTTCTTCCTACAACTCACCACCCTCCCCAAGCCCAAAACTGCTATTCCTTTTCCTTTCCTTTCCTCTGTCTAGTCTCTTCTTCAACTTTATTATCCTTCATTAAAATGGTATATAAGGCCTAAGTCTGACTGCTTCCTTGGGGTTTTTACTTCTATTATGTGACTTCCTTCCCTCCTCCCCATGTACATATGAAATAAACCTTATCTCCTATTAATATGCCTTTGGTCAGTTTAATTCCAAGACTTCAACTATTAAATCTAAGAAGGCAAAGAAGTTTTTCTTCCTCCAAAATAGCATTTAGATGTTTTCTTCTAAGATACTATTACTTAAGCAGTGATTTGGAATAGTCTTCAAACTCATAGACAATACAACATTATTCAGATAATCAAATTACAGTTATTCAGTAATATAAAAATGATCACTGATGATCCCAAATTAGTTTACCTGCAAATACATCAAACTAGGATTTTAAATGTTACATGCAATAGTAAAGATAAATGTATGCTTACACAGACATTTATATGCTTGTTTCTAAGTTTTATAAATTGAGAATAACAGTCAAGGGCCTTTTTACAGACTAAAACTGGTTGAAGTCAATGTGACTGAGTAAGACATGTCTTAAAATGAGTACTTGTGTTGAATTATATGCTTTGCTTTCTCCAATTTTCTGTATTTAGTAGTTAACATTTTTTCATGATACCATATCATGGGTAGGAAAAATGGGAAATGAGAACAAAAAAGATGCCTAACTAAAAATAAAAAGCTTATAAAATGTTTTATAACGTGGATTGCATAAATTCTTTATGCCATTCCACTAGAAAAAGAAAACTTTAAGTTAATCCATTATTGAATATGACATAAAGTGCATAGTATAGCATAAGAATTCCATAAATAACTCAATAGCAGGTAAGTCATTTTTATTAAGTTGGTGCAAAAGTAACTGCAGTTTTAGCATTGCTGAAATTTGCTGTTTGACATTGGAATGCGTTCTTAAATAAATGTGGTTGTGTTATACATCATTTTAATGCACATTTCTCTTTTTTTGCTAATGAATTATTGTTGTTTATTTTATATTTATTTTAGACTATGGAAATGATATTAGACAAAAAGCAAATTCAAGCGATTTTCTTATTCAAGTTCAAAATGGGTCGTAAAGCAGTGGAGACAACTCACAACATCAACAGCACATTTGGCCCAGGAGCTGCTAATGAACATACAGTGCACTGGTGGTTCAAGAAGTTTTGCAAAGGAGAAGAGAGCCTTGAAGATGAGGAGGACAGTGGCCGGCCATCAGAAGTTGACAAGGACCAACTGAGAGCAATCACTGAAGCTGATCCTCTTACAATTACATGAGAAGTTACTGAAGAATTCAAGGTCGACCATTCTACAGTCATTTGGCATTTGAGCAAATTAGAAAGGTGAAAAAGCTTGATAAGTGGGTGTCTCATGAACTGACCGAAAATAAAAAAAAATCGTCGTTTTGAAGTGTTGTATTCTCTTCTTGCATGCAACAACAAGAACCCATTTCTCAATCGGATTGTGACCTGCAACGCAAAGTGGATTTTATACAACAACTGGCAGCGACCAGTTCAGTGGTTGGACCAAGAAGCTCCAAAGCATTTCCCAAAACCCACCTTGCACCAAAAAAAGGTCATGGCCACTGTTTGGTGGTCTGCTGCCAGTCTGATCCACTACAGCTTTCTGAATCTCAGCGAAACCATTACATCTGAGAAGTATGCTCAACAAATTGAAAACTGCAATGCCTGCAGCTGGCATTGGTCAACAGAAAGGGCCCAATTCTTCTCCACGATAACGCCCAACCACACATGGCACAACCAATGGTTCAAAAGTTGAACAAACGGGGCTATGAAGTTTTACCTCATCTGCCATATTTACCTGACCTCTCACCAACTGACTACCACTTCTTCAAGCATCTGGACAACTTTTTGCAGAGAAAATGCTTCCACAACCAGCAGGAAGAGGAAAATGCTTTCCAAGAGTTCGTGGAATCCTGAAGCATGGATTTTTATACTACAAGAATAATCAAACTTATTTCTCATTGGCAAAACTGTGTCGATTGTAATGGTTCCTATTTTGATTAATAAAGATGTGTTTGAGCCTAGTTATAATGATTTAAAACTCATGGTCCTAAACTGCCATACTTTTGCACCAACCTAATATTTAAAATATAAATGAAATTCATTAAATTAACATTTACTGTACAGTTTTATAAACAATGAACTATTTTCTTCATGCATAAAGTATTTTAATCAAATTCACCAAACCATACTCTTTCATTTTAAAGTCTGATTTCTTGTATCAGAAAACAAGAAGAGATTATTTAATACGTAAGTATTTTGCCCTCCACAGGAAATTTGAAAACAGCAGAAATAAACAATAAAAGTATTATAAATGTGAATTCCTTTTTCTCCTCCTTTGCAATTTTATAGGTTCAGCCTTCTATTTCTTTCAGTAAAGAAACTGTTCCAAGGCTATAGTTCAAAATAGTTATCCAAAAAAAAAAATACCCAACCAACCACACAAAAAAAGACTATTCTACATTTAAAGAGCAAGTACTTCTGGGAGTAATGCCACTAGAACATTTATAAAATTTCCAAAATGTCTAACGTTGCTCTTGCCTACAGTGGTAGTGACCTGGTCAGAGGCCACAAGAAATCATTATCCACTTTATTTGTTTACACTGTGAAAAATCATACACATAGACGAGTTAGCACTTTAAACCTAGTCTGGAGGTCTATATGATGCTTAAAAGTTGGCATGTTACATATGTGAAATTGTAAGAAATAATGATTACCTTGGCCAAATATCACTATTTTTTCAAGTAATAGTCTACAGAATGTTTATAAAAACTGTACACAAAAAACAAATACTTTCAAGCATCAAAATCTTTTTTTTTTTTTTTGAGGCAGAGTCCCGCTCTGTCACCCTGGCTAGAGTGCCGTGGCATCAAGCTCACAGCAACCTCAAACTCCTGGGCTCGAGCAATCCTTCTGCCTCAGCCTCCCGAGTAGCTGGGACTACAGGCATGTGCCACCATGCCCGGCTAATTTTTTTTTCTGTATATTTTTAGTTGTCCAGCTAATTTCTTTCTCTTTTTAGTAGAGATGGGGTCTCGCTCTTGCTCAGGCTGGTCTTGAACTCCTGAGCTCAAAGGATCCGCCCGCCTCGGCCTCCCAGAGTGCTAGGATTACAGGCGTGAGCCACGGCGCCTGGCCTAAGCATCAAGCTCTTGTTCTGCATTGTTTTTCAAAATGGGTCAGTTGTCTGGAGCGGTGGAGGGAGGAAAACAAGAAAAATACATATTTGGGATCTGCTTCCTACAGTGGTAGATTCTGAATTAAAGGCTAGTGAGTTCATTCAACTCTCACTTTAGATCTACTTTAATATCCTACATTAAAGTAAGGAGAAGAGAAGAAGCAGAAGCTGCTGCCACTGACTTAGGAAAACAGTCACATTAATTTTATATATAAACTACTAGCATATTTTAAATCAAAGTTAGAATCTGAATGGCAAATCTTACAAGACTCTCAAATTATGTATCAGTATATTATGGTAAATAAATTTATGTTTAAATGATAAAATCAAAGTATGAGCTCTGACTGTTGTTAAAAGACAATTTACCAAAAAATAAATAAATGAGATCATGACTCTTATACAGGTAAAAATATAAACACATGTTAAAGATTTTATTCTAATCATTAATCAATGAGGGGATCAGGCAGATGTTATAACCAGTTCAAAAGATAATCTGAAGAACAGACTACATTTATAAATCAGGAAATTTTGAAATGAAAGTACAAACAGAGGCAAAACTAGTTTTTCCACAGATGATGTGCATGGGCAAAGGCTATAACTAAACCTCTACAGGACAGGACAAAATCTGCACGTCTACAGATGCATTATTACCAGTTATCTATCAGTTATAGGGTTGTAAAACAGGTCAAAGACAATGAAAGACTAGAAGCCGACAACTTGGAAGGTGAGCCACATGCAGACCATGCACAGTCTTCCATTGAAGCATACATTTTCACTGCATTTATTAAATTATTTGTTTTCCCCACTATAGTTTACACCATAGGAAATATCAATATGGATAACAGCTACGTTTCATAAGCCAATAAAGATAAACTTACAAAAACTTCAAGAAAAAACTGAGTGCCAGCAAAATAGAGGAATACTTATCAAAGACCTACATAGAGCTGGGGGTGACTTATAGGGAAAAGATGAGGAAAATGAGAATCAGAAATGTTATGAAACTTACACAGATTGTTTAACTTTTAATCCTCTATTAATAGTAAGATAAACTTTCCTACTCAATTCTATAGCATTCTAGTTAGTTATGAGTACTAGGACTGTAGCTTGCTTTCCATTGTTTTAGACATTCCCAAGAAAATCATTACCGTGCTGCATGCCAAATAAGTGAGCTCTCTACCTACTGTCAAATTTTACTAATTCAGTAAAGAATATTTACAGGTTTTTAACACTATATAAATACTATTTAATAATGTGCTGAAAACCAGTTAATCAGCTTCTTGAGATTAGTTTTCTAGCTTTTGTTTTGATTTTTAATCAGTAGACTGCATAGAAAAAGTATAATACGTAAATTCTGTAAAATAAACTTCTTTGTATTCATCATTTTCCCAATTCAGATTCAAGTAACCTCTAGGAAGTAGTATTGAAGGGAAAGAAACTATCAATTTGTTTATTTAATAGTTAACTGGTAAAAGGGTTCTTTTTGGAATTATAGTTGTGATCTTCAATTTTACAATTTCTCTACATCAAGGTATTGCAGATTTTGACTCCAATACATACCTTACTACCCAATTGTTTGTGAATTACTGATGATTTTTTTCCCCTCTAATTTGGTCTTTTTTTTTTTTTTTTTGAGACAGAGTCTTGCTCTGTTGTCTGGGCTAGAGTGCCGTGGCGTCAGTCTAGCTCAGAGCAACCTCAGACTTCTGGCTCAAGCAATCCTTCTGCCTCAGTCTCCCAAGTAGCTGGGACTACAGGCATGTGCCACCATGCCTGGTTTATTTTTTCTATATATATTTTTAGTTGTCCAAATAATTTCTTTCTATTTTTAGTAGAGATGGGGGGGGGGCTCGCTCTTGCTCAGGCTGGTCTTGAACTCCCGACCTTGAGCGATCCACCCACCTCAGCCTCCCAGAGTGCTAGGATTACAGGCGTGAGCCACTGCGCCTGGCCTCCAATTTGGTCTTGAGGTCTCTCTATGGAGAGTGGCTATAAATTCTAGTCCTGCCCTCATGGGACTCCAGGGGAGGTGGTCGTGGATGTTTATGGTGTGTCTTTCACGGGATACTTTTTTATTCTGGTGGACAACCTAATATCTAAGTGTCTAATACATGACCAGATGTTCCTCTCACAGGAAGTTTGTTTATACCGGCAGACACCCTTGCAGCTCTTGTCTGTGTCCAGGTCATTCTCCTACCAAGACAGTCACTCTCTGGGAGAGCCCTGACCAGGAGAAGAGTTAGGCTTGGACATGTCAGTCAGTTGAGACACAGCGAAGGCAGCACAACACAACACATGAAGTAACATAAGCAATGTATTACTTACAGATCCCAAAGAGAAGAGGACAGCACACCTCAAAGTGCCAACGGGAGTGGGGAAACCTCCTGGGACAAGCACACTCAACCAGCAAGTAGGGGTCAAGGGAGAGAGAGGGAGGGACCTGTTGGCCAAAGCCTTCATTAGGGTCCCAGGGAGTTACTCTAGCAGGTTTCCCCTGGGGAGTTCTAATTGGCAGGTTTATAGCAAGCTCCAGGGAGCCATGCTGTGAACTGAGAGGTGGTCACTCTATCTGGGCAGTCCATGCAGGGCACGGGGCTCAGGGGTGAGTCAAGTAGGTTGTACCTAGCTGTCCCATAGGGAGGTGGTCATCAGGAAGAGGCTGCACAAGGCAGAGAACTGGAAACTGTAACAAGGGTGACTAAGCTCTGTTTATAGTATAAGAAAGTCCAACTTATATTCTAAATGGATGTTGAGGCAACATACAATTGTAAGAATTTGCTACAACTGAATTTTAAATAGGTGCAAAAGATGGCACTAAAAGGCCATTTCAAAAATAAAATATGGTGAAAATAGGCTTCTGAGTGATAGGATGATTTTAAAATAAATAGAGTTGGTTTTAATAATTCAAAACCACCACTCAGTATTCATAAAACAATGCTTTTCACCTCAAAGCATATTATAAGTCCTAAATAACAGATCATCACTACATGTAAGATATATGAGCATGTAATCTTTACTTTTATGGAACCAAAAGTTGAGCTATAGGTTGTGTCAGCACATAGCAGCAACCAGCAGTAAAAGCACAATTTCAATTAGAGTGCTTTCCTCCCACTCCTGTAGCAAACTGTAATGCTCCTACCTAGCTGAATGTGTCCTCTAAAAGAGTAATTATAAAGCAAGCACTTTGTACCTCCCACTCATTCACTTAACAAATCTTTATTAAGCACCTACTATATGTCAAGCACTGTTCGAGGTACCTAGAAATAATGGTAAACAAAATAGACCAAGCTCCCTTCCCTCATGGAACTTATATTCTAGGAGGAGAAAACAGCAATAAATAAATATAATAAATAAGTAAACTATATAGTATGTTACAAAATGAAAAGTGTTATGAAGATAAGACAAAGTAGAATAGGAAAGGATTGGGAATGCTGGGCAGGGGATAAAGTAAGTTTGTTTGTTTGTGTATTTATTTATTTTTAGAGACATGGTCTCATTCTGCTGCCCAGGCTGAAGTGCAGTGGTGTGATCATAGCTCACTGCAGCCTCAAATTCCTGGGCTCAAGTGATCCTCCTGCCTCCTGAGTAGCTGGGACTACAGGTATGCACCACCATATCCAGTTAATTTTTTTTTAATCACTTTTTGTAGAAACAGGATCTCATTATGTTGTTCAGGCTGGTCTTGAGCTCCTGGGCTCAAGCGATCCTCCTACCTCGGCATCCCAAAGTACTGGGATTACAGGCATGAGCCACTGCACCCAGTTCTGTATAATTTTAAATAAGGTGGTGACGATGGGCCTCATGGAGGAGGGAAAGTTTGAAGGATATGAATGAATGAGCCATGTGTACATCAGAGAGAGGAACTTTCTAGGAAGAGGAGTCAGCGAGAGGGCTTGAGAAAGGAGCATGAGCACACCCACCAAGGGCATGGCAGGGTAGAATGATTTACTATGACAAATTGACTTAAATATAATAATAACTGAACACAATAAAAGTGTACTTCTTGCTTATATAACAGTCTTGCATAGGTATTCAGGTTGGCATGATAACTGTCCTACATCCAGACACCTTCCATCTGATAGCTCTACCACCTCCTTGTGGAGATCTTGTTTATATCTGAATCTAAGCAGAAGGGGAAATAATATGCAGGAATTTAAGTTGGTAGAAAGTTTTAATGGGTCTAGCATTAAAGTTAACTTCTGTTCCACTAGAAAAATTGTCACATGTACATAAGTATCTAAAAGAAGCTGGGCAAATTTAGTCTAGTCAGGTTTCCAAAGGATTTTTGTGGGTATCTCGGAGTTTCCACATTTCAGCCCTGAATGGTGACAGTAAGAAATGGGAGGATTCTGGACATATTCTGAAGATAGACGCAATCTGATTTCTTGATGGATAATTTGCCTTTGAAAAAAGTGAAAAATAATGTATAATTTTTGATCTGAGCAACTGGGAGTAAGGAAATACCATCAACTGAGATCTGGAAGGCTATGGTAAACAGCAGGTTTGGGGAGGAAGGTGAAGGTCAGTTCTGTTTTGAATGTGCTATTTACATTTGAGATCTCTATTAGACATCTGAAGGAAGATGTAGAGTAGGCGATTTTATATATAGTCTGGAATTTGAGAGAGAGGATGGACTAGAAATATAAGTTATATTTAAAACCTGAAACTGGTAAAATCATAAAGGAGTAAATGTAGGTAGAGAAGAAATGGGGATTGAGGACTCTGCCCTGGAGCAAACCAAAATCAAGAGATCAGGTTGAAGAGGAACCACAGAAGGAGACTGTGGAGGCAGGAGAAAAACCAAAAGAATGTAGTATCCTGGAAACAAAGTGAGAAAAGCGTACCATGGAAGAGAGAGTCATCACCTGTATCAGATGCTGCTGCTGGGATGAGCAAGAGAAAACCAACTACTAGATTTGTACGTGGAAGTCACTGGTGACCTTGCCAATGTGGTTCTTCTGGAGTGGTAGTGGGTAAAAGTCTGTCTGGAGATAGCAGGCATAGACAACACTTTCAAATGTTTTCTATAAAGAGGAGCACAGAAATCGGGCAGGGTGGATAGAGAAAGCAGAGTCAAGAGAATTTTTCAAGATGGGAGAAATATGTTGGTGGGACTGTAAATCAGTACAACCTCTATGAAAAATGGTCTGGAGATTTCTCAAAGAACTAAAAAGACCTACCATTTGATCCAGCAATCCCACTGCTGGGTATATACCCCAAGGAAAAGAAGTCATTATATCAAAGACACCTACACCTGAATGTTTATCGCAGCACAATTCACAAATGCAAAGCTATAGAATCAAAGTAAGTGCCATCAACTAATGAGGGAGTGGATAAAGAAAATGTGTGTGTGTGTGTGTGTAAGGGTCTTATAGGTCCTTTTCACTTATCATTAGGATTATTGCAATCGCCTTCTAAACTAGTTATTATTGTTGTCGTTAGTCTCTAAAATGTCCATCCTTCTCCCTGGTACATCTTTCACACTACAGCCAGATGCTCCTTCTAAGCCTAACCAATGATGTCTTTCTCCTGCTTAAAATACTTCCACTTCTACAGCTATCAGGATAAAGTCCAAACTCTAAGCTTAGGACACAGAACCTTCTATTACTGATGCCTACTTAGCACTCTGGTCTCATCTTTTACCACTTTCCCACAAGTGCTCTGCCCTTGGCCACAGGAATTGCATAAGTATGTATCAAGGTAATTACTACCAACTCTGCTCTAATGGTTGATCTACTGCTCCACTTCCCACCTAGGCTATAGGCTCCTTTGAGAGAGGGATTTTGCTTTATTTGACTTGAATCCTGAGCATGCCCCTCAGAGAATGCTGGCTGAATGCATAAATATATACATGTTACAGAAGGAATCAGAGCATCTCTAAGAAAAATAGATATTAATGCACACATTTTTGTAAGCCATATTGTAAGAGCATTGTGTTGAAAAATAAATTACACAAAGATATGTCATTCATTCATGCACTCATTTCACTCTACAAGCATTTAACTATGCATATCACACACCACTCAGCATACCTAGGTGCTGAGTATAATCTACATGGGGGAGCAGGTGAATAAAGAAATGATTACTGTCAATTTCCTACTTCTATAACTAGGTCTGAAAAAAAATTTTTTTAAAACGTGATACCAAAATACATACTCAATATACATTTAACTCGTATTGAGACTAGAATTAGAATACAGT
>CM052439.1:46697915-46718999 GCA_028533085.1 Varecia variegata | reverse complement strand
AAAATACATATAGAAAAAATTAGCCGGGCATGGTGGCACATGCCTGTAGTCCCAGCTACCCGGGAGGCTGAGGCAGTAGGATCGCTTAAGCCCAGGAGTTTGAGGTTGCTGTGAGCTAGGCTGATGCCACGGCACTCACTCTGGCCCGGGCAACAAAGTGAGACTCTGTCTCAAAAAAAAAAAAAAAAAAAAAAAAAAAGAACCTATGTTCAAAAGCATTATGCTGCTCCCTACAACACTAACTTTAAAAATGTGTCACAGAGAATAGGGATTTGGTTTTATGCATTTAGAACTTATCACTATATTACCACTGTTTGGATGGCAGGGTAAAAAAAAAATGTCCATTTGAGGCTCCATGTTTAAGGACGGTAAAGTACCAAATTTGTTTGATTTATATCATATTAGTGTCAGTCAACAAAAAATATGGAACTCACTTGATATTTCTATATTTTTATTATAATTGTATTTTATGGAATAAATCATATATTTATATATACATGTCTATAATGACAGTTGTATGCACAAAAATATGTAGCATTACATTATGGGTGATAATGGATTTCCAAGAATAATTCTGACTATGTAAGACTTTCACTTTATGTGCTAACTTCAGAATTAACTCTCCCAGAAAAAAAACTATATCATGTAACAGTATTATTAAGAATGACTTTCAAGCTTTTAAGTGTTAGCTTAGTTTCTAAAGCATGCCTAAAGTAATTAGTTATGACCTGGACATCTTATCCCTATAAAAAGGATTATTCATATCTGAATTTCAAAATTTGTCTTAGCAATAGCCTTTAATAAAAAATCTTTTATGTTTTAGCATTCATAAAAGCAATTGGTTCTTTTGGAATGTGTCACTGTACCTCTAAATAATATGTATATATTGTAATTATTAATTTTTTTAATTATAGTCATTATATATAGATTCCCTGAAAAAAAAAAAAGCAATTGGCCTGACTTTCTGGAATTAGAAAAAAGTATTAGTAACAATTTGATTTTCTGTCAAATTATTTCTTACTGTTAGATATTTTATGTCAGAGTTCAACCCCTAATAATTTATGATTGTTTTAATAGTTGATAATTCAAGTTTTAAAATAAGGTGCTATATATCTTGGTCTCAAGAATGCCAACAGAAATTCAGCTAAGAGCAAGACATGGAGTTTATTACCAGAATTAAGGGTAGATCACAAGAGAAAGGTCACTTGCATGGCTAGTCACTAAATATATTTTCCCTTTGGGCCTGGCATAATTCCTCAGCCCCTGAATTTACAGTCTGTGATATGATGCCATGATTAGAAGAAAAAGGCACGGAAATGTGCACGTGCAAACAAATAGGGTCAGTTCTCCCTTGCCTATGACTAGAAGGGAAATTTCTGTAGTAGGGAAAGACAAAGTCATTGGATTCATTTTTAAAATTATAATTAGCACCAATAGATAATTAATAACTACTACTTAAAAGAACTATTAACTTATCAATTGTATTAATTTTTCTTTTTCTCTTCACATTTCAGTGAAGAAAAAACATGTAGCAGCCCCAATCCAATTCCTCAGTTAAATATTTGAGGTTGAATATCACCTGGTCCTTCAGTTACTCTCTATTCTTAGTGTTCACCATTCCAGTAAGTTTCAGTTCTTCCAAACCAAACACTTACCATTTAATCAAGACTAACACTGAACTCTTCCTCCAGTAAGTATTTTTAGGTTAGCTCCATCCCACTCTACCTAATCCTTTACTTTCATTTCAAATGAATATCCAAGTTATTGAATTGTTATATAGAAATTTAACTTGATAGAATAAGCAAACCATTAGCAATGATGGCTTATAAATGAATTCAATGCCTCTATTTATAAACCTAATCATTATAATAATATTGAGTATGAACATCATTTCCATAAAAGACCATTTATCCCTATTTAGTAATTGTCCTTTAATTATCACCTGAGGAAAACAGGAAGACTTGAGTAACATAAATATTGGTCAAATATAGAAACAAGTTATCACCACTAATTTCCAAAATAAAGACACATATTTATTTAATGCACACATATTTAACCTTCATTAAACAGTCAAAAATAAGTAACTATAGAGTGTAAATTTTGAACATGTGAGAATAGCACAACGTACAAGGAGAACCAGACCACAGTAAATTCTTTTGCACACTGAAGAGCATTCCTTGCCACCAATTTGCCATTAGAACATTATTACTCATTTTTTGTGAAAGAATACTTAACCAAAGTGAAAATGATGGATTGCTCAATTTAAGAAAGAATATATCAATTGTACAATTTGCTTTTCTGGTTTCCCAATGCTTATAGGCCTGCCTTTAACCAACAGAACAGAATATGAACGGTCTATTTCCTCAGGGGATGACAGTATTCAGTCAATCGCATGGCAAAAGTAAATCAAAAGGAACTATTTTTAGAGACTCTGTCATCCACTCCATCAGTACTGTATTCTGTGTTTTGTCTTTGAATCAAGGTGGATTACCAAAACGCTATAACGTTGGACCACATCAGCTTAGTCCTTTAAAAATTAGCTTCACTGATTTGTTGTTCCTTAATGTTATGCCAAATGAATTTTTTAAAAAGACTTTAATTCAGGAAAAAACTGGATCATATTGGCCTTTCTCCTCAAGAGTTATACTTTATTACTATGAAACAGTTCACACAATTACACTGATTCGCAAGCAGCACTGCAATCAACTGGCATTTTGTTGTTTTTATTCCCTCAACGTTTTTCACTCCTTTTATTATGTCTTCATTTGTGTGGTCTCAAATTCTTTTGAGAAAGGCATGGCATAGCTATTTCTAAATAAAGATAACTGTTTTACTAATAAATACTTCAGGATTTTCCACAGAACTACTGCCAATATATCTTGAGTTAAAAGTTTAAAAAGTTATGTCTGGACAGAACATGGAAGAAAATGGAAAATTTTATTAAATAGCATTTTAAAAATTGCCACTACATGTAAATTACTTAATCATCCTTGATCATGGGATAGTAGCAATAACATGTAATCATCAAGTACTACATACTCATTCTATGCTTACACACATGCAGACTGGACATCTACATGTATCTAAAGTGCAAATGGACATTCCAAAGATAAGTCTCATGAAATTCCTGCCTAATTTTGTAAACTGATTTTCTTTGTAATTAACGATATACTTTCAAAGCTACAGTGTTTTTTAAAACAGATGTCATAATGACAAAATCCATTTCAACATTTTTTAATCAATGGAGAAGCAATTCTTTTAAATAATATATTATCTAAGAAAGTTACTGTGATTCCATGTTATTTATGAATCATATATAGTCCATCCTCAAATTTCTCCAACTGTACCTAAAATTTATAGCTTTAAAATGTATATATAACTTCAGGACACAATCAAGGTGCACATGATGAATATGATTACCATGTCTCTTTAGTCTTCTCTAATTTTGTGTGGTCCCGCTACTGTTTTTGTCTGTTATGACAATGACATTATTTACAAACCTGGGGCAGATGTCTTATAGAGTGTACACATTCTGGGTTTGTCTGACTCACATTCTATAAGTAGATTTAAGTTAAACATTTTTGGCAGAAATACTATACAGGTGGTATTTTATGTCCTACTGTATCACTTCAGGAGGTACATGTCAGTTTGTCCCCTTACAGGTAATACTAAAGTTGATCACTTGGTTAAGGGAGTAACTGCCAGATCTCTCCATTATAAAGGTGTACTTTTCTCTTTGCAATTAATAAATAATTGGCAGGATGATACCTTGACACCATGAAAATATCCTGTTCACCTATAGCCTTTAATGCAATGGTTTTAACATGCAATGATGATCTTTGCCTGAGTCAATTATTAGTGTAAATTAGTGATTTTATAATTTTATCATTCTTTCTACATTTTAACTGCCAGTCTTCTGTAAAGAACAACTTCACACTTCCCCTTTTATCTTTTTGTATTGGGGTGCATTTTTTGTTTTAAAGTATCATTATGCACTTACTGATTTTCTTTCATCCAATGTGTTATAATCTGTTACTATTATTTTTGATGTTAAATTGTCCCAAATTTTGCCTGTGGGAACCCTTCAAGTGGACTCCTGTGTCTTTTTGATGTGTTCCTATCAGTTCTTGAGCATTTCCTCGCTTTCTGACACAACAAGATGTTCCAGGACCTCTCTGCCCTACATTTTGAAATCAGGAATTTCTCTAAGGAACACTAGCTCCTTTCAGTAGGAAACAGTGTTTGGAAAACAAAATCTAGGCACTGGGCATACTCATTCTTAGTGGGGCACTATTGCTGCTAAGCCCATGGACTGAGATAGAAAAAAACATTTTCCAAAATCTATGAATTCACATTAACACCTCCAATTCAAAATTAATAACAAAGTATACTTCCCAATTTTGCCCCATTCTTTACTTATATTTCCTAAGATCCCTGGTCCCCCCCAATCCAATATAATTCCACATTTGCTCTATCCTATCTTATAAATAAAATGATTTCAGGATTACTATACAAGTACTGCTACCAACAATAGATCTACTAGGTACAGCTGAAGATCCTTTTGCATTTTTTTGTCCCTAGATATGCCCTTCTAAGTCTGTACGGTCAGAACAATATGTTTAAAAGCTACTTAGGCCAAAGAGTACATGAAAAAAAGCTCAACATCACTAATCATCAGGGATATGCAAATCAAAATCACAATGAAGTACCATTTCACCCTAGTTAGAATGGCTATTATCAAAGGACAAAAAAATAACAAATGCTGGCAAGGATGCAGAGAAAAGGAAACTCTTACACAATGTTGGTGGGAATGCAAATTAGTACAGCCATTATGGAAAATAGTATCTAAAAATAGAACTACCATATGATCTAGCAATCCCACTACTGGGGATACATCAAAAGGAAATCAGTGTGTTGGAGAGATGTCTGCATTCCCATTTTTATTGCAGCATTATTGACAATAGCTAAGGTATGGAATCAACCTAAGTATCCATCAACAAATAAATGGATAAAGAAAATATAGGATATATACACAATAGAATACCATTCAGCCATTAAAAAAGAATGAAATCCTGTCATTCGTGGCAACATGGATGAGTCTGAAAGACATTATGTTAAGTGAAAGAAGCCAGGCACAGAAAGATGAATATTGCATGTTCTCATTCATATGTGGAAGCTAAAAAAAATTGGTTTCATAGAAGTAGAAAGTAGAATAGTGGTAACTAGAGGTTGGGAGGAGAGCACAGAGAGGTTGGTTAACAGCTACAAAATTATCCTAGATATAAAAATAATTCCTAGTGTTCTACAGCACTATGGGGTTACTAAAATTAACAATAATTTATTGTGTATTTTCAAATAGCTAGAAGACAGGATTTTGAATGTTCCCAACACAAAGAAATGATAAATGTTTGAGGTGCTGGTATGCTAATTACTCTGATTTGATCATTACACATTGTATACATGTATCAAAATATCACTGCTCTGTACCCTATAAATATGTATAATTATTATGTGTCAATTTTTTTAAAGCTACTTAAGTTAATTTTTTGGTGATTATACTATGACTGTGTCAGGTTCATTTGTTTCTATTTGTATTCAGTTTTAGGGTTTGCTTTTATATCATTTTTTAATTTTGTTGTTTCAATATGTGAAAAATTTAAATAGTTCAAAAATCACAACTACATAAAAACATATTCTCACAGAAGTCTCACTCCCATCCCTATCCCCCCAACAGTGCTCCTCACCCACTCCTTATGCTAATTATCTTACTGGTCTCTGGTTTAATCCTTCCTACATTTCTCTTTTGCAATAATAAACTATTTAAAAAATTTTTTCCATTCTTATGAAAAAGGGATCTACTTACTGTATGTATATACATTTTGTACCTGGAAATCTTTCCCTATCAGCTCACAGAAATCTTCCTTATACTTTTTTAGTATGATATTCTATTCAATCAGTCTCCTATGGACAGACATTTAGGTTTTTACCAATATTCTGCTATTACTAATAATCCTATAATGAAAATTGTTAAGTTATTCCATATTTGTAGAGATAATTCATCAGGGTAAATCCCTAGAATTTAACTGGTAAGTCAAAGGGTAGATGCAAGTATAGTTTTGTTAGATATTACAAAATTCTCATAGAGTTGTACCATTTTACATTCCCATCAGCAATGCATAAGAATGCCTGTTTCCTCACAGGCTTGCCAACTAAGTATATTCTAAGCTTCTGAACATTTGCCAATCCACAAAGTGATAATGGTCTCTCTATTTAAATTGGCATTTTCCCTATTATCAATGAATTTCAACATCTTTACACATATTGTCATATCTTTTTTTTTGGTGAACTATACATGTCTTTTGTTCATTTTTTAAAATCATGATTTAAATCTTTCTTTCAATGGAAAAAATAATTTGATAATCCTACAATGACGCCTTCCAACTTTGCTTTAAAAAAATAAAGAAAACATAAAAAAATGAAAACACAACATATGAACTAACCAAAAAGGAAAATAACATACGAATTAACCAAAAAACTATATTGTAATATTCTAAACTGTGTTCTAAATACTCCTTTAAAAAGTGGCAGCTACGACAAGTGAAAGAATGTTAAGAAAAACGCATTCAAGTTGCAATTTTATGATGCCAATTAGCGTAAACGGTTAATGCCACAAACAACGAAACCACTGAGGAAGGTCAAAGTCTGGGAAAAAGAAGACTGAGAGGCATTTTGTTGTGACAGTCTCAACGCACCCACCTCACAGGTACAGGTAATCCTTCGGGGATGAGGGGCCTCCTGCTGCAGCTGATATACTGTGAGAGGCAGAAACAAAAGGTGTCAGTTTCCCTCATACAGAACTTATAAATAGAGTAGTAATAACAAACTGGCTACTGTTTATGTTCACAAGAAAACTGGTATAATCTTATTTGTCATTAAATTAAAATTTGTTATGAACAAAACAAAGACAGTAAACTAAATTTAGTGAAAACCCGGGAGCAAGCACAAACAGAAAAATCATAGTCCACACAAGTATCTTTTTACCTTATAACAAGTCAATGCTCGACATTTGGCTTTGTTCTTCATAATCTGGTCATTTATTTTCCCCATATTGCTGATATAAACCAATAAGGTTTATATGTATATTATTTTATTTTTCAGACAGGGTTTTCCTCTGTTGTCCAGGTTAGAGTGTAGTGGCCTGATCACAGCTCACTGCAACTTCAAATTCGTGTCTCAAGTGATCCTTCTGCCTCTAACTCCCAAGCAGGTGGGACTATAGGTGCATGCCATCGTGCCCAGCTAAGTTTTGTATTTTTAGTGCAGATGGAGGTCTCACTATGTTGCTCAGATTGGTGGCAAACTCCTGGCTTTAAGTGATCCTTCTACCTCAGCCTCTGAAAGTGCTAGGATTACAAGTGTGAGCCATAGCACCTAGCCTATATATATTTTAAAGCACATTATTAGGTGTCAATCTTGATACTAAAATCAGTATTTACAGGCTGGAAATAACAGATACACTGTTTTTCTCCTCTATTTATACTGCAGACATCTATCTTCAAAGATAATCTTCCCCTAAAAACAAAATTTCTGACGAAAGTTACCACCACTTATTCAACTAGGACAAATGCAGCAAAAAAACGAATTCAGATACTGAAATACTTTGCCAAAAAGTGAATAATTTTTAAGGTATCTGAAAATCAATCAGTGAAAATTATACTGATACCATGACCTCCTCTTAGTCTCACTTCAGGCTTTTTCATTTAAAATGAAAAGAGAATAAACAGGATTGTGGCTGTTAGAGAAAGTGTATGTATGTATGTCTAAGTTTATCTCTTGGAGAGTTTTTTTTCTATTTCTACATATATAATCACATATAATTGAATTTAAGTTAATACTATAGTTAAATACTTGGACATTTTGTCAACATAACATCAAACTATCCAGGCATCTGGGACTGTCAGATAATGAATGACTCAGATTTCAACTGGATATCGCTATACAGACTCTACCTCTGACCATATTTATTCATATATATCATGCGAATATAGATATATACTATTAGACTATATATACACACATGTAATTTAGGCTATATATATGTGTGTATACATACACTATACACACACACTGAGAACACACACATCACTACTCTGTATTTCTATGCAAAGGGGATATAGCATTGTGGTTAAGAATTTGACCTCTTGAAGCAAACCACCTGGGGTTTGAATACTGGGGCTCTGTCACTAACACCACTTTCTGTGCCTTAGTTTTCCGTATTTGTAAAATAGGGGTAGTAACAGTTTCTACTTCATAGAATACTGTAAGGATTAAAGAATTTACTATATATAAAAGATATAAAACAGTTGTTGGCACATAATAAATGCTCAATAAAGATTACCTATTACTATATGTAGGTGATTGATATTAATATGTAAAATTTTTATAATAATATTTGATTACCAGAATGCATCTTGAGTTTATCACTAACATACAACATCTGGATAATGCTATAATTTAAAAGCAACTGAGAAAATACACCTTTATTATTTAAAAATCAAAAAGCAAGGCACTTCCTCAGTAATGTTTGAAATTCTACTGATAGAAATCTACCGTCCCTTTGCCTTTTTCTCCTGGTTGCAAAAATCCCTAAGAGAGGTAATATGTTAAAATAGTTTTAGGCTGGGTGTGGTGGCCCATGCCTGTAATCCCAGCACTCTGGGAAGTTAAGGGGGGAGGATCACTTGAGCCTCGGAGTTCCAGACCAGCCTGGGCAACACAGTGAGACCTTGTCTCTACAAAAAATAAAAACAATTAGCCAGGTGTGGTGGTGTGTGCCTGTGGTCCTAACTACTCGGAAAGTGGAGGCAGGAAGATCACTTGAGCCCGCAAGTTTGAGGTTACAGTTTGCTACGATCATGCCACTGCACTGCAGCCTGGGTGACAGTGTGAGACCCTGTCTCTGGAGAAAAAGAAAAGTAATTTTAGATACCCATATCTCACTGTAAGAGTTAGCTTATCAAAAATATTCCTGTGGGCTGGGCAGGTTGGCTCACACCTGTAATCCTAGCACTCTGGGAGGCCAAGGTGGGATGACTGCTTGAGCTCAAGAGTTAAAAACCAGCCTGAGCAAGAATAAAACCCCATCTCGACTAAAAATAGAAAAATTAGCTGGGCATCTTGGCATGCACCTGTACTCCCAGCTACTCGGGAGGCTGAGGCAGGAGGATTGCTTGAGCCCAGGAGTTTGAGGTTACAGTGAGCTATGATGACACCACTGCGCTCTAACCCAGGTAAGAGTGCAAGACTCTGTCTCAAAAAAAAGAAAAATTCCTGTGGATATAGTTTTATAGGTTAAATGATGTGAAGGGAGTTAATTCTGAGACAGAGAAGGCAAGAAAGTGCACTGAAATTAAATTTGTCTAGCCTTGATAGTTAGCATACATGTATATTACCCAAAGATACCTATAAACTGCCATCCTCCTTAAAAGCAGCCAAAACATGATTTTAAGAAAGGAGGATTCTTCAGGCCTATTCCTCCATATTGGTAACTATAAGGTGAAAATTCAGTTCACATTTCTACTTTGATCAGTAATTCTCAAAAGAGTAGTTGTTTTCCTTTATCAAGAAAATGCTCTGGAAAGTACTGTCACCTTGAAAACACAACTTTGAGAACTGAATGATAGTCAAGAACATCATTAAAAGTTATTAGAGAAATGAAAATGTTGATTTTGAGTCAAAGCACAAATACTGTAGTATCTGCTTATCATCAGTAAGCACTTACCTATTTAATAAGCAACGATTAAGATATGCCAGTGTGAAAAAAGGGGTGAAAATATCATCACATGAATATTGATCCAGGTTTCACCTTTTGTTTTCATCAGAGTTTCAAATGGTATAGTGTTTTTTCTTTAACATTAAATCACATAAGGATATTTACTTTTCAATTTTTTTCAGTCCTAATAGCCTCAAAGGGTATAGTTCTGTTTCATATAGAGGAGATTTTGGACAAATGCCTCCTGATTGGCTACCAATGGTTAGTCTATCTTGAAGACTTATTTTGAATAAATAATACATAAAGGGGGGACTCTCTGGATATTTTATAACCAAATATAACAAATTTGGATTCATGGAACACCTAGCAAAAGGATCATTAATAAATTATACATAGTGACCAGGCACAGTGATTCATGCCATAATCCCAGCACTTTGGGAGGCCCAGGTGGGAGGATCACTTGAAGCCAGGAGTTTGAGACTAGCCTGGGCAATACAGCGAGACCCCATCTCTACAAAAATTTTTTAAAAAAATTAGCCAGGCATGGTGATGCACACCTGTAGTCCTAGATACTGAGGAAACTGAAGTGAGAAGATTGCTTGAGCCTGGGAGGTTGAGGTTACAGTGAGCTACATAAGTGCCACTGCACTCCAGCCTGGGCAACAGAGCAAGATCCCATCTCAAAAAAAATAATAAAAAAATTATACAAGGTCTGTCCAGAAAGTATCCACCCATGTAATATGAAAAATAGAGACATTTATGGAAGAAGTTACAAAATACAAGAAACACTGTACATAGGACAATGATGCGTCAGTCCCCTTCCATACAGACACCTTGGGACCTCACACAGTTCTCTCAGCATTTCTTAATCTAACCTATACACATTCAACATTCTCAGGTGTTCTGCTTATTGCAGGCCTCCTTCCAGAACATGGATCACTGTCATCAGATTCTCAACCATCTTTAAAGCGTTAGTGCCACATTTTTATTTGCACTGCACTCACTGCATCCTCCCCAAAAGCCTTCTGAGTTATCCGAATGTTCAAGCTTAACACAAAATTTGACATAGATTTGTTGCTGTACTCGCTCAATCATCTTGAATGTGACAGCCTCACTGTACACAGGCTCACTCAATGGCGTCTACCGCCCCACTAACTAATATGGGAAAGTTGTTCATTGCTCATGCACACACATTCCATTCTACTGTCACTGGCTGCCAGGTCATACTGATGTTGTGCAAACCATTCTTGTTATATTAACAATGGCTGGATATACTTTCTGGATAGACCTTGTATACAGTAATAAGATCTGATTAATTCAGGCCCTACTCCCTCAGTTTGAAATTTTTGATAATCTGAATTGGAACTCAGCTGCACTTAAACAGGCAGGATCATTAAATGATTGACCAAAAATTAATAGCTAAATTCAAGATGAGAGGATATATGATTAAAGTACTTAACATATTTTCAATCACCTTAGGAGTGTTAATGCTTATATACTCATTAATGAAATTCAGTCCGTAGAGATAATATGTTGTTAATCAAGTTTAGAAATCACAAATTGGTATCTTGAAGTCCAAACTGACTCACATGTGTTTTGTTTGCTTTTAAATTTGACTGTATTTTAACATTTAAAAATTAAGAGATTAAATTTTAACAAAAGCAAAAGAGAATTCCAGCTTCTCTTGAAAACTCAAGAAGATCTGACAATATCAGACACAGAATCTTACATGACAACAATAAAAGGGGGCTAATTCTGAGCTCCTCTCTACAGACAGGGTATTCACGATCCACTTTCTCACAGTCCCTACCTGCCTTGCTTGCCTCATTTATTACATGTAAGTCTTGTTTAATTCAAACAATACGTATCAAAATGCAATAAAACTGTGTTTGTTTTAAAAGAGTCCACGACTTGGACTTTTTGCTAATTCTATTTCCCGACTAGTTTGTATTTGTAAGGTGTCAGAATTATGTTTGCACAAAATCAATTGAACCAGAAGTGGAAAGCACAACAGGGGCGCAGCTAAAATAGGTTTCTTACAGAATCAAACTGTGAAAAGCTGTTCAGACCCCACCATACATACCAAAGACAGAAAAAACCCCAAACATGTAGCAACTTTTGACATTACATTGTCTCCTTTAAGCTTTATATTAATAGATCTAATACAGAATAAAAATAAACAATTAGGACTTCTTGAAAGTTTCATTCCATGTGTATCTCCTTACATGGACTGACATAACTGATTATTTTTAAAATCTCAATCCATTTTGATTTTATTACCATTTTGAAATTTTTTTAATAACTAAATTTATGTTGTATCACAGAAAAGATGCTGAAGCATTATAGTTTGTTAGTCCCAAAAACTGTCAGTAGAATTTACTGTCAATTACTAACTTTAAACCAGACCTATATATACATTAAATAAAATATGTATATGTAGGTCTGGCCTAAGAATTAAAAATTCATCATGGCTCAAGTATTAATATTAAGGGTACTGGACAAGGCCTATACCTTAGTTATTTAAAATTCCAATCTTCACTGATGAAATAAAGGGATAGCAGGCTTGTCAGTCTTTAAAATTTTTCCTATGAAAAAAAGACTACTGAACGGATGAATTCCTCAAGGTACTATTAATAAATACCTTACTGGAGATTATTTATAGCTAGCTGTAAAAACTGTAAAATTGAGAGTGGCAAAGATGAAACAAATAAAAAAGATTTAACCTAATGACAATTTTTTCTAAGTCAGAATTTTGACAAACACATTTAACAGTCTATATTATCAGGCTGGGCGCAGTGGCTCACACTTGTAATCCTAGCACTCCAGGAGGCTGAAGCGGGAGGATTGCTTGAGTTCAGGAGTTCGAGACCAGCCTGAGCAAGAGCGAGACCCTGTCTCTATTAAAAATAGAAAAAAAATTAGCTGGGTGTCATGGTGCATGTCTTTAGCCCTAGCTACTTGAGAGGCTGAGGCAGGAGGATAGCTTGAGCCCAGAAGTTTGAGGTGGCAGTGAGCTATTATGATGGCACCGCACTATACCTGGGGTGACAGAGCAATACTTTATCTCAAAAAATATCCCAAACAAAACCTATATGATAATAACAATTCATGATTAGAATACAATTTTTGTTTTCTCATTGGTTAAAATTTGCACGTATTCAAATCTTAGATTGATATCATGATTTTATAAGAAAATTTCACATGACCAAAACAGAAAAAGGACCTTCCCACTTGGCTTTAAAATAGTTTAATTATAAAATTTCCTTGAATCACAATTTTTTTCATTTGATGGTGCGAAGATATAAAATCTCTTCGAATAGTTCCTTCCATGTTTCTATAATACTATTAACATGAAGGTAGGGAGTTCAGACATTGAAATCATTAAGAGAAACTATAAAACTCAGTAGAGAATTAAAACAACAAAAGAAGAAAGAAATATGTCATTTTGAAGACAAACAGTAGCTTCTGCAAGACATATGAAGTTAACAAAAACTAACAACTGCATATACTACATTTACTAATCAATATTCTTCAGAGAGAAAACAAATTGCCATAAACCCAGTAACAATCTAAGGCTTCATAAATGTTCTTACATCAAAATGTGCAGGGCACAAGTTAGACCAAAGGGAACAAAGATAAACTGAAAACCAGAAAATGCAGAGAAGAATTTTAAATAGGCTTCCAGCCAATGAGATTATGAGACAAAATCTTTAAGAGGTAAAGAACATTAGTAATTTTTACATATTTTTAGAACTATACTCCCGAGGCAGAGAAAAGGGGACCAGTGGGGTGGGGGGTGGGAAGTATCTGTGGCAATATTTTTAGAGACTGTTCATATTTTACTATTACATTAATAATTAGCCCAAAGTAACAACCTATTAAAATAAAACTTTTGTTCTGGGAACATAAAACCAAAGAGAATTTGAATTGCTGCTCCTTTAGTCAGCAAATTTCAGCAACTTATGAACATCAAAATTTAGAATAATTCTCAACATTTAAAAGATATTAATAATCTATATTTAAAGTACAGGTTACTTAGGTGGCTTATTCAACTCTATAGACAACAAACAAAAACTTACAGTACTGTTTCTGTAATAGTGCATTCATATATTTTTAAAAATTACTTCAATTATATTAACCCTCTTTCTACTCTTAAAAAAATCTGAAAAAATCCTTTATTTGATGAAATAATACTCTCTAGGAAACAAGGAAGGGAAAATAAAGGACTAAACACCTAGACTTTGTTGGAGAATTATTTATTCTAATGTAAAATTTAAAGAGCAATACAGAAATCAAATATCCCTCTTTTATATTTTGAGAAAAATTATTTTAAAAGATTTAAAATTATTTTTTGTCTCTTTTTACTCATTCTATTAAGAGAGCCTCCTGACTTATCATCATTTATCAGCCTCCTGACTTATCATCACTCCTTTTTCATATAAGGAGTCAGGATCTGAGAACAATTAGATTGCCTGAATTCTTAGTATCTCCTTACCTAAGTTTTATCAGCCATTCTTAGCAAGTGGTCTCAAGTTCCACCACAAGGAATTCGTGCAAGCTCAGAGGGATGAGATGTACCCAGACACGCAAAACACATACTGTACAATATCTAACTCTAATTACATCTTCTATGCTACCCACAAACTTTGTTGTAAATTAGTTTTTCAATAAGTACAAAATGGAATGAATTTTTATATCTAATGATCCCAATATTTTTATATTACTTATAAAGCACTATAACCCACACAATTAATTTGTATACTTACAGTAAGATTTCCAAACAGGAGGTCTATATTCATCTGTATCTGAAAGAATAAATATCAAATTAGTATTACTGAACATGTATATTTTAAATGAGATATTTTAATCATTAATTCATTTAATATATATTTGTTGAGAACTATTTGTCCTAGACATTGTGTTAGGCACTAAAAGGCATTCTACATTTTTTTTTCTTTTTTAGTCTTGGTCCTTACTGTCTTGGAGTACAGTTTCACAAAGATGTTCAAAGACAGTTACTGTATTTATTTAACTGCTTATCACACAAGAACAAAGTTAATTTTACTGCTGGCACTTATTTCTTATAATAACTGAGGTAATAACAGTCAATGAAGTCTTTGTTTCTTTGGACATATTAATAATGTGATTATTAATATTTCACTGAAAATCTCTAAAATCATTGGAATTTTTCCTTTTCAGTCAAATTGACCAGATAGCAATTTTAATCCCCGGAAGTGTTGAGTATTTCTATATTTTTCCCCATTACATTTGGGGGATTCCAGCGTAAATGGTTTTATTAACATGAAGAGAGAACAGCAGCAAGGTACAGATCTTAGTCCTCATTCATACATCCTGGACAATCAAAACCAGGAAATGAGAAGCACTTCGGTGGAAGAGAGGGAACCACAAAGAACATGAGGGGAACATCTGCTCTCCGAGTCCATTTCCCCTCACTTGGCTTGAGTGTGGATATCGGAGACAGTGGAAAGAGGCAGTGCGAAGAGATGGAAATACAAACACATGAGGGAGATGGAGTAATCAGAGAAAGGAGAAGCGGCCAGGGTGGTCTGGCTTCTCATCAGCAAAGCACAGCTGAGGAATAATCTTCACAGCCAAATGCTCTGCCTGCAAGACTATGCAGCCGAAACAGCAGACACATTTTTTTGGTGTGGAAAGGTGTGGCCAGCCACATCACCTGGCTCTGCTAGCATCCAACATGAATCCATTAGGCCATCTGATCCTAAAAATCTTGGTCTCAACGGAGGCAAGAAAATCCCTGGCAAGTTTATTGAGAAGACTGAAGATGTAGCTCAAGTAAAATGGTCATAGACTCAAAACATTCAGCCCCCAATTCCCAACCTTTAAATGCAATCTCACACTTCATTTATGATGTGTTATCATAAACCACACAAATACTTTGAGTCTGAGAGCTACAGCAAGACTATTAATAATGGGCATAAAGACATAAAAGGGAAATTTTAAGTCATGTTGAAATTGCTTGGCACCCAGAAGTGTTCAAATATGTTTACTTAAAGAACAAATAAAAGACTACACAAATAAATGAATAATGAATGCAGTAAGGCAGCAAGTACAGTGGATTCTCTTTATTCACAGTAGTTACATTCTATGAAGTCACCTCAAACACCTTATTTAGGAGAAAATACTGAACCATTGCCCCTAGGGTCAGGTTCCGGTGTGGCTCTGGTCACATTTTCATCAACCAATAAATACATAACCTTATTTTATGTGCGTTTCTCTTTAAAGACATCTTATTTAGTATATACTGTTAATTCATTAACATTGAACTCACAGCAATAGCACTATAACTCATGCCTGAATGAAGCTTATCTAACATATATAAATTTTCTCCATAAGATACATCACAGCCTTTCTGTGCTTAGGAACAACGTCTAGACAGCACTTCAATACTAAGCTTGGGGGCCATTTTAAATGGCAAAATCGCTAACCAAAAGCACCTCACAAAAATGCAAAAATATGTGGCACTAAATAGACCATGAAAAGGATACTTGTTTACAGTATGAGAGCTGAAACAAGAAGGCAGAGCATTGCCTTGTTTGACCACAGCTGGGAACATGCAGGTCATATGACTCAAATTTTTTACTGCTCTGTGAATATTCGCAAATGACAGCAAAAGTGCCACAAGTATTTATTTTAGAGTTACAAATAAATGTAAGTGGGCAAATTTGCAAGTACAGAATCCATGAATAATGAAGACTGTAAATAATAAGCAATTATTTAGGAAAACTGCTTGCTCAGGTGAACTTGCCTAGCAATCATAAAAAGTTAGGATGCAACATGACCTTAATGCAGTGATATAGAGATACATACATATTTCCTCTGCTGGGGGTGTGTGTGTACATGCATGTGCATTTTGGGGGTTAATTATATTGAAGTTTGTCTCAATATGTATATCATAATTAATTCAATTGTATTTTTTCAATACTAGAAAAATTTTTCCTGTAAGCATTTAAGTCATTTTATGATTTCACTGATATATGCATGCTGTTATATTGTCATTTAAACCCAAGGAGTATGATGTGTGGTAAGTTTGGGTTTATAACAGAAGAGTGTAATTTTACTCTTTTGATGCTCACCCATATTCCACGCATCTCAGCCTCCTTATCTGGCTCCGAACCATAAGCTGCAGTGACCGGGTGCCTCCTGATGTACCATGTGGGGCTAGGAAAAGAGCAGGCACTCAACCAGACCAGGACCCTGTGTAGGAAAGAACTGAATCTTGTCCTAGAAGAGGTCTGGCCTTTGCCCTCAACTACTAGGAGATAATCTTGGTCTGGGCTAGTCAGAGAATAAGGACGTGATTTAGAATGGGGCTTTGGATCATGTGGTATCAGTTAACCAACACCTACGTAACAAAGCCCCAGTAAAAGCTCTGAACACCAAGACTTGGGAGAGCTTCTCTGGTTGGAAATAACGCCATGTATATTGTCACACATAAATGCATGAAGAGTATGGGTCCTAACTCCAAAGAGAGAGGACAAAGGAACAAGGACAATGGAAACTCTGCGTTCTGTATTTCTCCTGGACTCTGCCCTATGTGCTTCTTCCCTTGGCTGATTTTAATCTGTATCCTTTCCCTATAATAAACCATGACTGTGAGTATACTAGTATTTAGTGAGTTCTGCTGAGTCCTTCTAGTAAATTACAGACCCTGAGGGTGGTTTGGGGAACTTCCTCCCTGTCAAGTTGCAGTAGATGTCAGAAGTGAGGGAAGTGTTAGAGACTGTGCCCTCTAACTTTGCAGTTGGCCCTAACTCCTCACATATCCTGTGCAAAGCCTGCACCTGTGAGCAATGAGGGCCTCCTGAAGATCATTCATTTTGACTTTGGAGAAGGTGAGAAAGAGGCTAAGTCTCAAAGTACCGACTTTGAGGAACTGGGTACCTAGTGCTACACAGGGCTTTCTTAAGGGAACATCGACTTTGACTTGCTGTGTGACTTTAGGAAATTTACTACCTCTCTGAACCTTAATCTGTTTATAAAATGGAATAACAATATCATCTAAAACAGGAATAGTAATAGCAAAGGTTTGTTGTGAGAATTAGATTAGGCAGCATACATAAAGCACCTTGCACTTAGGAGGCCTTTAGTAAGTACCCTCTCCTACCTTCACAAAAGTGAATTTGAAAACATAATATTAACACATATTTCAGCCAAGTATTCTCTTCTTCCTATTTTGTTCTTCCCTGTACACAGAAGATATTATTCAAGATGCTACAGCTCACAATCATGTGGCCAAATAAAATTAGTATTCAGCAAAAAACCAAGAAATATTGGGAGCAGAGTTTGAGTTTCTTTTAATATTAAAGCCATTCTAATTAGTGGTATTTAAGAGCACTGTTTGGGTTTTAAGTCTTTTCCTAGCAATCTATTTTTTGCTGGTGGGAGTGTGTAAACTGGCATAAACACTTTGGAGAGCAATTAGTGAAATGTATCATAAGCCTATAAAAGTGTGTAAATAGGTAACTGTTGAGGCAGGGATTAAATGAGATGTTCTTTGAAGAACACTTAAAAATTATGACAGGCTTTCGTATGTTTAAAGGTAGAGATCTTAGATCGCCTTGGCATGGATCTTTTTCTTGAGAGGAGTGCTGCTTGAAAACTTCCTTAGGCAAAGGCTAGGTACCACTGTCCTCGCAACTAGGGGGCGGGAGGACACCGGGAGGGGAAAGTTGAACGGCTTAGGAAAGAGTGCCTCAACTTCTTGATATGCAGAATTAGTTGCCAAAGTCAGGGAGACCAAGTTTCTATGACCCTAAATCCTCCCGGAAAGGAAGAAACATTACCCCAATCTTTAATTCCTGAGATTCAAAATTAAAAAGTTCTATCACAGAAGACATTCATACCCCAAACCAAGTCTGACTGCCAAGAAGAGGCAGAGACACTCCAAAAATAAAATGGCCCTTGAAGGATTAATTGAAACTGGTGATCTAAGGCCACACAAAATGCTTCTGGGTTTATTAGGGAGGACAGATTCTGGCACAGTCTAAGGTGGATGCTGGAAGTTATCTCTGACCTCAGTCACACTGAATCGTTGAGTAAAAGAGAGTGAACTTTAAAAATAATAACAATAAAAAAGTGTAATCTTGACATTCCATTGGGGTACCTGCTGTGGTCTGGGCCATCGACTGATCAGAAACGGCATCCTAGGAGCTGTTAGACAAGCAACTATCAGCAAACAGTGCAGGGATGGTCTTCAACACTGACAGAAGATGATGATGAAAGGAAGAGCAGCAGTGTACTACTAGTTCTCTTTCTAGCATCTGGAAGAGGATGGGTCTACTCTGGGACTGAGTAAACCTCCTGGGGTTCAAGCTTGGAGGAGGAAACACCTAAAGAGGAAGATACTGCATTTCCTGCTAACTGGGGCACTGATTCCTGCTAACTGGTAGAAAAAAATATGGGAACATATTTGGCCCCTGAATTTATGTAACAGGTCATGACAATTCCTTCTGCATACCTTTTGACTCAGCAGTTCTATTTCTGGGAATTTATTATAAAACAATTAAAGATGTTTGAAAAATACTAATATAGAAGCATATCACTGCATTATTACTTTTAAGACTAAAACCAGGATTCAACCTAAATGTCCAACAATTGGAAACTGATATAATCAATTATGATATACAGTATCCAGTTTGAAGATACCTTGACCACATGAAAAGGACTTTTAGTCTGTCAGAAAGTTGGTTCTCTTCTAAATATTTTAAAACTTATAAACCAGTGGTTGTCAAACTTTTTGGTTTCAGAAATCTGGATTCTAAAGAGCTTTCAATATTTACTGATATTAACGTTAGAAATTAAAACAGCAATTTTAATAGTATTTTTGTTAACTCATTTAAAACTAATAAACTCATTATATCTTAACATTTTATGAAAAATAACTTTTTCAGGATGAAAAAATTGATTTTATATTTGCAAATCTCTTTAATTATCTAGCCTAATACGAGATAGCTAGATTCTCAAATCTGCACCTGTTGTTATATCACATGCCATGTAGCTTCTGGAAGATTCAACTAGATTCTTGCAAGAGAATGAGTGTGAAAAAAGTAAAATAATGTCTCAGTACTATTATGAAAAGTATTCATCGTGTAGAAACTTGGAGACCCTCAGGGGATCTGACACTAGTAATCTCTAGATAAGCCTTTCTCATGCAGGTATCTAAACCACAGGGCACAGATAATGTTCTGAGAGACAATTTTCTCAGTTCTCCCATCTTGGTTTGTTTCGTTTTAAGGTAGATAACAAACTCTTTCTAGAAGTACAAGAGAGAGTTAACTTATATACATCAGCTGCCCATGGCCTTGGTGTATTCTCTCCCAGAACCAGGAGAAGAAAGCCTTCTTCAGATGATGACTTTTACTTTTTTTATGTATCTATATATTCTTAAAAATTGTACAATGAATATATTACATTTATCCTAAGAGAAAAAAAAACTATTAAAAAGAAAAAAGTGTATGTTAACTATTTGTAAGATGAGGAAAACATGGAAACTCAATCAGATAGAGAAGCGCCCCCTTACCAAATCCACAGGAGGTTCTAATTGTTTTAAGTGGGCTCTTGAATACACTACCAGAGAAACCCGGTAAAATTTAAATTAGTTTAATTCTTAATTAAATTTCCTGTCACTTTTGGTTAATTGCTAGAATTGTGAGCTAAGAAAATCTTATCTAAACATATTTTTACATATTCTATCATGTTTATGAAAAATGATTCCAATTTTTCTTGCATTTTTAAACTCAAAGGTACAGATTTTAAGCAGGATTTAGTGGTAAACTCATTGTTGCCATAATTTTTTGGGCTGCTTTTTCTCTATACTTTCAGGACATTCATTTTTCTTTAAATATTAAAAATTTCAAGATATTTATCTGTACCTTTAGGCAACGATTAATAAAATCCTCATAAAATCTATCTCAGATAATGTCTTTGATATCTTAGAATTTACAACATTAGGGCTATTTAGGAGGTACTCAAAAGTATTCATTTACTGATGGACAGGATTAAGTCTACATATAAATACCCCAATGTCCTAATTTTTTAGATTAATTTAAAATATTATATAATTGAATAAATCTTTATGCTCTCTCCAATTAGATCCTATTTACAACCAGTACGTCTATAGAGGTTGTTAAAAATGATTAATCTTTGAAAATTAAAACAGAATTATTTCATTCTTTTCATTATAGTCTTGTGTACCATTACACATTTATGTCTTATGCATTCTTTGGTTTAGGACAATATTCTTCTGGTGAAGTTTAAACCTGCTTAACTTT
>CM052439.1:46667606-46697415 GCA_028533085.1 Varecia variegata | reverse complement strand
GAAAACCCTAAACCGCAAGACGGCAGAGACAAAAGCAGCCGATCCACCAGCTGAGAATTCGTCCGCTCCCGAGGCTGAGCCGGGCGGGGCTGAGTAAATGCCGGCTTACCATCTCCACCATCGTCCGGTTTAGTCATCCAACAAGAAGAAATGAATATGAAATTCCAGCAATAAGAAATGAACAAGATTGGAGCTGAAGACCTTAAGTGCTTGCTTTTTGCCCATTGACCAGATAACTAGAACTATCTGCATTATCTATGCAGCATGGGGTTTTTATTATTTTTACCTAAAGATGTCTTTTTTGGTAATAACAAACGTGTTTTTTAAAAAAGACTGGTTTTTCTCAATGCGCCTTTAAAGGTTTTTAAATTGTTTCATATCTGGTCAAGTTGAGATTTTTAAGAACTTCATTTTTAATTTGTAATAAAAGTTTACAACTTGATTTTTTTCAAAAAAGTCAACAAACTGCAAGCACCTGTTAATAAAGGTCTTAAATAATTAAAAAAAAAAAGACATCTCTAACCAATTCTAGTTTATTATTGCTTCTGGTTCTTTTTGCATTTATATTTGTCAAAATGTGATAAAGATTCTAGATTTCAAATGCATTTTTAATAAATTGTGATAGTGTGAAATATAGTTAATGATACATGATCATTTTAAACTGTTCTTAGCATGCAATCCCTTAACCTTCCAGACCAACCACACTAATAATACAAATAAAATGCTTTCAAAATACCCTGAAATCAAAATGATAGTCAAACCTTTAGTGACTGAAGAGAAAAAAATCTAGATCACCAGCAATCACATAAAATCTCATTCATTCATTCATCAAACATGTATTAATATTAATAATGAGGCTAGGTGTGGTGGCTCACGCCCATAATCCCAGAACTTTGGGATGCCGAACTGGGAGGATCGCTTGAGGCCAGGAGTTTGAGACCAGCCTGAGCAACATAGTGAGACCCCGTCTCTACAAATAATTAATAATTAAAAAAACCAGCCAGGAATGGTGTTGCACACCTGTAGTCCCAGCTACTTGGGAGGCTGAGGCAGGAGGATCATTTGAACCCAGCCCAGGAGTTTGAGGCTGCAGTAAGCTATGATGATGCCACTGCACTCTAGCCCAGACAACAGAGCAAGCCCCTGTCTCAAAAAAATAAAACAAAAAACAAAAACAACAAAAAAAATACCAAAAAACAAATAAATAAATAAATAAATAAATAAATCCATGTAATTAGTACCAACTAAAGATAAATTACGTAGAAATAAATATGAGAATAGAGTTGCTAATAGATACCAGAAGGAGAGTCAATTTCAAGTCTAGGTCTTCCCATTCACTAAATTTTATGGATACCCAGCATATTTTACATGGGATCCAGTGGGATTACAATGAAAGAGAAAGCACTTTGGAAACAAAATTACTAAGTAATATAGGAAAATAAGAAATATTCTCCTTATCAACCATAATAACTTGTTCTTGAAATTTTTACACAGAATAATTACTTAATTTGATAAAATACTCATGAGAAATGGAAGGTTTCCTGGATTACACACTGTTTATTTTAAAAGAAGGAAAGATCAACTTATTAATATGACTTACACCAGAATCTCAGTCCTCCATTCTCTTTTTCCCTACAGTCAACCCAGGAAACTTGCCTGTTGGCAGGCTCTGGTTATGTGTAACCCAAGGGATATAAAGCAGTATTAGGATATATATATATATATATATATATATAGGATTAACATGGCACATCTTTTTAGAGCTATTATATTCCAAGATTTAAAATTTTGAATTTTTGTGCTCACCACCTGATTCTTGCTTTTCTATGGGGGTAGGGGAGATTGTGAAAGCCCTAAGAGTAGAAATGCTTCTGTACAAAAAGTAACTAGAACTGTTGGCATTTTTATGTTATTACAGTATTCTTTTTAAGTCTAAGTGAACAATAAGAGCTAATGCTTTGAGAAAAAGAGAGGATAGTAACATCCACCTAACACAACCTTTGCTATCTCCAGTTCACCAAGAAGAGGGAAGGACCCAACAGCAAGATTTAGAAGAAAAAAAAAGTTTTCACCATTATGAACCAGTGCTTGGTTTGTTAGCTTGTTTACTTGAAAACCAAAAAACCATCCCCCCAAAAAACCATCCCACAACCCCCCAAATATCAGTTCAATTTCCTGCTATAATTGCATTTGATCAAGTATTTGTTTATAAACACTATATTTAATTCCACTTCTCTGCACTGTGAGCTCCCCAGAACATAAAAATACCTGGTTCTGTTTTTACATGTGAAATTTTATAGTCTTTATTTGCCTTTTCAAAATTATGATCTTAAAACTGTTTTCAAGTCAGAGCATGTATCACTGGTTAAAAACAAAAAGTTTGAAGAATTAAGCTTAAAATACAATTGGAAGTACAAATGATTAAAAAAAAGAAATTCACGTGAGATACGCCTGATTTCCTAACAGAGGATGCTACTATGTCTTCCCTCAACTACAACCAGTCAGTAATAAACAGCAGTAGTCATCTGAAAAGCATAAGATGTAATTTTTAAAATGGTAGATTGTTGTGAATTTGCAAATAAACCTAAATCTTGATATTTGTATATGAAAAATACCTGAGTGGAAACTGCAATGAAACTATCACTCTTCCAGTGATTTGTAATCATATCATTTTGAAGGAAAAACTCTGAAGAAATTTTACAACTAAACAGAAAATATGTCTTAGCCAGAAACAATAAAGCAAGAGGCTCAAACTAATTTGCAAATTTAAAAATTTCTTAAAGCTTCCATAAAGGTCAGTTTGCATATTACCTTAGATGTAAAATTTGGCCAAATTTTGTGCTGTGGATATAGTCTCATCCACATCTGGCAAAGAAAACCAAATTAGAGAAAGGTGCCATCATCAAATGGTATCTCTTAACGTACTCAAAAGATCTATTTAAGCAAATGATTGAGGGAGAAACCTGGCTCTTTCACTTCAAGTTGGATAATTAGGTCTTTGTATATTTACAAAAAATAACATCTATGTAGACATGTTGTTTTGCAAAGTACTTGATCATAAACCAAGAGATGTGAGATCAACTTAAAAATTCATGGGCTTGGGCTAAAAAGAATAGAGGTAAAACTATGGGAAAGTGGTAATTAGGGAGCACTACCCATTGAACACCCCAGAAGCCACTGTATCCTTCATAGGACCATCATCTTTAGTCACTGAAAACATTCCTTTAACAAATATTTTTTGAGACAAAAACAATTGCTTACTTCTAAATAAGCAACTTTCAGTTTCCCATACAAGAAAGTAACCTAACTTATCAGTGAATGACACACATAACTCCCACTAAGTAAAGCACAAAAACACTGTCCAAGCTATTCAACATCCCTCATGACTGCCTCACATACATCACAAAGCAATAAAATAAATTCTTCCTATTTGTGTTAACAGATTTACACAAGTCTAAATATTCTTTAATTCAGTACAGTTTTCTATAACCGACAGCTCAATTCATCAGCATTTGTCCATTAACTTAGGAAAACAATAGCAAATATTTTCTCCTGATATAAAATAACATATTAAAAATAGACAAATTATGGGCCAGGGGCAGTGGTCCATGCCTGTAATCCTAGCACTCTGGGAGGCGGAGGTGGGAGGATAGCTTGAGATCAGGAGTTCAGGACCAGCCTGAGCAAGAGTGAGAACTGGTCTCTACAAAAAATAGAAAAACAATTAGCTGGGTGTCATGGTAAGCATCCGTAGTCCCAACCACCAGGGAGGCTGAGGCAGGAGATTGCTTGAGCCCAGGAGTTTGAAGTGGCAGTGAGCTATGATGACACCACTCACTGCACTCTAGCCAGGACAACAGAGTGAGACTCTGTCTCAAAAAACAGAAAGGACAAATTATGGAGTAGAATATCAAATTCACATTAATTTTTAACATAACAACATTTAGTTCACAGAAATTCTACACTTGCAATTCTATCAGCTTGTGACCCAGAAATGTCCCAGGTAATACCTAACCCCATCCATTTACTCTCTTCTGCCTTTGCCAGCAAGTATAAAAATAAACATAAGGTTAGGTTGCTGTAGGTCACTTTTTCTGTAAGCAACAGCACATACCTTCACCTGTTATTGATATCTCTTGGCAGTTTAAAATAAACAGTTATATGCCAGGAAATATTATGGGTTTTTTAAATTTAAAATTAAAAATATATTTTTAAAATAATAGTTGTCCCTCACGTGTACAGTCCCACCGTCAATGAGATTCAGAAGCATTTTACTTGGTTAAATTGGATTCAAATAAAGACACTAGTATTAAAAAACATCTCATATCCACCACCAAAGAGGAAAAAAAAAGATGTTAAAGAAAAAAACACAGGCAAAACTAACTTACAGTGTTAGATGTTAGGATAGCGATAAACTTTGGGGAGGAAGAAGGGAATATGATTGGGGGGAGTTCCAAGAGGGACTATCTGGAAACAATTCATGCAGCATAAGATATCTGTATTTTACTTATTTTGTTATTTATATATTTTACTTAAATACACTTATACATTGTGTGTTATGTTACACTTTAATATTTTAAAAATAAATATGACTGCTTACTTACAGTTCCACTGTTAATTAGCATCAGTAGTTCTACTGGACCAAGTGTGAGGAATATGCAATAATTATCTCAAATAGTGTTTGCTATGGGCCAAACACGATTCAGGGAAGTCCCACCCACAAATTTTAACATGGCAATAGAGATCAGAAAAAGAAATGAGCAAAATATATCTGAGTATAGGATCAAACTTCAGAATTCATACATTCAGAATAAACAAGTTAGCTAATCAGCTAGTCAAGTGAAAAGACAAATGCTTTTCTTGACAATTGCATATGTGTCTACATTTTCATAAGAGATGATGGGAAAGACTCACCAAGAACAAAATTCAGTTTGAGCTATTTAATTTTCACTTGGTTTCAAATGTGGACTATAAATTTAAACACAGAGAAACGATACAGGAAATAAATCTATTGAGGTGAAGTTTTTTTTTTTATCTTCAGAAGTTTCTTAGAATTTAATTCTGGAAAAAAACAACTAGAAATGGGCACATTGAAAAACTCAATCTTCATTTTATCAATGGAAAAACAATCAAGGCACTTTAAAAATAAGATCTTAAGATCTCCTCAAAGATACCAGTGGATGAATCAGCCCTGTGTGCTGTGTGTACACTCCTTACATCTGTTCCTATATATATCTGACCAATGTTTCTCAAAAAGTTCCTTAGTTCAGAAATTAATTTATAGTTCAACTGTGGGATAGGAGAAAAAAGAAATTAATTTAGAAAGAAATTAATTCAATGAAAATTATTGAACTTTAAAAAGATTGTGTTTTATAGGCTTTTAAAAAGAAATCCTGTGCACAACAGTATGATGTAAATGATGGTAACCTGAAACCGAACACTAAACCCTGGATATAGGAAAGGGCAAGCTAACAAAAGAATAGTTTCAGTGTGCAGCCTACCCACAGAACACATTCATTATGCAAGCTTAGCAGCCAGTACATACAAAATTGTTTTTTAAAAAAACTTTTAATGATTTTTCTTCATATATAATAGATTCTTTCTTCACAAACCTTCATAAGAATGGTGAAAAAATGAGTGCTTTCACAACTCTCTAAAATATGTGGTTATAGCTCAAATTTAGATTTTTGCAAGTCTGACTTAGTTTTCAAAAGAAAGTTCCTTTTACTTTTCTTATTCTATGATACGCCTTTGATTCTACTGCTTGACCATTTTTATGATGAGGCTGAGAAAAATTAGAATGCTACAGACCTAAACCTAATTTGCTCTAAACTTTACTGTCTATACTTTCCAATCTTAGTCACTTATTAATATATAGCTTTGCATTGAAATTATTGACAAGATTTCACAGAATAAACAATATAAAACTTCCCTACCAATCTCAACATAATTTCAACATCACTCCCTTCCCTAACAATGTTAATGTAAAAAGTAAACATGTAAAACAGTATTAATTAAATGTTATAGAGACAGGAGTGAAAAGGAAGCCTAATGTAATTCATATTGTGATTGGATTCCTGTGGTGCTTCATTACCATTCCACTTATTATAATAAACTTCATTCATAATTAGAAACTCCAAACTATATTCCATTCCCACTATATCTTCTGGTTTTTAAATAGAAAATAACACAATTACTTTAGAACAATTACTAATGGACAATGTTCTTAAAAATGTCAATATCTTAAGGTGTCTAGAAACTGGGCATATAGACTATATTCTCATAAATCATATATATTCTTTTAAAAGGAAGTGTTTAACAGAGTGAATGGAGGCAGCTCTTTGTATTCTACAGATCCCAGTGTGTTTTCAAACTAACCTTAAGATCTCTAACAAAGGATCTTGGCTCCTATACTCAAAATAAACACTGTTCAAAATGTTAAACTGAAGCTCATCAATTTTAAGGAATCCTGACTCAAGCTTCTGGAAATCTAAACTTTAGCATTTTAAATACATAAATATTTAGATGTTCCGTTTTGAATTGTGCTGAATTTCCCTTAAGCTAAGGAAAAACAGAGGAAACAGGTTGGCAAGTGCCATCTTGTGGACTCCCTAGAAAATGTTTTCACTCTAGTCATCAGTACAGTCCCAGAAGCAAATCATTATAAATGTTCAATACCATATTTCAATAATCAAAATGGTATTTTAAGTTAAATCAAAAAATTAATTTTCCAAAGTCCAAATATCAATGAACTGTATTTGTGGATCTCAAGTAAGATCCTTCTAAAGCACTTGAAATATTTATAGCCAAACCATCACATTTGATCCTTACGTTATCCTCAGGAGTTAGGCTAGAGAGATACATTATGCAATAAAGCTTGAGAATCTGATGTACCAAAGAAGTTTAAAAAGCACCTACTCAGTGGAGAAGTCAGGATGTTTCTAAGTTTGTAATATAGCAAACAAGGCTATAGATCAGTACATCTTGCAAAAAAACAGGCCTTTTGTTTTTCATAAAAATTAAAGAAGTTATCAAGAATTCCAAAAAACAGTGCAGCTAATGAATAGAGACATAGATTCCATGTGTCTGCAAGTGTGTGTGTATGTATATGTGTCTAATAAGCAAAAGTTTATGGATTAAGAGTTAAGGTACATAGTGCATAAAGGTGAAAAAAGAAAAGACTACTAGGAAAGAAAATATTCCAAAGTCACTATATTCAGATGGTTCTCTTCAGACATTGGAAATATAGGCCAAGTGCAGTGGCTCATGCCTGTGATCCCAGCGCTTTGGGAGGCCAAGGCAGGAGGATTGCCTAAGGCCAGGAGTTTGAGACCAGCCTAGGCAACATAGCAAGATTCCCTCTCTCTACAAAAAGAAATAAAAATGAGCTGGGTGTGGTGATGTGTGCCTGTAGTCCTAGCTACTTGAGGATTGCTTGAGCCTGGTGTGTTTTCAAAGTTTGAAGTTGCAGTGAGCTATGAAGTTGCAGTGAGCTATGAAGTTGCAGTGAGCACCACTGCACCCTAGCCTGGGCAACAGAGTGAGATCTTGTCTCCAAACAATAAAAAGAAAGAAAACAGACAGTTGACCCTTGAACAACATGAGTTTGTTTAAACTGCACAGGCCCACTTACATGAATTTTCTTCTCTCTGCCACCCCTGAGATAGCGAAACCAATCCCTCCTCCCCCTCCTCAACCGATGCCTACTCAATGTGTAGATGAGGAACATGAAGACCTTTATGATAATTCACTTAATGAATAGCAAATACATTTTCTCTTCCTTATGATTTTCTTAGGAACATTTTCTTTTTTCTAGCCTATTGTAAGACTACAGTATGTAATACATATAAAATACAAAATATTTATATGTGTTAATCGACTATTCATGTTATCAGTAAGGCTTCCGGTTAACATTAGGCTATTGAAATTTAAGTTTTGGGGGAGTCAAAAGTTATTAATATATGTGGATGTTCAACTGTGGGGGGTGGGTATCTGTGCCTCTAAACCCCATGTTGCTCAAGGGTTAACTGTAGTATGGGTTTATTATTTCATATAATATTAAAGAGGGAATAATATTCTAGATTTGTATTTATAGCACTATTATATACATACTCATATTATTGCCCCTTGTTCATAATACCATTTTATAAAGGTAAGGAGAAACTGCTTTTATTTCATTTTTTAGGTTGAAGAATCAGAGACAATTTTTAATGATTTTATGAAGACTAAATATTTAGATGGTAGCAGTTTTATATAGATATGTTGTCTTCCTAGACCTGGTTATTGACAGTTTTACTTTATCCAGGATGAGAGAGAAGGAGAAGTGAGTCTTAATTATCATGATGACAGTCTAAATTGAACGGGACCCAAAAAACTCTCCAAAATTTTCACATGTTAACGAGCACTAATATGCCAGGACATAACAAAACATAATGAATGTGAGTAAAATTAGGCCATCAAAAGTGATACCAAATAAGAGTAGATGAAAGGCATGTTGGTAAATATGTAGTACCTCCTTCAATAATGAGAATGTGTCCCTACTCACAAAGTACGACTGAACACAGGAAAGAGCAAAAATACCATGTATTGTCACCTATCTTCTCCAGACCCTACCAGTATCGCAATTATAGGAATCTTCAACTCACTGGCTTCCCTATCTCTCTCCTCTTCAGTCTAATGCACAACCATCTTTAAGATAATCTTGTCCTCCCCAGCTCCCTCACCAAGGATCAGTACCAGGTCAGTCAGGGTTTACACTTCCATAGCACCAAGTTGGAAAGCCACCAACTAGTGGCCTAGAGTCACCTCACCACCAGTCCAAAGATGCATTTTCTTTGGCCCATACAGTGCCTTTTTGATGGCCAAAATTACCAACATTTAAAAATCAGGAAATTCCCCAACATTCCTTATTGTCTATGTTACCTGTCTGCCCACTGTAAACATCCAAGCAGTGGCTCTAGTTTACATCTTTTTCTTTCAGCTTTCCTAATTTTTCCTTCAGGGTTCTTTTTCCTGGTACTCTTTTGGTGGGGAGAGGAGGCAGGTGAAACTCACACAGCATCTGAGATCATGTCTTATAATGTCATGGAGTGATAACTGCTTGAGGTTTTTACCCAATTTGCTTCTTAAATGGCTTGATCCCAATTCTGCTATTGATGATACAGGAATGCCTGGGTTTATAGGGTACTCACCTTTTCTGATCTATGTTTTGAAGTGCAAAATTTTGAAAGCGCTTCCTGCTTTGCCTACTTGTGGTTGGAAGAACTAAGGAGATATGTGTTATAGTTTAAACATTTTCTTTGTGGAAGGGGAAAAAAAAACTAAATACTTTGAGGAGAAATGGAGGAAGAACAATTATTTTGGTCAAGTCTAAGTTGGTTTGAAATTTGATAGCATTTTTAATTGTCTACAACTTCCTACATCTGTTTTAATAAAATGAGCATAGATACCATTTTGCAAAATCACTAATGATTTTTTCTTAGTGCTTTATAAGTGATTATTTACAATATAAGTACCATAATATATAATATTTAGTTGCCTTGCAACAATATGATAAATAATACTCTATAGCAACTTTCTCAGGGGCTGTGAATCTTTTTATAATAAGGCACCGGAAAATAAAATACAAAGCCTATTAAACTTCATCATTGGCTTAAGCTCTTTAGAAAAAAGACAATATGTACAGTGGTAATAAATATACTAGTTCATCTAAGTTTTCAGTATTAACAATGTATTATTTTTATAATTGGAAAAAAGTTTGAGATTGCTATAATTTAGGGAAATATATTTAAAATACAGAACATTAGGGTTTTAAGTGGTAGACTTCATCTCAGTTTACATTACCATTTCTAAGTCTGCATTAAAATCATAAGTTAGAAAAAGTACTGCTTGATGACATTTATTATTAAAAACTGCTGTATTTCTTAATAATAGCAGATGAAATTAATCTGCTATAAAGACTTGGTCTCTTAATCTAGGGATTGTTAGTGAAATGCAGTTTAATTGTATTACCACAAGCCTATTTATATTTTAAAAAAGATAAGTAAAAGTCAACTTTTAAAAATTGTACATTACCATCTAATTACAGCAGCTGAAAATATTAACACATAGTAAGAAACATATTAAAGTTGCATATTTATTTTAAACATATCCTTACTAACAAGAAAAACTACTTTGGGACAGATCTTTTACAAATTATCTAATATTAATACACATACATATATTAATTTTCTTTCTTCTGCTGGTAATAGACAACAGATAAGACCTGAAAACACTGGACATTTTCTACTGAGAGTTTTATCAATTTGTAATTAACTAAAAATCATTTCAAAAAAATATTTTTAAATTTTTCAAATGCCTATTTTCCCTAAGGTCAATTATTATACTTGAAAAACAAAAGAAGAAAAGTTTTGATTAGAAGAATGATGTAAGGCATCTTGAGCTGAATGAGGTCTCAACCCAAAGGAAAAACTCCTAGGACCTGGTGTGTAATCACTGTTCCCTCCCTCCCATCTCTCCAGATACTTGGGAGAGAGGGAGAAATGAAGGGAGGGAGGGAGAGAGAGAAGATGAGAGAGGGAGAAAGAGAGAGAGAAATTCTTAAAGAGAGCAAGAGCTCCTCTGTCTGGAGAGACCTAGGAACAGCAGCTGGGGAGATGGGGCATGTAAGAAAGAATTGTGGCTCTCCAGACAGGTGCAGCAGAGCAATCTGACTGGAAAATTGAGGACAACTGGTCTCTAAGTATTCTGCAAGTTTCCCTACTACACAGTGACAACATCTGTTTCCTTCTTTCTTTTCATTACTGTATTATTAATCCATCTTGTTCCTTTTCTTGTCCTTTTGAAATAATGTATCCTTTTAACCTCAACTAAGAATGAACTGACAGGCCCAGAGAATCATTTCTCATTCAAGGACTCTAACTTTAAAATTTCTGGTTAATTTTTAAACATTATGATGAAGAAAAAGAAACATGACTAGTGTTTTTATGACTCTCATCTTTATACATTCTGTATGTGTATATAATGAGCAAATTGTATATTAATATCCAAATTTGAAATCCAAATCTGAGAATATTAACAAATGCCATCCAAAGAGATAAAAGGCAGTATCACCAAAAACAACTTATAGGAGCAGCACAGTCAATTTCATCAAAATTTTTTTTCACAATTAAATGAAATATTATAGGCAATATGTGAAAAGTCCTATAAACTACAGACTTTGTCTTTTCTTAGGGGTCACAGTTTAACAGAGTCCATCACATTCTGAAAAACAATCATTAGCATGAGCTTTCTGGTCCATTGCTTAGTGAACTCTATTCAGCAACTTTAAAAACGTTCGCCAGGCATGGTGGCATCTGCCTGTTGTCCCAGCTACTTGGAAGGCTGAGGCAGGAGGATCACCTGCGTCCAGGAGTTCAAGTCCAGCCTAGTAACATAGCAAGACCCTCTCTTTTTAAAAAAAATTAAAATAATACACTTATAAGCTAGTTTTTAAGTGGAGAACAAATCTGCAAACATCCTATGAACTTGGCTAACCCACTAAGGTCTGAAAAGGAGATCTGAACAAAGGACTTCCCTTCACCATCTCCTTGCTAACAGCCTGGAAAAGTCTAAAAGGACAGAAAATAGCTACCAAACCAGAAGCACGCATTATTTTTCTTAACTTAGGTCACTCCAGCAGGAGGTTTCTGTTTCCAGTTGAATACTGGACACATGACAACATTAAAGGGGCAAGCAAATCAACTTGGATTAATAAGCCCTGTGTCTGCACATACTGTCCCTTCTCCTCTGCTTTGAAAGTTAAAAGAAGGATGAAGAGATTTTTTAAAGAATATAAAGCAGTATAAATCCAATCATAACTCCAGAAGGAACTTTTGAAAGAAGTTAAACTAGCAAAAGCAACCAATCCAACCTGCCTGATTTCTGTTGAGTTTTACTTCCATATGTGCAGATGAGTGTTGATCAATGAGTTCCAATTTGACAGTGAGTACATGTGGTATTTGTTTTTCCATTCTTGCGATACTTCACTTACAAGAATGGTCTCCAGTTCCATCCAGGTTGTTACAAAAGGTATTAGAGTTCATCGTTTTTTATGGCTGAGTAGTATTCCACGGTATACATATACCACATTTTATTAATCAACTCATGTGTTGATAGGCACTAGGGTTGATTCAGCATCTTTGCTATTGTGAATTGTGCTGCTATAAACATTCGAGTGCACGTGTCTTTTTGATAAAATGGCTTTTTTCCCTTTAGGTAAATACCCAGTAATGGGACTGCTGGATCACATGGTAGGTCTACTTTTAGTTTTTTGAGGTATCTCCATACTACTTTCCATAGAGGTTGTACTAGTTTGCAGTCCCACCAATAGTGATAAGTGTTCCTTTCTCTTTGCATCCATGCCAACATGTTGTTTGGGGACTTTTTGATAAAAGCCATTCTCACTGGAGTTAGATGATATCTCATTGTGGTTTTGATTCGCATTTCCCTGATGATTAGAGACTCAGCATTTTTTCATGTTTATCGGCCATTAGTCTATCTTTTGAAAAACTTCTGTTCAAGTCATTTGCCTACTTTTTAATGGGATTGTTTGATTTTTTTTTCTTGCTGATTTGCTTGAGTTCTTTGTAGATTCTGGTTGTTAGCCCTTTATCGGATATATAGCATGCAAATATTTTCTCCCATTCTGTAAGTTGTATATTCTATAAGCATATATTTTTTTCTAGATCTGCAAAAAATGACGTTGGTATTTTAATGGGGATTGCATTGAATCTGTAAATCACTTTAGGTAGTATAGGCATTTTAACAACATTGATTGTGTCGATCCATGAGCGTGACATGTTTTCCATTTATTTACATCCTTTGTGAGTTCCTTCCTCAGTGTTTAATAGTAGTCCCCATAGAGGTCTTTCAACTCCTTGGTTAAATATATTACAGGTATTTTATTTTCTTTGGTGCTTTTGTGAAAGGTATTGAGTCTTTGAATTGATTCTCAGGTTCACTGTTGTTGGTGTAGAGGAATGCTACTGATTTGTGTACACTGATTTTGTAGCCTGAGACTTCGATGAATTTATTTATCAATTCCAGGAGTGTCTTAGCAGAATCTTTGGGTTTTCTAGATATAAGATCATATCGTCAACAAAGAATGATAGTATGATCTCTTCTTTCCCCATTTGGATACTCTTGATTTCCTTCTCTTGCCTGATTGCTCTGGCTAAGACTTCCAGCAATATGTTGAATAGAAGTGGTGACAGTGAGCAACCTTATCTGGTGCCAGTTCTAAGCAGAAATGCTTTCAATCTTCCCCTGTTCAGTATGATGTTGGCTGTGGGTTTGTCGTATATGGCTGTTATAATTTTGAGGTATGTTCCATCTATGCCTACTTTGTTAAGAGTTCTTATCATAAAAGAGCGCTGAATTTTGTCAAATGCTGTTTCTGCATCTAATGAGAAGATAGTATGCTCTATATTTTTGCTTCTACTTATGTGGTGAATCACATTTATAGATTTGTGTATCTTGAACCATCTTTGCAACTCTGGAATAAAGCCCACTTGGTCATGATGGATTTTTTTTTTTTTTATATGCAGCTGAATTCAGTTTGCAAGGATTTTACTGAGAATTTTTGCATCTATATTCATAAGGGATATTAGTCTGTAGTTTTCTTTTTTGTTGTGTCATTTTCTGACTTTGGTATCAAGGTGAAATTGGCTTCATAGAATAAGTTGGGGAGGATTCCTTCCTTCTTATTTTTATGAAATAATTTCTACAGCATAGGTACTAGTCCTTCTTTGTAGGTCTAGTAAAATTCGGCTGTGAAACCATCTGGTCCGGGACTTTTTTGGGGGAGGGGGGAGATTTTTTATTGCTGCTTCAATTTTGTTCCTTGATATTGGCCTGTGAGTTCTATTTCTTCTGGATTGAGTCTAGGGAGGTTGTGTGTTTCCAACAATTTGTCCATTTCCTCAATGTTTTCAAGTTTATGTACATAGAGATTTTTAAGGTATTCAGAAATGATATTATGCATTTCCATGGTATCAGTTGTAATATCTCCTTTTTCACTTCTGATTGAGCTATTAGGGTCCTTTCTTTTCTGTTTCTGGTTAATCTAGCGAGAGGCCTGTCAATTTTGTTTATCTTTTCAAAAAACCAATTTTTTGTTTCATTAATTTTCTGTATAATTCTTTTCTTATCTACTTCATTTAGTTTTGCTCTGACCTTAGTTATTTCTTTTCTTCTGATGGGTTTGGGATTGGTTTGTTCTTCCTTTTCCAATTCCTTGAGATGATTCATTAAATTGTTGATTTGTGATCTTTCTGTCCTTTGGAGGTAGGCATTTAAGGCTATGAATTTTCCTCTATGGACTGTTTTAGCTTTTGATAATTTGTGTCTCCATTATTAGTTTGAGGACTCTTTTGATTTCCATCTTAATTTCCTCCTTGACCCAATAATTGTTCAGCAGGTTATTTAATTTCCATGCCTTTGTGTAGAGTTGAGTGTGTTTCTGTTGGAATTGATTTCTTATTCCACTGTGGTCTGAAAAGATACATGGTATAATTTCTGTTTTTTTTTTTTAATTTGTTGAGACATGTTTTGTGGCCTAGGATGTGATCAGTCTTAGAGAATTTTCCATGAGCTGATGAGAAGAACGTAGATTCAGTAGTTTTGGGGTAAAATGTTCTGTAACTGTCTGTTAGGCCCATTTGTTCCAGAGTCCCATTTAAGTCCATTGTTTATTTTCTGCTTCGAGGATCTGTCCCATTCTGTCAATGGGGTGCCGAAGTCCCCAGCTAATAGGATGCTGCTATTTATCATTTTGTTTATATCAAGTGGTTTGCTTTATGAATCTGGGCACACCTGTGTTAGGTGCATGAATATTTAGAGTTGTTATGTCTTCTTGTTGAATTGTTCCCTTCATCATTATATAATGACCATCTTTGTCTTTCTTTACTTTTGTTAATTTGAAGTCTATGTAATCTGATATGAGAATGGCTACACCAGCTTTCTTGTGGTTTCCACATGCATGGAATATTGTTTTCCATTCCTGCACCTTGAGTCTGAATGAGTCCTTGTGGGTTGGACGTGTTTCCTGGAGACAGCAGATACTTGACTTGTATTTTTTTTATCCATTCAGCTAGCTTAAGTCTCTTGAATGGGGAGTTTAAGCCATTCATATTTATTTAAAGAATTGATAAGTGGGGTAGATTTCTGTTCACCCTGTTGAGTACAACTTTATTGCTTTGTTTTACCGCTTGAGCCACTGTGGTATGTGGGCTCTGACCTTTAGCTTTAGGGTGATTTTACATTGGTGAGTGTCTATTGTGCTGATTCATGTATAATGCAGTTCTGAGTACTTCCTGCATAGCAGGTCTGATCTTGACAAATTCCCTCAGTGTTTGCTTGTCTGACAAAGTCTTTATTTCTCCCTCATATAAGAAACCTAGTTTTGCAGGACACAATATTCTAGGCTGGCCATTATTCTGTTTGAGAAGACTGAGAATGGGTTCCTAATCCCTCTGGCTTATAAGGTCTCAGCTAAGAAATCTGCAGTTAGTCTGATAGGTTTTCCCCTAAGTTACCTGATGTTTTTGCCTTATGGATTATAGGAGTACCTCATAAATTGCAGCAGCCCCGCTCTCAGGAGCGGGCTTGGCTGGGAACGTGCACCTGCCGTAGAGAAGCAGCTGTTCATGTGCTTCTCGGTTCAGAGTACTCTTGTGATTGCAGCGGGCAGAGGAGCCATGGCTACCAGCCTGCCCAAGCTAAAATTACTTTCTCCGATGCCATGATTAGAGGAGGTGCAGAGGAGGAAGTATCTAGGTATAAGAAAGCCAGTACTCTGGTCTCGTGTGGCACCCTCTCGTGGGGTGTCCCTTTCGAACAGCTGAACTCCTGGGGTTCACTGGATCATCCCACTATTCCTACTTAGCTGCTGTGCCTGGGAAGCGCCTCCAATACGTTTTGTGTCCCGCTGTTCACTGAAGGTACCTAGGGGAAACCCCCATTACCCTTTCACTGGACTCTGAGCCTCTCTGGGTTTGGTTCATGCTACTGTCTTCTCCTCTCTATCTTCTTCTCAGCTTCACAGTTTTTCTCAGTGGGGTCCCCAGATGTTTCTGCTGTCTCTCCCTGCGATCCACACCTGAGCTGCAACTGCTCTCTGCTCTCCTCAGTCCAATATTCTACCTTCAGCCAAGATGATCTGGCAAGCAATGTCTGTCTCCAGTCGGCCAACTTGGCTGATTCCCCCTGATTAAAGTATTATAAAGTAATATAATAACTTTAAAAATGCTTTATATTTCTACCCTGGAAATAAACTACAGAAGTACCATGGTTTAAGAGCTGTTTTATTCATTTGACAAATATTTTCTGACCACCTACTATGCATTAAGCACTGTAAGGAATACAGAAATGAGAAATTAATCTTACCTTGGAGGAACTGTCAGCCTAGAAAAGATATGACAAAGGAAAGATACATAACTATGAGGAAAGTAACACATTAACAAATGTCATGGGAGATTCACAGATAAAATGAAGAAGAATTCAGAAGATAAAGAGATTCCTTTTGGGGGTGGGAGGAGGTAGAAGGAGGGGTTGCAGTACTGAAAGGAAGGACAGAGCAATAGAGTTGGAAACATACAGAGAAAGGAATAGGTACAAAAGCCATTGCAAAGACCAATCTGCAAGAGTCAGCAGCTGACTGGGTATCAGAGGCAAAGAGCGAGCAGATGAAGAATGAACATGAAGGAAGGATTTGGGACTGGAACATGTACAGCCTGAAGTGTCTATACGTAGGAAATCCAGGTAGAAATTTGGAGTGTGTGGAAGCACAGGGCTGGAAACAGACTCAGAAGTCATTCCCACAGTGCTCACTGTTGAAGCCGACATACTTCCAAGGGAGAAAGGAAGGTCAGTTCTTGAAATGTACTGATATTTAGGAGAACAGAGGAAATGAGGAATAAGGAAAGGGAGGAAAAGGAGTAGCAGCAGAACACAATGTCTCAGAAGACAGGGAAAAACAGTTTCAAGGAGAAAGGGGCAATAAAAGACATCAAATGGTTCAGAAAGATCAAATATGAGAACTGAGAAAAATCCACTGGATATTAGCTATTAATTGATAAAGCACTTCCAGCTGATCAGAAGCAGAATATAAGGTGATGGTTGTGACAAGATGCTCTCCTTGACCAAACTCTAGTCAGGCTCCTCTCAGCCCTCTTCTCAACCAGGCCTTGACCTTTGCCCAGGCTCTTGCTCAGGTTTTAAGAAGAAGCCTGATAAGTCAGTTTAGAGAGAATCCCTCCACCTTTGATATCTGATCACTCTTTGATAGCTAATCAAATTGTTCAGCCCCTACTCTTGATATCTGATCACTCAGGCCTGCGCTCAATAAGAATCCTGTTAGGTTAGTGTAGCAAGAATTCCTCCCCTACCCTTGATGTCTACTCTTAGTAACTTTCCATACATCACCCCCACAACCTACTCTGTGGCTATAAAGTCCCACTTGTTCTTGTTGTCTTCAGAGTTGAGCCCAATCTCTCTCTCCCCTATTGCAATAGTCTTGACACCTCTCACAATCATCTTAAATAAAATCTTTCTTGCTGTTTTAACAAATATGAGAATAATTTTTTCCTTTTCTTTTTTTTTCCAAGAGACCGAGTCTCACTCTGTCACCCAGGCTGGAGTACAGTGGTGCCATCACAGCTCACCACAACCTCCAACTCCTGGGCTCAAGTGATCCCCTGCCTCAGCCTCCCGAGTAGCTGGGACTAGAGGCACACACCACCATGCTCAGCTAATTTTTTTGTAGAGATGGGGTCTCACTATGTTGCTCAGGCTGGTCTCAAACTCCTGGCCTCAAGTGATCCTCCTGCCTCGGCCTCCCAAAGTGCTGGGATTACAGGCAGCATAATTTTTTCTTTAATAGCTGCCAACCTCTCTTTTTCAACAGCAATGAGTGACATTCACAAACTCCTCCTAACTAACTATGATAAAACACTGCTCTGTAGCACTGTGGTTGGGAAGAGATGGAAGTAGCCTAGGGTTAAAGAGTAAGTAGGCATGCAGAAAGTGGAGGTCGGGTGTACAGACTGCTCTATCAACAAACTTTCAGTAATAGGAGGGGCACCAAAAAGTCATGACCAAAATTAAGGAAAGGCTTTATCACATGGAACAGCAAAGCACAGTTGTAATCAGAGGGAAATGATCCAGGGAGAGGAAGAAATTAATGACATAAGACAGCAAAAAACCAATTCCCACAATTATTGTTTTAAATCTTCTTGTACTGTAGTTTTTTATAAATCACCTCAAATTCTTCCTAGAAGAATGGGAGGCATTAATAAATAACAGAAATAAAAATTTTCTTTTCTCCATTTAAGAATGAGCGTTTAAATTGTTGTTTATATGTGCTCTTCCAATAACCACATGAAAACTAATATAAATGTTCATGGAGCACACAAATTTATTATTATGAAAGATTATATTGTTTTTATTTTCAGAATTCTAAAAAGTAATATTAGCCATTTTCATACTGAATTTCTATTCAATTTGATTCCAAGCTAATTTATATGCAATTCCTTTGTACTAGTGAAATGAAAATGAACGATAGTTTAATGAAGTAGAATTTGTTATCTAATTATGCCAAATAATTTAGAAACATCTGCTGGTGGTTAGTAATATTAGGCTATTAAGTATGAAATATCCAATTTCCTTAAGTACTAAGTTCGCCAGTTGACATCTCTGACATTTTACTCTGATACTTCCAGTTTTATTTTTATTATGAAGGTACATCCTCATTCTTTCAAATACACAGTTTTGCTTGTGATTACCTTTCAAAAAAATTTTTAGAGCAATTTTTGTGAAACCATGGATAAGTCAAAAACTTATGTTATTTTCAAATATGAGTTCTGTTGTGGAACCAATACTGAGCAGATAGCTCAAAATATCAACAAAGTGTTTGGGAAGGATGAGGCTAACGAATGCACATGGATGGTTTGAGAAGTTCGATTCTGCTGCTTTTAATCTTGAAAATGAACCACGTGGGCAACCTGAAACCAAGGTGGATAATGATGAGCTGAAAGCTGTAATGGAAGCAAATCCGTCTCAACCTACACGTGAATTAGCAGAAAGGTTTGACGTTTCCATTCCAACACTATTGGACCATTTGAAACAAATCAGCAATGTAAAGAAGCTGGATAGATGGGTTCTGCATAAGTTAAATGAGCATCAGAAGAGAAATCATCTTGAACCTTGCCTTTCTTTGCTGTCACGACATAAAGGCAAACCATTTCTACACCATACTGTTATGTGTGATGAAAAATGGATTCTTTTTGACAATCACAAGTGTTTGGCACAATCACTGGTAAAGATGAAGTGACAAAACAGTCCAAAACCAAATATTCATCAAAAAGAGCTAATGCTGTCTGTTTGGTGGTCCAGTGCTGGTATTATCCACTACAGCTTCATGAAACCTGGTCAGTCGATTACAGCAGCTGTCTACTGCAACCAGTTGGACAAAATTATGAAGATGCTTGTGATTAAGCAGCCAAGATTGGTCAATAGAGACAGGCCAATCCTGTTGCAAGACAACACTTGACCACAAGTCACACAAACAACGCTGCTCAAACTACAGAGGCTGGACTTAGAAACCCTCTGTCAACCACCATATTCACCAGACCTTGCACCAACTGACTACCACTTCTTCCAGACTTTGGACCACTTTTTACAAGGAAAAATATTCAATTCTCAACAAGCTGTGGAAAACACCTTTTGCGATTTTATCACCACTCGCTCTCTAGGCTTCTTCACTGCTGGCAGAAACAAGCTACCGTTAACAATGGCAAAACTGTCTATAGTTTAGGGGCATACTTTGATTAACTGTACTGTTTCTTGTTTTGAGATATAATAAACTAAACTTTTGATTCGAAATCGGACACTTCATATTTAATGACCTAATGCTATAGTTAAAGCTCAAAGAACTTGGTCCCTGAGAGATTTCCATTTTATTCAAGCTTTTGTGAGCTTGCAGTTGGGGAACCCACATTAGAGTATGAAACCAAGAAGTAACAGAATGACACATATACTGAATTTTTTTTAAATTCACAAAAAATGATGAAAGGAAAATAGAGGATGTATATCATATGAATTTGGGCCTTACAACTAACTCTCAAATTTAATAGACTTCATAACATCCAACATTTATTGAGTAGCTGGTATTCAGCAGACACTGATGTTAAGGATACAAAGAAAAAATCCATAGCTTTCCCATTAGGGACTTTACCTAATGGGGTAGACAGAATAATACAAACTATTATATCACCACATGGTAAGTGCTAGGGCAGAGGTGTGTGGTACAGGGCACTGTGGGTGCATAAAAGGGGTAACTCACAAAGGAAGGCTACAAAAAAGAGATAACTATTCACGCTGAATTTTGCAAGATATGTACAGGCAGGTGAAGGCAAAGACGGGCTAGGGAAATTATGGTGCCAAAGGCACACTGAGAAACAGTCCTTCTGGAAAATAGTTGAGTACAGCTGAAGCACAGTCTCTAAGGGGGAGATGTGAGAGATGAAGGCAAACAGGTAATCTGGGGGCCTATCGTGACAGCCTTATATACAAGCTAGGAAATTTGTACTTAATGGTGATGGGGAAGAACCAGTGGAAGATTTTAAGTAAGGAAGCAAATTATTAAACTAACCAATTTCATTTTTTTCTTTTTTTAAGAGACAGGGTCTTGCTCTGTTGCCCAGGCTGGAGTGTGGTGGCATGATCATAGCTCACTGTAACCTCAAACTCCTGTCCTCAAGCAATCCTCCCGCCTCCACGCCTGGCTAATTTTTTTTATTTTTTGTAGAGACGAGGTCTCACTATGTTGTCCAGGCTGGTCTCAAACTCCCAGTCTCAAGCAATCCTCCCACCTTGGCCTCCCCAAACACTGGGATTACAGGTGTGAGCCACTGTGCCCAGCCTAAATGAACCAATTTCTAAGAGGCAGATTTAAGTTTCTAAATATGGACTCTCATATAATAAGGATAATGTAAAATAATAAAAGAGAAAAAAAGACAAGAGCAACGTTTAAAGTCATTCAAGGTTGTTCAGGGTTACACATATAGAGTGAGAGTCCATTGTTACATGTTTATTCTTTGTTCCTTCATTGTTCACTCAACAAACTTGGATTGCGTGCTATGTGCTAGACATTGAGTTTACAGACCTTGATACACTTTATGTTCCATGAGGACAAGGACTGTATCTAACTACAGTAGTCCTCCCTTATCCACAGTTTTGCTTTCCATGGTATCAGTTCCCACAGCCAATTGTAGTCCAAAAATATTACATGGAAAACTCAAGAAAGAAACAACTCACAAGTTTTAAATTCTGAGTAGCATGATGAAATCTCCCACCACTCAGCTCCATCCTACCCAGGACATGAATCACCCCTCTGTCCTGCGTATCCTTGCTGTAGATGCTACCCATTCATGAGTCACTTAGTAAGCATCTCAGTTGTCTCAGTTATCAGACCAATTGTCAGAGTATCACAGTGCTTATGTTCAAATAACCCTTATTTTACTTAATAATAGTCACAAAGTGCAAGAGTAGTAATACTGGTATATTGTTATAATTGCTCTATTTTATTATTAGTTATTATTGTTTGTCTCTTATTGTGCCTAATTTATAAATTTTATCATAGGTATGTGTACACAGGAGAAAAGACAGTGTGTGTGTGTGTGTGTGTGTGTGTGTGTGTATGCATATAGGGTTCAGTATTATCCATGATTTCAGGCATCCCCTGAGGACAAGGGGGGGCCACTGTATGGTCTGGATAACCTCCCAAAGGAGAAGTAAGCATTGCCTGTAGGCCAGCGTACTATTTGCATTTTCAGAGTACAACAGGAGGTATCACAGTGGCCAGCACCGTCACAGAAATCTGATCTTCTTTACATATAAGGATAAAGGGAGTAGAACTTATAGTTAATCTCTGGCAGAGAAAGGATTAAATGTAGATCTCTTACCCCAAAATTCAAGCCCCTAAGAGGGGCTATTAATTCACTTCTCTAATTGTGCAAAAATAAATGAGATTACATATGTAAGGTTCTTAGCATGCGGTTGAAGATACATAGCTACAGACGTACCAGCCTCCATGAGCTTCCCATCTCACTCAGAGTAAAATCTCAAGTCCACACCATGGTTCACCGGACCCTTGAGAGTCAGTGACCCCCATACTCTTCTATCCCCAGTTACCTCTCTGTCCTTATCTCCTACCACTTTCCCCCTGCTTACTCCACTCCAGCCACATGGCCCCCTGTTCCTCACAACTGCCCAGCACAGCCCTGCCTCAAAGCCTGCTCCATGAGGCGATTCCCCCATTTCACATGACTCATCCCTCACTTACTTCAAATCTCTGATTGAAACTCACCAACCTGTGAGGCCTTCCCTGACCACTCAGAGGACACAAGTGGTCCCACGCCCCTCACTCACCCTGCTCCATTTTTCTTAATTACATTTGGTCCCTGGCACATTATGCATTTTTTATTATCTGTCTCCCTCCATTGCAAATAAAAAGTCCTTGAGGGCAGGAATTAATACATGCCTGGCACAATTTAGGCATTCAATAAATATCCACAGACTAGAAGAGTAAACAAATCATAAAACAGGTAAACACATCCCAAGCCTCAGACTACTCCTCTGCAAAATGATGAAATGGCACTCTTCTTATTTCTCTCACTTAATGTCATCCATTCCTTCTCACAATCGTGACTGTCCTTTGCTTCTTCAAATTTCCCTTATTCCACCACATCCTACAAGCCCTCCTTACTAAAGCCCCGCCCTCTAAAACTTCTGCCCCTTTTCTCTTACTTCCTCAATCAAAATGCCTGCCCTATGTTTTTACTACTTTAAGACCTTTGTCCATAAATTCTTTCATGCTCTATGAAGATATGTATCTATATTCAGCATATTATTCCTCATAGGTAACATGCTACAAAATCATGCTTTAACTTTAATATAATGCTGAGGTTTCCACATCCTTCAAACAGACATCTCCACACTCACCTGCTATCTGTCTAATCTAGCACAAGTGACTTCAAATCCTAAAATCATTTTTGCCAAAGGAATTCCATAGCCACTAGGGAGCTAGAGAACAACGACAGAGTTCCATAGGAAAGGTACAAGATAGAAAGAACATACTATAAGGGCTAAAGATATATGCTTATGGCAGAAATGAAGAAATCACGAAGGATTAGCAGTTTAAAGAGTCTCAAAGACCCATTCAGTTTTTGAAATGTCAAGTTTGTGGTCGGTCATAAAAATCTATTCAAGTAGAGATACATTTCTTTGACTACATCCTCCTCCTGCTTGCTTTACACCATGACATATATACAGTCCAATATCATTCAAAGGTAAAAAGTCAGAGTGGAAAGAGAAAGGAACAACTTTCAGTGCAGCTGGATAAAGAACAATGAGGTGGCCCCCTGCCATGCCACTGAGCAGCTGGCGACAGGCCTGGCCTGACTCATCTTCCCTTCTCTCACAAATCACTTAACTGTTGTCGTTAACTCTTTCCAAGAAGTGCTTACTTTCCTAAATTTAAAACAACCATTCAAAATAAGCAGGGGCATTTTTACCTATAAATTTTTAATTTTTTAGTTCTTTGGGGAAGAAAAGGCAAAAAAAACTTTTAAAAATGTGAAAAGCTCTAAAAGGTTCTTAGATGTAAAATCATTCTTGGCTGGGCGCCATGGCTCATGCCTGTAATACTAGCACTCTGGGAGGCCAAGAAGGGAGGATCTCTTGAGGCCAGAAGTTTGAGACCAGCAGAGCAACACAGCGAGACCTCATCTCTACAAAAAATAGAAAAATTAGCCAGGTGTGGTGGTGAGCACTTGTAGTCCCAGCTACCCGGAAGTCCAAAGCAGGAGGATCAATTGAGCCCAGGAGTTCGAGGTTACAATAAGCTATGACGACACCACTGTACTCTAGTCAGGGTGACAGAGTGAGACCCTCTCTGAAACAAAAATAAAGATAAAAATAAAATAAAATCATTCTTTTCTTCTATTTAATTTTTTTTAAGCTCAGGTGGTTTTTTACTAATTATACCTTTACTGAGATATAATTCACATACCATAAAATTCACTCTTTTCAAGTGTACAATGTAGTTGTTTTTAGTATATTCACAAAGTATTCATTCTTTTAAAAATAAGGAACCAAATTAGAAATGTACATTTATAATTTTATTTTGTTAGACATGATTTTTTTATTCAATATGACTTTTCAATGTAAAATGTGGCCATACTACATCCTGTTTTCTTAGTCTCATCCTCTCCTGTTTTTTAAGGATAGGACTATATTAACCAATAAAAATCAAAGTTATGAAAATCATTTTCTATGTAAAAAGGACTATGGCTGGTAATTTGGCTGGAAGGCCAGGCTCAAGGACTTGTCTTGAATTGAGTTTGCAAAGAAAGTTCAGAGATTTCATTTAGTTTACATATGGCAGATAAACAGTTTTCTAAAGGTGCTATTATTGATACTTTATGTAAGATTGAGAAAACATGAATTACCCATATCAAAGGATATCATCATCGTCATCATTATTATTATCAAAGGGACTCTGAGAAAAGTTACACCCTTGCAGACCAAGGTACTCTTTGTTATGGCTGATCTCAAGATGATAGGAAGTTCCTAGGTTAAGCCAACCTGACAAAAAAGGTATAACTTATACTAATGTCATTACTTTAGAACTATTATTGTGACATATAAAGCATTACTAAACAGTATTTCTCTGCCTAATTCTCTTATATTTGCTTTAAATTAGCCTAAAACATGTATTCTCAAATGGTGGGGTGGGGGGGGGTCAAAACAACTTACTATTTTTATGCATAAATCAGATATACACATGTCAGAAACAGATATACAGTGTATCTCTGGTGTTAAATTTTCATGGGGAGAACAATTAGGAATAAAATGTCTAAAAGGTAGGGGGCGGTTAAAAAAGGTTGAGGAAAACTGATCTAAAAGAAACTAAAACCCTTTTCTTGACAAATATGCCAAATTTTTATAATTACACAAATCACTATCTTTGATTTCAAAGATTAGGCTACTTATAGGATGGTTATCTGCAGAAACAGACGTGATTCAAAAGACTACATCACTATTCCTTTACGCTGTACACAGATGGTAACTATAAGAGTTATAACCACTAAAACTCTTATCTCTCTTACATAGTACCAGCTCCCCACACATTAAAAGACAAAATTTAAACCTGAAATATTGATTATGGGTTTTTTTAACAGCTGGGGGTCTCACTATGTTGCCCAGGTTGCAATGTAGTGACTACTCACAGGTGCAATCATAGCACACTATAGCCTTGAACTCCTAGCCTTAAGAGACCCTCCCGCCCCAGCCTCCCAAGTAGCTGGGACTACAGGTACATGCTACTGTGCCCAGCTGAAATATTAAGTTGTTAATACCAGTAAGAGAAGGAATATGGATAAGTATTTAAATAAGGATGTTGATTTTAATGACAGCTGAAAACACAAAACATTCTGAGAAAAGCAAGATGGGCTCTCACCACTGGGCCACCTTTTCATATTCTTTGGTCAAATAAATCATACTGAAAATGTTCAGCTGACTTGTTTCTTTAAAAATAAATTTTAATTTCAGGTCATATGGAAATCAGAAAATTTCCTAACTGCATCACAAAGAATACACCATCGCCATTCAACTGCTCCAAAGGATCTCTAAAAAGATGCCCAGAATTGGTGTGTCAAGGCAGTGACAGATGCTGAATGAAAATAATGAAAACATTTCCATGGCAGAATGGTCTGAGGAAAGATGGTGAGAAATTACAGCGAAATCCTAAGTGATCCATGGTAGACTGGTGACTAAATGGTAACAAGAGCAAATAGAAAAGAAAGGGGAAGAGAGGTGCAGTAATGCCAGAGCTAACTCTACCCACACAGAGAAGAGCATTATTCAAGGTTCAGGCAGCCCAGCTGGATCGTAACTGAGTTCCCAATCTCATCGGTTGGTCTGGGCTATAAACCACAGCCCCATTAAGCTATAAATGACAGAAATTCCTGCCAAGGAATGAGCTGGCAGAATGCTTATTCACCCAGCTCTGCCAACTAGGGCTCTATTGGTGTGGCCAATCAGGACATTCTTTCAGATACACCAGCTAAGAAGTCCTAAGACTTCCTTTTTATCCTAGTAATTACTAGAGAACATGCGCTCTCTGGGGAAGTTCTAACAAAGCCTATGTGGAATTAGGTAGTAGTTAGGTGCCGTTAACTATAAGGAATTAGGTAATTAGTGAATTAGGTGCATTCACTACAGTTCTGGAAGACTCTGGAGCGCCACTAGAATGTAAGCTCTAAGGAGACAGCGACCATGACTCTTGCACATTGTGATATATGTTCACTGAATAAATGAGCAACGTAAGTGAGCAGAGTCTTAACTACATTTGAATAATTTCTGAGATGTGGGCATTTAAAAACTCTTTATATCAAGGCTAATACTGAGATGCAGGTGCATTTGAAAGGTGAAGGAAAATGGTTACAAATCCTTAAACTTCCAAAGATGTATATTTTCAACTCCTAAATGAGATTGTAAAATCATGAAAGATTGGGGTCTGGTTCTTTCATCCTAGAATAAAAAAAAAATTGTGTTAAAAAATCATTTTAAACAGCAAAGGTGATTAATAGTAAGGACAAGAGATAAGATGGTCTTCACTCTTCAGCTTAATTTAACAAGTATTTGAGTTCCTATAATTTTAACAAGGGAAAAAAATTAAATGTATAAAATGTAAAATTATATTATGTCATTTTAGAGACTCTCACTTTTTAAAAAACTAAGCTAACTTTCATTAACTGCCTATAAAAAGAACATTCCTTACATTTATAAAAAGCCTGAATGGATATGTAAAACGCAAAGCAAGTAACTGGACTAGACTCTATTGTTGGACTAAGCTAACTAACACAACCAGGATACACAAGATAGGGAGCCTTAGGGGGAAACTCCTGAGCTCTGACTTAATGACTAAAACATCACACAACTGTGATGAATCACATTTACCTAGTCCATCCAGGTTCTTGTTGCTGCCATCTCGGGGGAATTTTATTGCCTCATTGCTCTTCTGTTCTAAGGTGGTCATTAAGAATAAATATAATGGAATATGAGGTACTTCTAAGACAACCTAGTTAAAGGTTAGTAAATCCTAAAATAAAATCCATTTCTTCTAACCCTTGGGTAATTCTCTTAACATACACAAAAAGCTATTTTGAATTGGACAAGTTTGAACAAATCTCCTAGTATTTGTCTTTAATACAATGGTTCTCAAATTTGAGTATGCATAAGAATCACAGAGAGAGTCCCTTTAAAATCCCCTTCCCCCAGGTCTCCTGGCAAAGGAATCTACATTTTTAACAGACATCTCAAATGACTGATGAGTGGTCTACAACTACACTTTTAAAAACAGCTGCCGGTTGTTATCACTACTTAAAAAATAGCCTCTGCATGCAAGTGTACTTTGCTTTATAATACAAAATGTTCACATTCCAACAAACTGAATTTTATGAATTAAATTCTATTTTCCCACAAGTGGACTTTAAAATTTTTTAAATACAATGCATTCTGAGGGGTGGGAGTGGTTTCTTATACTTTCTTCTATAGGTCAAATTCCATGCTGTTCCCTTCCTCATCTTCACCTCGGTAGTTAACAGATTTGTATTAATAATTAGGAATGCTTTTAAAAAAGCATTTTCTCCCCAATTTACCATTTTTACTCCTCATGAATGTCAGTATTCTAAAAGTAGTTGTCTTATAAATCTTAATTCTGAAAAAAATGCACAGAGTATTTTTTTTTTTTTTTGAGACCGAGTCTCACTCTGTTGGCCAGGCTACAGCGCAGTGCCACCATCATAGCTCACAGCAACCTCAAACCCCTGGGCTCACACAATTCTCCTGCCTTAGCCTCCCTGCTGGGACTACAGACACAGGCCACCACACGCGGCTAAGTTTTCTATTTTTTGCAGAGATGGAGTCTTGCTCTTGCTCAGGCTGGTCTTGAACTCCTGGCCTCAAACAAACCTCCTGCCTGGGCCTCCCAGAGTGCTAGGATTAGAGGAGTGAGCCACCACCTCTCCTGGGCCAGAATATCTCTTTAGGAAGGAAAATGAATTTAGTCAGAAATAGTTTTAAAGAGAAATCTACTTCTGGAAATCTTACCGCTACATATTAAGATACAACAGCTTCTTCAAAAGAAAATATCAACTATAGTAGAGCCTTCGAACATTCTTTAACTTTTGTATCAAAAAAAGTCCACATTTGAGGAAAATACTTCTATTACTATTAAATAATGCAGATTAGGTACAAGGTATTGGAAAACAGTAAGATTATTATTCTTCAGAAAAGAAACTTTTTTAAAAAGTACCCATGGAGAACCAACCACTAAGTAAGAAATGTCACTTCTAGCACTGTATTTGGGCATAGTAAACATAGTCCCAGAGAGAAGCCTGGCAAAGTGTGCTCTAGGCTCAGTTTTGCCACAAAAGGGCCATGTAACCTTGGGTAATAACTTCTCAGGGTCTATGTTTAATTTATAAAATAAGATGGTTATATAAAAGTAACACTTTCATTCCAGCAGCGTAAGTCACTTTGAGGTGTTTACATCAAAAAGCATTTGAGGCATATGACACCTCTAATGTGCTTGATCAAATGACATAATTAAAACTTAACTGGAAACTTGATACTGTGAATAACTTACTAAAACAGTCCTTACAGCTATCAGTTACATATCATTGTGCTTTGCTTCTTTGAAAAGCTGAATACTTTGAACACCTAAATGTTCACATATTGAGTTTTCTGGAAGTGAGGTACATATGTACCACAGTCTGGTTTTGTTAAAGGTAGCAATGTATCTTTTCAGTCCTTCTTCCCAACCCATTGTCATTGCAGACTCGGGGGAAAAAAACACCTTGAAATCCCAACCACTGAAACAATAGTGTTGCAGTAATTACATCACAAAAATAACATTTTTTTCCCTAATGAATACTCAAAGATATTCTCCTGAGATTACAGTTATAGTCCAGTAATCAACTTTCTTCTATCTCCTCTCATTCATTAGCGCAAACATTTTCAATTTTAACCAATATTAAGTTCATAAATCATTCGTGTTTCCAACGGAACATAGAAAGTCCAAACCCCCCCCCCCCGCCCCCAACAATCCAACAGGAAGCAACACACGCATTTGGCAATTCCAAGAAGGTTGGGGATGCACAGATATGTCACTCAAAATAAATAAACTTTCCAGGACGTTTATTTACCGACTTGGGAAAGGTAGGTTTGGAAACAACCAGCTAACTTCACTCCCAAGTTGGCATCTTAGAGAATCGTGCGTTTTCAAAACACCCAGGACCTCAGAGCCTCCCAGCCCAGAATTGGCCAGGGGAGCACACGCCCATCGGCTCTGCCTGGAGAGGAAACAATGGGAGAGGCGCGAGGGAGCGAGCCTGGCGCCCCGGGCGCCCGGACTCCGCGGCCCGGCCCGCGCCCGACACCGAGCGCCGCGCCCCCTCCCAGGCGCCCAGGCCCGCAGCCCCCGGCCCCCGAGCCCCGCGGCGCGGCCCACCTGCGGTGGCGCGGGGAGACGGCCGCACTTACCGAACAGGGTCAGGGCCATTGTAACGGCGCTCGCCGCCAGCTCGCCGCCGCCCGCCAGTCCACGCGCTCCTCCCTGGCGGGCAGAGATCACTGCATCGGCCCGACGCGCTCACACCTCGGAGGGAGGCGGACGCCCGAGGGGCGTGGCAGGGGCGCCGGCGCC